>MNCI01024381.1:3069-134315 GCA_015680685.1 Gnetum montanum | reverse complement strand
AGGATGCCAGCGTAAGCGTATAGCATGCCAGCGTAAGCCAAAAATGTACCCAGCGTATACACATGAAAATGCTTCATTTTAAGGTCAAAAATTGATTTTTGGGTGCCCAAGAGCTATTGGGAACCTTGGGGAAGGTCTTGGGGGGTCTGGACGCGCGATTCTGGCACATTTTGATGCATTTTTGGAGCCCGAAAGTCTATCTACGCTGGCCTTACGTCGGGCGTATATGCTGGGCGTAGAGGAATGAATGACCATCATTTGGAGCCCGAAATTCAATTTTCAAGTGCCTGAGACCTACTAGGAACCTTGGGGAAGGTCCTGGGGTGTCTGGATGCTCAATTTTGGCATGTTTTGACTCATTTCTGGGGCCCGAAAGTCTGTCTATTCTGGCCTTACGTCGGGCGTATACGCTGGGCGTAGAGGAATGAATGACCATCATTTGGAGCCCGAAATTTGATTTTCAAGTGCCTGAGACCTGCTGGGAACCTTGGGGAAGGTCCTAGGGGGTTTGGACGCTCGATTCTGGCACGTTTTAATGCATTTCTGCAGCCCGAAAATCTCTCTACGCTGGCCTTACGCCGGGCATATACGTCGGGCGTACAGGAATGGAAGACCATCATTCGGAGCCCAAAATCGAATCTTCAAGTGCTTGAGACCTACTGGGGACCCTGGGGAAGGTCCTGGGGGGTCTAGAAACTCCACTTTAGCATTTTTTTGAGGAGTTTTTGAGCCCCAAAAGTTGCTGTACGCTGGGCCTTACGCTGGGGATGTGTAGGCCAGTGTACAGGATGCATACTTAGTGAAAACCAAGTATTTTGAGCTCAAGATTTGCCAAGTTTGATGCCAGATGTCATCGTAGTCTTCTATGGGTCCTAGGGAACTTTTAATTACTTGCTTTGACTTCATTTGATGCTATTTTGAGGCTTTCAAGCTTGGTCATGCTAAGGACCCACATGACTTAGCTTAATTTCTGTCTTCAAGTGTTAGCCAAAATTTTTGTGGTGTTTCAAAAGCCTGCTTAACTTGCAAAAAAATGTCGAGGAGATTGCGTCCATGATCTGGTTGCTTACCACCCTTCTCTTCTTTCATTCGCCCCAGGAGACGAATCTCTTGGGGAGGAACGATTTCTGGTTTAGGGCGACATTTTCTTGGTTTGGGAGAAGATGGTTGTGTTTGTGTAGCATCGTCTATTTGTGTTGAAGGTGGGGCCAAGGGCATCGATGTGAGGGGCGTAGGCTTGGGAAACCCCAGCGTAAGGTGGTACTTAGCTATATTAGGTGTCATACACCCTTCTCCATTCCTATTAGGTAGTGATCAGGGTGTTGACTTAAAGGGTTGCTAGTGCATAACAAGATCAACCTACAGCTTTGGCACCCTGATAATAAAGGGTGTCCTAGGTGTGGGCACGGGCTGAACCACAGCTTTGCTGATAGTGGGCTGTGGGATGACAATAGGCAGCAGGGCCCTAAGAATGAAGGGTTGAAACTGAGCCACGCTTGTCGACGTTGACAGGCTTGTCATCTAAGATAAGTGAGGTTGTACACACAGTATAAAGGGTTATTTTGGCCGTGCCTGACCATCACCCTCCGTACCCACTACATTAATGGTGTACCCTGCATTATTGGTGTTTAACGGCTCTTGGTACACATGCATAGATTGATTCTTAGGATGGACTGGACTACTATTGTTTAGGACTAGGTTACCTTGGTCGATCATGCATTAAATGTCATCTTTCAAAGGCTAGCAATAATCCGTGTCATGACCACATAGCTAGTGATAGTTACAGAAACGGTCCAGCCTAAAGTTTTTTGGAACCAGTGATTCATTTGGTAGGGCCAAGAAGGGGTTCTTAAGCAGTTCGCAGTGCCATCTATGGTGCTTCAAACCTTCCTCAGACACCTTCTTATGTTGAATATGGCCAGTTCCTAGTAGTTTCTTTAGAAGTTCTGAAGGCTTTAGAGGTAGAGCCACGTTTTGTGAGTAATATTTACTCTCAAAATTAGGCTTCAATTGTGGAAGTGCTTTAGGGGCAGATGGGGTTTCCTGGTCGATGCTATTTGAACTAGTTGTGGACTTAGCAGGTGCCGTAGGTACTTTCTTGTTGTTACTTTTCTTCTTCACCCACTTGGAAATCGTTGCTACAGTTGTCGTCATGGCTTTACCTTTGTCTTTCCCCTTGTGGTGGGCATTTTTGTAGACCACATATGCTGGGTCTTTGCTAGCTTTAGTTGCATCTTGGATGCTCTTAGTTTGAGTGACGGCTTGGTTGAGAGAGCAGGGAGCTAGGTAATATAACTTAGACTTGATAAAGTCATTAATCGCCTCCTTGAAGATTGCCAACAAATGGGCCTCCGTGATGGGTTCACGGATTTCATTCAAGGTGGCGCTCCACCACTGTATAAACTTTTGGACTAGCTCGAGTGGATCTTGTTTGACTCCCATGAGCTGATCCAGTGTGACTTCTGATTTCAGGTTGTATTTGAAATGAGTCACAAACTGGATTAGGAGTTCTTCCAAGGTTGAGATGGAAGAGCATGGGAGTGCTCGATACCAATCGAAAGATTTATTTGTTAGGGGCATAGAAAATACATTGATAATAGTATGCATCCATTGTTGCAATAGCAACGAATCTGACCTAAAAGTGACTAGGTGAGCATTGGGATTGCTTTCCCCATTGTATTTTGTAAAATGAGGGAGTGGTATCCCAGGAGGTAATGATAGAATAGGTATCGTTGGACTAATAGGATCGTCATGGTAAAAATTCATGACCTGTATGATGTCAGAACTTGTGGCCTTGAGGTGTTTAACTTCCTCAGTAAGGGTCTAAATAAGTTGAAAGGCTTGATCCAAACCCGTAGATGGAGTGGTTGTTTGTGGAACTGCATAGTGAGCCACACTGGGTGGCGGGATAGGGATGGCTGCTTGGCTTGTGTGCGTTGTCATTGGGATTTCCCCTGCAGGCTATGCCACCTACATCACCCACCAACTGGCAGGTGGTGTAGATGGGGTGGAAACCATCGATTGTGCCATAGGATATGCTTCTTGCATAGCTGGTGGCACAAACAATGGCCTTATAGTTGGGTTCATTGCCTATAAGACCTAGTGTTGATGATAAAGAAGATGAGATACCTACGTGGGCTGTGCCACAAGAGATGATGTGTTTGGAGCCCACCATGCTATAGTGGTGGGTCCTGTCATGTGAGTTGAAATAAATGTAGGCATTATGTGTAATTGCGAAGTAGGTATTGCATGTACATACGGTGATGTAGGTATAGGCATATGACGAGATGGGTCAGCTACCTACAACTTCGGAGGAATGACTTGTGAAGGGACACCAGCCTGGAGGGTGGTCAGAGAGAGAAGGTGTGGTTGTGGCAAGTGCAGGGCACGGTTAGTGTCAGATAATGTCAAGGGCGTGGTGGCCATGAACAATGGATTTACATGGGACATTGTGGAGGGAGGGGCCACAACCAAATTAGCGTGACTGCCTCCCTCAAAATGAGAATCCAGATCGTCCTACCCATCATGAAGCACTTCATCACAGAAAAACTCTTCTTGTTGTTCAGTCGATGCCCTGGTCATGAGCATTTGATCTAAAATCCATTGTTGTTGGTCTATTAAGGGTACATTGGTGTTAGGCGAAGGCATAAATTCCTTCCCGTTGCAGTATAAGAACTCGTATAACAAGGATGGAGGTCAACATTTGCACTAGTGCTTTGTGGTAAGAAGATGAGGTCATGATCAGGTTGTACAAGCTCAATGTTATCTTTTTCTATTTAAGTGCTTGTTTGACTTGGGCTAATTTGCTCACGAAGTCCTTGCCATTAGCCATGTTTTTCTTGGCCTTGACTTCTTTCATGTATCCTAAGAGACAAATTTCTCATGGAGGTGACTTAGGCTTTATTTACTTGGCTTGCTTAGGAGCTTTAATACTCCCTTGTGATTTTCTCGTTATGGCCTCTTCATCTATTTTGGCCATAGGAACCACAGATATAGGAATTAATTCTGACAAACCCAATGCTCTTTGCTCTTGATGTTGCCTAATCATTTCATCTATAAGATGCTCATTGGGTCTCCTGTGTTACCACCTCTGGGCTTGCTAATGTTGCTAGTGAGGTTGTCCTTGGAAAGGATAGGACTGATGCATTGGCTAATACTAGACTTTAGATAGGTGAGGGGCTAGCATGTCATGGCACTCTAATGATGAAGGGTGATTGAATAGTTTTTGTTGATGCAACTTGTGGGGGAATCCTAACTATGAAGGGAATCTTGGATGCTTAAGGTGATTCTTTAATAATGAAAGGGGGCCTTGAACCCATGGTGGTTGAGGGAATCCTTGCACTACCAGACGGTGAAACACCACACAATTTTGGCATAGCACTTTTAGACAAGAATCAAGCTAAGTCATGTTGCTGCCCAACATGAGTACAGCATGACCAAACATGGAGGCCTCCAAAACAGCCCTCGATGGTTCACGATTCAATAGGCAAGGTCCCCTAGGGGCCCACAGGCAATTGCACCAACTCTCGGCATCTAGAATCAAAATTCTTGGTTTTGGCTAAGTAAACTTTGGTCACATTGTAGCTTATGCTGCCTAGTGTAAGGATCAACGTAACCAATTCTTGGAGCCCCAAAACTGAGTCAAAATAGGCTGAAATCAAGCACAAGGACCTCCCATGACCTTCACCAAGGTGCCTAATAGCTCCCAGCCTCCAGAAAATGAAAATTTTGGCCTCAAATGAGGTATTTTGACTTGATGATGCTGGAGCTACATTTTCATATGCTACACAGTGCATGCACAGCATGACCAAATAAAAAAAGGGAAAAACAAGTAGTTTCAAGTAGCATCTTTAACATTTGGGCAACCCCTAAGGATTGGCAGCACTTGTACATGTCTACAGACTTCAAATATTTATGATTTGGGCTTCAAACATGCCATTCAAGCTTGGTCACGTAGGGGCCACACTTTGGTCATGCTACACAGCATAAGCATAGCATGACCAAACTAAACAAGCCTGAAACAGAAAAAAAATGGAGTTAAAATCAACACCTAGACCACCCCAGAGAATTGGCTCAAAACAGAGCATGAATACTTGGTGACACTGGGATCACACTTTGGTCATGCTGCATAGCGTGACCAACCAAAACATAGCTAAAACAGCCTCTGAACGAGCTCAAATTTGACAAGTAGCACCCTATGGAGCTTAGGCATCCAGATCCACTCTTGGAACAGGCTTCAGAGATCAAAAGTGGGCTCCAAATTTATCATTTTTATTTCATACACTGGATGATCACACACCAAATGCTATACGTTGACAGCAAGACGCTAGGACATGCCAGACCACAGTTTCAGAAGGCTAGAGACAAATTTCTTTGTTGTAACAGAGCATTATTTTTTTCAATTTGCTTTTAATATTCTTTGAGCATGCCAAGCTCTTACGATGTGGATTGCACATGCCAACGTAAGACTTGGTCATGCTAGATGCTGTACATTATAACATTTTGTGCATCCAGTCAATGCACACACCTATCACCCAATCTGAATTTTTCTCACCCTACAGCCACTGATCTTGTCCCAGATCCAAATCTCATGCCCAAAATCCTATAGATCTCCTATTTTTCCACTAGATCAAGGTTCAAAACATTGGAATCTGACACACTTAGGAAATCTAGGCATCAATCTCATACACTGGATTTCATACAGACTTGAACATTGTACACCTGTAATCCAAAAACCTACATCCTCCCAGTATCTGCTCTCATCCATTGGTGCTAAACATCTGCCTTGCGACCAAACTGCAACTCTGTTCTAATCAATGCACATTCAAATTTTTTATCAATACAAACAGTTTGCATTATTGCCTAGATTCTTGAAGTTTACATTATTTTTCCTATTCACACATTTTCTTGTTTTCATTATTTAAATAGTTTACATTCATTTTCATTTGTTTACATTCAGTTTTGCATTTGTTTACGTATAACCCAATGCACCACAATTGCGTATGTTTAGGGAAGTCCTTGTTTGATCCACATGCAGACCATTCAAGGCACTCTACCTCCGTTAATTTCTAGCTTGCCCTTGGGTGAAGGTAGGGTGTTACTATTT
Source organism: Gnetum montanum (assembly GCA_015680685.1). Lineage (NCBI taxonomy): Eukaryota > Viridiplantae > Streptophyta > Gnetopsida > Gnetales > Gnetaceae > Gnetum > Gnetum montanum. Next base: position 128,209 of record MNCI01024381.1, on the reverse strand, counting down.
CGTCCATGGATCTCTTGCATCCGTTCATTCCAGCCTCTCACCGATGATTTCAGATGGTATAGTAAAATGGTGCTAGAAGGAGGGCCGTTTCTCTGTTAGATCCACCTCTTAGCATCCCAGATCCAGCGTTCACACACTACTGTGATTGTTAGCGTTTCTACATTGCCATGTTCCCAGCGTTTAGGTGCTATTTCCTGCTGATAAATCCTATTTTCCAGTTTAGACGCTGTTTCAGAGTTTTCCAGGCATGTTCCTACTTGAATCACAACGTCCTGCACCTTCCTCTCTCAAATCTAGATGCTGCCCTTAGCGTCCTGCACTCTCTAAAAGTTTTAGACATTGCTTACAGTGTCCCTCATTCTTCTCTCTTTTTTGATGCTATTCACAACATCCAGATCTGAGTTTTCTTCACACACGCTGCATCTAGCACTTAGTTTTCTCACCCAGATGGCCCATCTAGCATCCAGATGCTATTCTATAGGTCATACGCTACACCATCATTAATTTACATTTCAACATTTTTGTTTATATGCCACACGCTGTATTACACCACTCATTTGGCGTACACACCCTGTTTTTCTTAACATTAGCACCATACGCTTTTCCTCACCCTACCTTATACGTTGTGCACATTAATTATACACTATACCTCTTGAAACATCTTATATGCTTCTGCTGGTGTTCATACGCTACAGTACATTTTTATACGCTGAAACTCCTTTGTACGTTGTTCAACACTTAGCCATATTTCCTCTCTTCAACACTTAGCCATATTTTCTCTCTTCAACACTTAGCCATATTTTCTCTCTCTCAAAGTTAGCCATATTTTCTCTCTCTCACACTTAGCCATTTATTTTCTTTCGCTTATGCTGTTACATCTAGACACTTTGACAATGGACCCAGTGCACACCAACACCACCACCATGCCCGTTACTGACTTCAGTACCATAATCTCGGGTCCCGTCACTGCCACTGAGTCCATGGTCATCCTTGGTGAGATGAACTTTCAGGGGCCACCTTGTTGATCGCTGAGATTGCAAGGTAAAGATCTCATGTTCACCATCTTAACACTTGAACAATATAGCTTTATTTATGTTAAAATCCAAGCTAACCTGGCCATTGACCAAGCTGAGCTGGAAGCAAAGAGACACTATGAGCTAATTTAGAAAGGAGGTCGTGACTTCATTCCCACCACCTATGATGTCATTCCACTCACTGAATCCCACCATGAACTCCTATCACAACTCCAGATGGCAAGGAACCAAACCTCATGCCAACTTGTTGTAGAATCTCAAAATGGAGATGAGGAAGACAATTTCGTGGCTCAATCCGAACATGGGGATTCGTATCATACTCTCAATCCGCATACTTATGCGAACCTATTATTTCACCTGTTCATGGGAGAGACCATGTCTCTTCATGTAGTTAAAACCACTCAAGCACATGTGCCCGAATAGGAAATGCCCACTCTTATTCCCACTCTTCCTATGACCGATATTCAAATCAATGTACCCATCCCCACTATTCCTCCGGTCACCACATTACCCCCTCTCTTACAAGTACAACCCCAACAACCCCCCTCTCAAACTAATTTAGGAGCAACTTTCCCACCCCAAGTAATTGGGAGGCCATTTGTGATACCTGCTTCCACATCTACACACTTCATCCCACGAGTGCATGTTCATACCATGCCCTTGGCTCCTCCAATACAACACCAGGTACAAAGTCTCCCTTCACAACCCACAATTGGCCAATGGCCCACCCCTACCACTCAACAACAACAACAACAACAACAACCTACACCTTATGGTATGCTGCCCTTAGTAGCATCCATTGTAAATATTCCACCAGTGCAACCTCCAACCACTCAAATTTCTTCTTTCCCGCCCACTGTACAGCGGTCTAATTTGTATGGCACTTAAACTAGCCAACCTACTGCTCCACCAAGTGCCCAACAATGGGTTGAAGACAAAAAGATGATGCAAGAGCTCACTGATGAGGTAAAATGCCTCAAAACCACTAATAATGAAGAGCTTAAAGTATTATACTTTTACCAAGAAGATCTTATTAGCTATTCAGTCCCACCATTAACCTTACCCAAAGGAGTTTCTTTGCCTCAACTAACCAAATACAATGGGGAAGGAGACCCCAATTTCCATCTAGTCACATTTAGACTAGAATGCCTATTGCTTCAGGCACAGCCCCATGCAATCTTGCGTGTGTTCACCATGTCCCTCACCAGCAGAGCATTAGATTGGTACTGAGCCTCGCCTCGTAACTCCATATCCTCTCTGGAGGATCTCTTACACCAGTTTGTTACCAGGTTTAAATACAACCTAAAACTTGAAGCAACCTTGGATAGTTTGATATAGGTAAAACAAACATCGCTTGAACCTGTACAAAAATTTATCCAAAGATGGAGTGCCACACTCAACGAACTTCATGAGCCAATTCCAGAAACATACCTTCTTATGATTCTTAAGGGAGCCATGAATGATTTTGTTAAATCAAAACTATATTATCTAAATGCATGCATGCTAAGCCAAGATTTTGTACCGATTAAAAACATAGAAGAGGCAAGCCAAAATAGCCATGACCATGCTTACTCAGCCTTTAAAAATCAACACACTAAAAAGGATAAAGAAAAGGCTAAAGCAACAATAGCAGCAATAGTAGAGACTCAACCTACCAACATGGGATAGCAAGGTAGACCACCTACTGCTCCCGTTAATTATGAGAGAACTGCTCTTGCATGCACACCTGAATCATCTACCACACAAGCTACTAACATGGGTCATGCACGTACGTTTGAGAGGAAAGACCCTGCTCAATACACACCACTCCCCATGAAGCCTTCCTAGTTGTTAGATCAACTTTTGAAGGTTTGGACCATTAAACATAAGCAGTTGTCTCCAATGATAGCCCAAAGACATGAACGATTCTGTGAATTGGTCAAAAACCCAAGCTTGGAAACACCAAATGAGCCTCCTATTCCAAGAGGCTTTAGACTAGATCAATTTTGCAAGTACCATCAATGAAATGGCCATGGCTAATTATTATTTCACCTTCAAACAAGACATACAACGTATGATTGATAAGGATGAAATAACAGTTGATGATGCCAACCTTGTTAAATTGCAGAATCAATCTATGGGCATGTACAAAGATCCCCTTAATACTAAGGAAGCTCCTTATGTTATTAACATAATCCATGTCATAAATGAGCAAGAAATGCCCAAAAAACCTTTCACGATTCATGTCCCTCCTACAGTGTCAACATCATCCCCAAAATCTTTGTACCCCACATACAATCCACCTACACCTCAAAAACCATTTGTCATTCGTGTACCGCTTGCCAATGCAACTACAAATGTGCAACCGCCTACCCGGCCCACTTCCTTTGTGGTCGGGGTGCCACCCATGGTTGCAACCATGAAGTTACAACCACAAAACTTACCAAATCCCTTCATAATCAGAGTGTCCAAACACCTTGATCTTCAACCTCCTACTCCTCACCCGCAAACCAAACTGACCCCGTTCATCATCAGGATGGCTAAACACCCTGACACACAACCACTTCCAACTGTTCAACCGCAACCCCGACCTGCTCCATTTGTAATCCGAGTCCCAAAACAACCCAATGTTCAAGCTCCAACGGTTTTCCCACAACCTTCGCAAGAATGCCTCATCGACAGACTTACTAGGGAACAGTTGGAAAAATAACTTCGAAGTCTTGAATTGGGGCCATTGAAACCCACTTCCTTAAACATTGCACCTATGGCTCCAACAATTGATGAGCTGAGCATGAGCCATGAAAACAAAAAATCAGGAATGCCAGATACATTAAACCCAACCATCACATTATACCACACGAAAACCATTCCACAAGAGATAGAACTGTTGGGTCCAATGGACCAAGTCTCAACCAACAAGAGCATACCAAACAGTAAAGACTTGGCCAGTGCCCTAGCCCAGGTCACATAGACGCTTAAACAAAAAAACACATCTTTAAGCTTATATGATTTAATGATGACTTCTCAAGTTCATCATGAAGCCTTAGTACGTAGGTTAACATCAATCCTAGTCAGCGAAGAATTGCCTGTAAGTGAACCTTCCATTCATGCAGTAATGTCTCCATAACAAGGATCAAGAGCTACATCACGAGGTTTCAACACAGATAATATAAAAATAGATGAAAAAATAGGAGGAGTCACGACTACACCCATGTTCATAGCTATACAAGTAAATAAATTTAAAATACATAGGATGCACATAGATGACGGAGTAGCCATGAACGTAGTACCATATCTCATCATCAAATAGTTAGGGATGAGTGAAAAAATCAAACCAACTTCCACAACATTCCTGAAATCGTTCAGTGGATCATGCATAGTTGTCAAGGGAATACTAACTTTGGATTTCATAGTAGGGGACTGGTTCCCCACATTAGCTGAATTTGTAGTCGTAGATGAGATGCCTAGATTTAACTTGATATTGGGATGACCATGGTTAGCCCAATTAAAAGCGGTATCCTGACCCATCCACCAAGAGATTCATCTACCTTACGAGGGCGGTGAAATAATTATACATGGTGACGTAGCTACGTCTAACATTTCATCGCACATAGACATAAACCAAGGCTCAAATGTTGAATTTGATGAATCTAAACGTGATGACACTATCCCTAAATTTAAGCAAAATGACATCATAGATGAACCTAAACAAGACAATAAACCAGATAAAACCCATAATGATAACCAATCTCCAAACCATGATCCCCCAGAAGATATGGAAACATTACAAAATGTGGAAACATTAGAGCATGCTGACATAGGAATAATTCCCCTAGATGTCTCATGGTCAGAATTACCATTTAACATAATTAGTGAAGGAGACGCTGAATATACGATTACACCGACATGCCCAACACTCCATGTCAATCTTTGAAAATTAAAGAAGCTACTCAACTGTTAAACTACTACATGTTTGTAATGACTTTAAACTACTACACGTCCACAATGACATTAAACTACTACCTATCCAAAATGACGTTAAACTACAACTGTCCGAAAAAGATGTTAAAATACCACATGTTCGCAATGACATAAAACTAGCCACGGTCAGAAATGGCTGATTTATTTTTAAAACCCACTAAAACAGTTTAAATCTCTCTTTTTTTCTTGTGGCCCAAAATGGCCTTAAACTAGAATGTCGTTGCTAAAGCCTATCATGATTTTAAATTGACATGCATGACCCGAAATGTCCTTAAACTAGAGCATTTCCAGTTTACAAAACCCTGTTAAAGTTGTTATTATTTACCTTATGTAAGTTGCACTCTTCTTTTCACATTCCAAACAGCACTTATTATTTAAATACATCAATTGCAATTTCAATTTATGCACGTGTGCATGAAAACAAAAATGAAACAAAATAAAAAATTTTAAAATCCACTGAAAACACAAATATGCATTACCAATAGAGCAAAAGAATGTTGTCTTATTATACTGTTCACGTTACATCCATTTTTACACAAGTTAAAACTACAAATACAACAAAAAAAACTGACAGAACCAACCATAAAAACTAAGCATCAGCACTAGGAGGTGGTCGATCCCCAAATCTCTCTACATCATCGGCTCCTGCTCCACTGGGGCCCACTCCATCATCTCCATGATCCTATAAAAAAACACAAAAAAATGATTAAGTTAATAAACACAAATCAAACAACTTAAAACAACAAAAAATAAATAATAATAAAAACATTAAAACAATCCAAGATACTAATGATAAGGCCATTGACTCATGTTGGTGTGGAGCCATAAACTCACATTGATGTGGGGCCATAGATTCATAATGATTTGGTCATGAACTCACACCTATGTACTGGAAATAAGAATACTCACGCTAAACTATACGGTAAACCAAAACTCATGCTGAAAAAAAACGGCTTTACTCATGCTAAAGGTGAAAAAACTCATGCTGAGTATCGAGGTTAAATCAGTAATGCTAAGTATCAACAATAATACCACCACTCACACTGCCCAAATTATAGGCCTAAGTCATGCAAAATTTTGGTTCAATAGCCCACGCTACCAAATAAGAGACCTAAATCATGCTGACAGATCTTTACAATAGCTCACGCTGTCAATACCCACAGCCATAAAGATGGCTACTCATGCTTGACAGCCCAAACCGAAAACTCCATGCTGCAATAGAAATGAGGGCAACAACTCACGCTCACGCTACATACTAAAATCAGGCACTCATGATAAGGCTAGCATATTCACTCATGCTGTTGGGCCATAAACTCACGCTGTTGTGAAAGGCCAAAGCACACTCACGTTGTTAAGGAAGCACGAGTCACTCACATGGCATATGCAAGGCCAAGCGCTTGTATTCATTCAAAATAGAAAATTTAGGCTGTGTATTAAAACAAAGCCAAACTATTCACACTGGGTTGTGAAAACCCACATACTCACGCTGATACTGAATGGGGCCTGTACTCACACTGAAGATAATTTTACTAGAAAACACTCATGCTAGAATATTCACTCACGATGATGACTGGGTCATACATTCACACTACCTATGGTCCTGTACTCATCCTCACGCTAATTTTGGTGTATTATTCACACAAATTTTAACTCCATAAACTCACACTGACGTTGGGATAGGCACTCACGTTGATCGTACCACCACATATGAACTGACGCTAATTGAGCCAAGAAATACCCACAACTTATGGTCCATACATTGCACACCAGATGACCAAGGATAGGTACTCACACTATTCTATTTCACCCACGATCTCAAAACCAGCCATTCAAACCCTCATGCACCAGCCCTGGAACTCCAACTCACACTAGGAATGCAAACCCTGCAATTCATGGTAGGGAAAACAAGAAAATTGTAGAAACCATGGCCCTCCCCATGACCGCAAAAATAAAATGTGCCCAAAAATATGGCTTTTATTATCATTCACGTTGCCTATGGACAAGCATCACTTGCGCTCATAAATCAAAACAATAAGGCCCCAAGAAAAATACATATTAGGGACAACGTAGTCCAAAAGTTAACTACTTACGTTAAGGAAATTAAATCATACGGAAGACACCATTCATATGAAAAAATGTTTTATCCCAAAATAGGCCATTTCTTACACATGCTAAAAATGCCCAGGGTGCACACGCTGCAAATGCACACACTGCACAGGGATGTTTACGTTGTACACATGGAAACGGAAACAAAAAATAGCAAGAAAAAGGCAAATAAAGCATGAAACAGAAACATACCTGTGCATAGACCCTGTCCATGAAGGGATCCTGGGCTGAGGAAGGCATTGAAGCATTTCCTCACTTTCCTCCATGAATGCTAGCATCGCCTCCTTCTTTCCCTTGCCCTTGTCGAGTTTTCCTTTGCCCATTTTGCCCCAAACGGTTCAGATTTGATCCTGTACGCTGCAGATCTAGATGCTATAGCTGCAGATCTAGCTCAAAATGTTATAGATCTAGGTGCAGTACTTAGTCATGCTCCCCTCAAGGAAACTGCACGCTACCATACAGACTCTGATTTTTCCTCTGGTGCCAACTATCCGCTACCCACCTTACTTACACTACCACTATTGCCTGGTTTCCAATGCTCACACTGTAAAATGATTAAATGACTTTTACTATTACTGGTTAAACCTTTTTAATTCCCCCCCTTTATTTTATTATATTTAACCATTACTTTTATTGCCTTTACCATGTTGTTTTGACACTAACCTCCTAGGTAAAATGCCCACACCTTAAAAGTAAAAACTTTAAAATAAAAATAAAACATACATAATGCTTACAACATCCAAAAAAGGAAAAAATAAAATAAAATAAAATATTTATTTTTGATTACGTTGACCCCCTTGGGCAACACCAAACTGTAAAAGCTCCTAAAAAAATAAAGTAAAATACATAAAGTTATTCTTTGCTATTTTGGTGACGTTTTTTCTTTTATCAATGCCCAAACCTTAAACTTTAAAAATAGAAAAAATATAAAAATAAATTAAATTAAATTCTTGTATACACATATGACTCGGTATGGCCTTAAACTATCACTCATGGCTCGGTATGGCCTCAAACTTCCACCCCAGCCCGGTATGACCTTAAACTGCCATACGTCTAGGCATGACTGTAAACTACCGTTAGTATACCATTGGTTATATTTAAATGTAAAATAAATTCCTTAAGAAGAAGAAGAAGAAGAAGAAAAATCACCCTTGCTGACATAACTCCCTATTTCATTGGTAGGAGCAAATACATGGATGGAAAGCAGCTCTTCATACCATTGTCTATCAATGGACCACATGGAGCAATTAAATGAGAACTCAATCTAGAGTCCATTGATTTAGACTCCCCAACATATGATAATTTAGTGGCATCAACTCAAGAAACACTAGATTGATTTAAAGGAATGACAAAATATCTGGACCTAGAAGCTGATAACATCATTGAAGATCCCCTAGCCGAAGTCCCCATAACTATGTCAGATGGCAAGGTTAAAATTTTAAAACTAAGTACTCTATTAAGTCCACAACTTGCTAGTGACATGACTCGAGTGCTAAAAGAAAACATGAAAGCATTTTCTTGGTCTTACACTAACATGCCTAGGCTCGACCCTCGAATAGTCCAGCATAACATTATACTTGATCCAAAACTAAGACTAGTGAAACAAAAGACACGCAAGGTTAAGCCTGACGTAGCGTTGGCAGTTCGCAATGAGATCACAAAGCTTTATCAAGCTAGTTTCATCCAAGTTGTGGACTACACTGATTGGGTATCTAACATGGTTATAGTCCCAAAGAAGAATAGGAGCATTCTTCTATGTATTGACTTCTATGACCTCAACATTGCAACCATAAAAGATGACTTCCCGCTACCTAGCATTGATCAACTTGTTTATTCAACTGCTAGGCATGCATTGTTATCCTTTATGGATGGCTTTTCAGGATACAACCAGATTAGGATCAACCCCAAACATCAACTCAGGACAACCTTTATGACACCATGGGGTACATTTTGTTATACAATGATACCATTCAGTCTCAATAACACCAGGGCTACATATCAACAAGTGATGACATTCATCTTTAGTGATTACATGTTCAACTCACTCAATGACTACGTAGATGACATTGTAATCAAATCAAAAATAACTAAGAAACATGTACAAGATCTAGACTTGGTACTAAAACGTTGTCTAAAATATGAGCTTAGACTTAACCTGAAGAAATGTGTCTTTAGGTTTAAAATAGAAAAAATGCTTGGATTTGTTGTATCTGAGGAAGGGATATGAGTAGATTCAGATAAGGTTAAGGCAATAAGAAATATAAAAACACCTATCAACCTTATTGAACTTCACGGTCTACAAGGTAGATTATAGTTTATTAGATGTTTCATTGAAAAACTGATGGACAAGTTGAGGCCTATGTAGCACTTATTGCATAAGAATATCCATTCTGAATGGACTCCACAGTGCCAAAAAGCCTTTGACAACATCAAAACAACACTAGCTAAACTACCGACATTTCATCCACCATAGAACAATAAACCATTTTACATCTACCTTGCAACATCTGATTCATCGATCGCATCTATGCTTGATCAGAAACGTGAGGATGGAACTGAAATCCCTGTTTACTACTTGAGCCATGCATTAGTAGCCTACAAACAACGTTACAATGATGTGGAGAGGTCATGCCTTGTCCTTATCTTTTCTTTAAAGAAGTGGCAACATTATCTCTTTCATAACCAAGTTAATATCATCTATAGAGACAACGTGCTTAGAGCTATCATGAACAACATATATGAATCAAGCAAGATAGCTAGATGGAAAGTGATCATTGCTGAGTTTGACCTGCACTACATAGCTCAATCATTAGTTAAAGGTCAAGCTATAGTCAATCAAATGACCACATCACTGACACAAGACTAAGCAACGATCAACCCAGAGTTTCCCTATGAGAATGTAAACACAATAGACATAGTACCTGATAACTATAATGCCATCTTAAACTTTGATGAAGCATCGACCTTACAAGGAGGAAGTGCTGCAGCAGTCATCACCTATCCCTATGGGGAGATCTGACCCTTTTCTTCTCGTTTAAAATTTCCTTGTACTAATAACGTGGCAGAGTACGAAGGTCTTCTTAGAGGTCTCATGGTATGACTAACTTCAGAAATCACATAGCTCATAGTTAGAGGTGACTCACAGTTAGTCATCAATCAGGTCACAGATGTATATGCATGTAAATATTTACATTTACAACCATACTGTGACTTAACAAAATACCTACTAAAACAATTCACAAACATAGATGTACAACATATTTTCAGAAGTGACAATACCATTGTAGATGCACTTGCAACACTAGCCCTAAATATTTCACCTGACATGTTTCATGCGTTGTCCAATTCCATAATGAGTTGTGCCAAGCTCATAACTGATGCTTTCGATGAACTACCCATAGCATCCATTAGCACAACACATGTCATGGAATGGTATGATGACATACAAGAGTACCTTCTACATGGTGAAACACCTCAACATCTAACGAATGCTCAGAAAGATGCAGTGGAAAAATGCTCTTGGCAGTATGCACTAGTAGGGGACACATTATGTTGTAGATCCTATGAAGGCATTTTGTTAGTGTGCATTAGTAGCATCGATGGCCAAACTATCATGGAGCAAGTTCATGAAGAAATTTGTGGAGGGCACATAGCACCCAAGGAAATGGCAACCAAAATTAGACATTTAGGCTACTATTGGCTGCACATGAAGTATGACTATTTCTCCAAAGTCAAGATGTGCAATATTTGTCAAAAACATGGTAATCTTATACATGTGCCACCTAACAAGTTGCATACAGCTCAAATCACATGGCCCTTCCAAAAATGGGGGTTAGAAATCATAGGACCAATAACTCCCCCATCTTCCACAGGACATAGCTTCATTATAACTGCAATGGAATATTTCACAAAATGAGTAGAAGATATTTCTCTTAGGAAGACCACATCAAAACAAGTATGCAGCTTCATCCTTGAAAATATTGTGACTCATTTTGGCATTCCAATGACCATAATCACTGATAATGGTCCACAATTTAGTAGTGTCAAAACCAAAACCTTTTGTGAGAGCCTAGGCATCAAACATTCATTTTCATCACCATACTATCCTCATAGCAACGGTCAAGTAGAATCCACAAATAAAATGGTTGTCATGGTGCTCAAGAAAATGCTTAATCAGAGCAAAAGAATATGGCATGAACAACTAGTTTATGTGCTATGGGCATATCGAATGACACATAGAACATCCATAGGTAAAACACTGTACAGTCTTGTTTATGGTTCAGAAGCTTTTTTACCTTTGGAGTTGTAGGTACCTTCATTGCATATCACACTCTCCAGACTCCTCGATGAAAGTCAAAACAATGACTCATGCATTGTTGACCTTAACTTGGTGGAGGAGGAACAAACACGCGCATTGGATCAAATCGAGTGGTACCAGAAGCAATAATGACGGTGACATCAACATGACATTCACGAGCGCCCGATCAAGAAAGGTGACCTTGTCCTTAAGGTAATCCATGAACACATGGACAAATTTTTGGCCAACTGGAAAGGGCCTTACCTACTCACCAAAGGTTACAAAAATGGAGCATTTAAACTAACTAATATGGATGGTAACGAGCTTGCTCATCCAAACAATCACATGTACCTCAAGTCATTTTACTTCTAAACAAGGCCCAAGGTATGCATTCATCCTGGCATCACAATGATAAATTGATACCACAGATTCGTCTTGGCATCACGACGATAAACTGATATCACAGATTCATCCTAGCATCACGATGATAAAATGAAACCATAGGTTTTTCCTGGAATCACGACAATAAACTGATACCATAGATTCATCCTGGCATCATGATGATAAACTGATACCATAGATTCATCCTGGCATCATGATGATGAAATGATACCATAGATTCATCCTGGCATCACGAAGATAAACTAATACCATAGATTCATCGTGGAATCATGATGATAAACTGATACCATAGATTCGTCCTGGCATCACGACGATAAACTGATATCACAGATTTGTCCTAGCATCATGACGATAAACTGATACCACAAATTCGTCCTGAAATCATGATGATAAACTGATATCACGGAGTGGTCTTGGTGTCATGATCTAAAAATGATACCACGGATCATTTGGAATGATAGTAAACTACCACACTCTCATCCGATAGAGTCTGCTAAGACTATAAACTAGCTTGCCTCTCCATAGTCTGCCATGACTGTAAACTAGCATTGCACTATCTGCTACAATGCTAAACTGGCAGCATCCAATAGGTTATGATGTAAAACTAATCCACGACAGTTCACCAAGACTATAAACTGGCAACTTCTTCATTGGCCTACTAATCTGTTGCTATAATAAAATGACATATCTTCATCAACTTGCTGCATGAATTCATCACATAGATGTTGGCACATTTTGGCCATTTCATGGAACAGTATGGCTCTGATATTAGAGATGGTCCGAAGCTTCTTGTTGTGCATGAAGAATTTGGTGGATGAGAAAAAAACCTAACCTTTTACTAATGAAACCAAGTCTTATGACATGAGAAACAAGTACCTTACTATCACTCCAAGTGAAGGACCTTCTTTAATAACCATCCTAAATACCTTTAATTATGTTTTTGTTGATTGGTAACAAGATTTGATAGGAATAATTTCATCTTAATGAGTTTAAATCAAATCAATAACCTAAAAATAATTTGATTGATGTAAAATTCTTTTTTCTTTTCTCTCTCTCCACCTAAACATCATGGACCGAGTGCTGTGTTCAATAGCCTCTCGTAAGACGTTGGAACCATATCCTCTCATAAGGTGCCTGCATGTTTTCAAGCGCTGGATTTAGCGAGGTAAAAATGTTTACAAGTTGGAAATTACAACTACAAAAAAAATGCTGCAACACCGGAAGCAAAAATACTAGGGCAGGTATAGATAACGATGAAAATGACCAAAATTCAGCGAAGCCTGTTTATTCGTACTCTTGTGTGCTCATGCCAAGATGGGCATGGCGACAAGCTATGGCCTGCAATCATGTTTCAGCCACCTACATCTGCATCTGCATCTACATCATGCACAGACTTCCAGAACAAAGCCCTGCCTCACCGTTCTCCATTCATCGTGCATCCGCCCTGTGATCCGCAACAGAAAATTTAGCGTTCAAGAAGCCGAGACTCCATAGAGGCCTCTGATGAAGCTGCAATGCAAAGAAATTATAGACTTCATCATGGAGAAAGCTCCCATGGAGGCCTCTCTCTACAAAGAAAGTCAAGGAAGGAAGAAATGCAGAAATCCTATTTGTATTTCATCATCAATGAAAGCCCCAATCATGGACTCTAGATCGTCATGCTCTAACGGTTGCTCCTCCTGTGGCCGTAACCAATTTTGAAGAAGGCATTTATTAGATACCGCAATGGATGTGACATCAGACAAGCTAGGGTCCCCATGAAGTAGGAACACAGGTTGCAATTTGTAGAGTACTAACACATGGCTCTGAAGCTCATCAAGGCCAAAGCCACTATGGCAAAATGTGCACAGAGGTGGTTGTAGTTGTCACAGTATTTCTGAAGCGTGAGCGAGGTGCGAGCAACAGCGGATGAGAGTGAGCAACGTATTGTACAATGTGAAATAGTGCAATGAGTGCAGTGCATGGAATAGGTGACCTTTGATGCCTGGGTTTCTGCCATCAACTTCGGACGCCACAAAGAAGCTATGGTGTGAAGTTTTTGTGGGCATGTGGCGCTACCTCACGTGGTCTTGGCATTTCTGGATGCATTTTTCAAGCAACCGACTATGTGCTCATCCTAGTTTTTACAACACTTTACTACTACAGAGCACAATGATGGCGAAACAACAGTTGTAGTAGTAGTAGCACAATGATCATTGGTAGCACACATTGTATCCTCTGGATTTATTGTTGTCGATCGCTGCAAATTCCACATCAATTAAAGTTAATTGGGGCCTTGCAAGTGGATAGCGGGAAGAAGGCAGCCAATCACAACTAAAGCAAACAAGTACAGTTTTGGTTTGACGACCAAAGGAGACTAATTTTTCAAATACATATATATAATGATTTAAGAAAAAGGAGAAGGATTTATGGACATTTCCAATTATAGCTTTTATTTATATAATTGTAACTTTATGTGGAAGTTGTAACTTCCTAGCCTTAATCCATGATGTTTGTAACCACCAAGGACACTTGTCACCTACAACTTGTTTATCTCCATGAAGACACTTGGAAACTGAATGAAGACACTTGGCAACTACATGGGACACTTGTCAACCGTAGCATTTTTATCTCTTTTGTGGTTGCAACCATCCAAAATTGTTGTAACTTACCTAACTTGTTGGGCAAGTAACCTCCTAACTTGTTAGGCAAGTAATCTCCTAATTGGTTGGCCAAGTTACTTGGGAGAGTAGTTAGGTGAGATATTTTTAAATATGTAACTTCCCTACCTACCTTTGAACCCTATAAAAAGGCTTCAGGGGTCAAGGAGAGGAGGATCATCATAAACATTGGGACTTTTGGGAGGTCTCATACATACACTTTTGAAAAGATATTGGGATCACACTTGGGCTCTCACTCGGAGACATACTTGAGGTCTTGAGAAGAGCTTTGTAAAGAGATTGTGAACTATTGCTTGCAAAATGGCTTGCTAGAGTAAATATTTCAGCCTCTTTGTCATGGTCCTGTGAGTTATGCATTTCATTTTTTTTTGTTTAAATTGTTTAGCTAGTGGTTTAGATAGTATCATCCTTGGCAAGTAATTTTGGGATTTTTAGATTGCTCTTACTGTTCTTGTTGCCCGATAGAAATTTCTATTAAAATTTTGCCATAGAAGTGCTTGTGTTTAAAAGCCTTAAGAGCATTTTAGTAGTAAATTTCGTTATTGTGCAACGTGTGGGAACTGCTATTGGGATTGTTGTAAGAGAGCCTCTGTTTGTAGTCACGCCGTTGAACAATTCAGTAGTCGAGAGGGTTCAGAAAATCTTTGGTATTTTGATGGGACCAGAATAGCTTCTTTTTATCTTTAAAGTGAATTCCCGTGGTATTTCAATCAGAAATTGTCAAGTCTTTTAAAGGTTCTGTTTGAATGCAATCGTTGACATCTATTATCTAGTCAAAATGGAGTCTCGTACGTGGTAGTTTACGCAGCAATTTTTGGTAGCATAGTAGGATTGTCTTGAAGATATTGCTTGTTTGAGCCTTGGAAGTTTGAACAATTCGTAGATATTGAATTTGGGATAGCTTTATTGCGAAGTGTTTACTCGTGTCATTTTACCTTGTTTAAATATTTGAGGTCTACACAAATCTGCTTTCTTTTCTTTTCTGCTTATTTCCATCGAATCTTGCTCTATTTCTAGTTTTCTTGTGGAACTATCTCTTTCTATGGGGAAAATTAGGAGTAGATTGCAGAGTTGTGCTCAAATGTTTTTGCAAAATTTTATTTGTTACAAGTAGGTATTATAAGGACAGCATAGACTAGGCAATTGAACAAAATAAGAAACTTTCAACAACTCACAGTACTTGGCAAAGTTGGCTGAATCTCTTTAAAGTAAGTCATTTGTAGTTTACATACAACGCAATCGTTCCATTTCTCACAACCACATGCCGCAACAGCACACACACATACTCACATTAACTACTGAGTTTATTTGGAGGTATCTGGGCCTTGGTGTTGCTAGAGACCAGCAGGCACCTAAATCCTATTCAAGGACACTCGTTGGCGGTCGCGTCCCAAACGGTTGCCAACAATAGAGTTTGACAACATTGCTACTACTCGATTTTTTTTGCCTATGATTGCACGCAGTGTCTCCATCACAATCGATTGCATCCATGTTTAAAGTGTTAAGCTAACTTATTCACTCGTGGTTTTCTTTTCTTCTTAGAGTTGTGTTTGTAGGATGATGCCCTGAGGTGTTCGTACATGGATGCAATTCATCACGGTGACGAGGTACCACATTGTTCCTTATGCATGTAACCAGGTTAATCAAACCATTCACAAGTACATTCTCAGTTTGTCAAACATTCCTTATTCCCTAACATGTTCTCTCTACCCTGTTCAGTTACATTTCCAGGATACATCCTAGTCACCCCAAAACTCTAAATACGTGATTGCACACTGTAACTCTCCAAGCAGTTACAACACACAGCACAACACATGAAACAGATACAAGCACATGAGCACGAGCATGACATTGAAAGAGATCTCTATCCAAAAAAAAACAAAAAAAATAAAGAAAAATAAATAAATAACAAAATCAAATACTAAAATCCATCACAAGACCCTTGGTGCTTCCCATACAAGCGCCATGCGGGAAGGTACTTGTCTTGAAAGAAAATACCCGTGTCTCAAACAATCATGTTGCATCCCACCATGTGGCTTTGGTTGTTGGACAATGGGTTCCCTTTGACACTCAACAAGGGTCTTGTTTCTCCAAAGAACACACCACCTCACTGCGTGGCTTTGGTTGTGACAACGAGTTCTCTTAAACAGGATACAAGAGTCTCGTTCCTCCAAAGGATGCACATCCCAAGCCTTGGTCCCAAGTATGCTAGATACTGGCTATAGACAAGGACTAACATGACCTATTCACAAGAGCATTCCTCTCCCACCGTTAAACAAAAAAAATCCCTTGATCAAACCCCGACTCCACAATTACAACATGCTTCCCATGCATCTCAAAATTTCATTGTGGTGTTTTGTACTTCTTTTTTGACACCTCTCGGGTGGATTCCTCTAGGCATCAACAAAGAGAGGCCAATGAAACACCACAAAAATTTGGCCTAGCACTTTTAGACAAGAATCAAGCTAAGTCATGCTGCTGCCCAACATGAGTATAGTGTGACCAAACTTGGAGGCCTCCGAAACAGTCCCTGATGATTCACGATTCAACAGGCAAGGTCCCCTAGGGGCCCATAGGTAACTGCACCAACTCTCGGCATCCAAAATCAAAAGTTTTGAGCTCAAAATGCTTGGTTTTGGCTAAGTAAACTTTGGTCACGCTATAGCTTACACTGCCCAACGTAAGGATCAATGTAACTAGCTATTGGAGCCCCAAAACTAAGTTAAAATAGGCCGAAATCAAGCACAAGGACCCTCCATGACCTTCACCAAGGCCCCCAGTAGCTCCCAGCCTCTAGAAAATGAAAATTTGGGCCTCAAATGAGGTATTTTGACTTGATGACGTTGGAGCTACATTTTCATACGCTGTATAGTGCTTGCACAGTGTGAGCAAATAAAAATAGGGTAAAACAAGTAGTTTTAGGGAACATATTCAACATTTGGGCAACCCCCAAGGATCGACAACACTTGTACATGTCCATAGGCTTCAAAAATTTATGATTTGGGCTTCAAACGTGCCGTTCAAGCTTGGTCACGCTAGGGCCATACTTTGGTCATGCTGCACAGTGTAAGCACAATGTGACCAAACTAAACAGGCTTGAAACATAAATTAAATGGAGTCAAAATCAACACTGAGACCATCCCAGAGAACAATTAGTAGTTAGGCATCAAAAAAAGAGGACCAGCATCCAAAAATTAGCTCAAAATAGAGCAAAAATACTTGGTCATGCTGCACAGCATGACCAACCAAAATAGAGCTAAAACAGCCTCTGAACGAGCTCAAATTTCACAAGTAGCACCCTCTAGTCCTTAGGCATCCAGATCCACTCTTGGAATAGGCTTCAAAGATCAAAAGTGGGATCCAAATTCACCATTTCTATTTCATACGTTGGATGATCACACACCAGATGCTGGACGCTAACACCTAGATGCTAGAACACGCCAGACCACAATTTTAGAAGGCCAGAGATAAAATTCTTTGTTGTAATAGAGCATTATTTTTTTCAATTTTCTTTTTTTATTATTTGAGCATGCCAAGCTCTTATGTTGTGGATTACACATGCCAACGTAAGACTTGGTCACGCTAGACGTTGTACATTGTAACATTTTGTGCATCCGATCAATGCACACACCTATCACCTGATCTAAATTTTTCTCACCCTGCAGTTACTAATCTTCTCCCAGATCTGAATCTCATGCCAAAAACCCTATAAATCTCTTATTTTTCCACTAGATTAAGGATTGAAAAATTGGAATTTGACACACTTAGGAAATCTGGGCTTCATACAGACTTGGATGTTGTACACCTGCAATCCAAAAACCTGCATCTTCCCAACATTTGCTCTCATCCATCAGGGGTAAATGTCCACCTTGCGACCAAACCGCAAATGTGTTCTGACTAGTGTACATTCAAATTTTTTATCAATACAAACAGTTTTCAATATCGCCCAGATTCTTGAAGTTTACATTATTTTTCTTGTTCACATATTTTCCTATTTTCATTATTTAAACAGTTTACATTTGTTTTCATTTTTTAACATTTAGTTTTGCATTTTTTTATATATAATCCAATGCACCATAATTATGTACATTTGGGGAAGTCCTTGTTTGATCCGTGTGTGAACCATTCAAGGCACTCTGCCTCTATTAATTTCTAGCTTGCCCTCAAGCGAAGGCAGGGTCTTACTATTTTGTCCATGGATCTCTCGGCATCCGTTCATTCCAGCCTCTTGTCGACGATTTCAGATGGTACAAAGGGAGCCTAGATCACAAATGGCTATTGCATTGGTTCTAGATTGTCATCAACGCTAATAGCATTTATGACATAGCCAACATCATTTGCATTTAGAGGGTTGTTGTACATCCTCATGCACTAGTTCTAAGGCTTGACCAAGTTTGTAGTGTCGAGTACCAACTCATCTTTATTAATCATCCTTTGCAAGTGGGTTTACAAGGCTAGGAAAATGTCAATGCTATGGCTAAGCAATTGGTGGTAATGGCAAAATCGGTCCAACCTAATATGTCTTAGGACCAGGGGCTTGTTTGGTGTTTCCAAAGTAGGATTTCTTAGTAGCTTATAGTATCTACCATCATTTTTTGTAGGCATCCTTAGATATTTTTTTTGTATTAGATGTGTCCAAATTTTAGCAATTGATCTTGTAGCTCTGAAGGATTTAGTGGCAAAAAGGTATACTTAGAGAAATCCTTGCATTCCAAGTTGGACCTTTGAACAACTTGCACTATGGCCATCGAGGATGTAGGTTGGTTGATTAACTTAGTGCTAGAGTTGGTAGCTTTGTTGTTGTCAAGGGCCTTAGGCTACCTAGCTGTCTACCTCTGGTTGGTTGCTTTGGCTTCTTTGGCTATAGTTATCATTGTTGCATTTTGCTTTCCCTTATCTTTGTCTCTCCTTGCATACTTGTTCTTATAGGCCACATAGGTTGGGTCCTTGCCAGCTTCTACCATGTATTCTATGCTTTTGGTTTGAGTGAAGGCTTGGCTTAGGGATTGTAGGCCAACAAAATATAGGTTTGACTATAATGTTGTTGACTACACCTTTGAAAATGGCTAGGAGATGTGCTTCAACAATCGGCTCTCATATTTCATTTAGCGAGGCACTATAGTGTTGAATGAACTTCTGCATGGGTTCTAGGTGGCCTTGCTTGACTTGAATTAATTGGTCTAAGGTGGCCTATAGCTTTAAATTGTATTTGAAGCACATTACAAATTGGCTCAAGAGGTCCTCCAAAGAGGAGATAGAGCTTCTGGGTAGTGCACAATACCAATCTAATGCCTTGACAATTAGTGACATGGTGAACATGTGCATGATGGCATGCAGCCATGCTTGCAATAGTAGACATTTTGACCTAAAAATGACCAGATGTGCATTGGGATCTCCCTTATTATTATATTTGGTGAATTTGGGTAGTGAGATTCCACTTGGAAGAGTTAGAGGTGGGACTATAGGAGTTATAGGGTCATCTTAGTAGAATTAAACCACTTTAACAATTTTAGAAGAGATAGTTGTGAGTCACTTCACCTCTTTCATCAAGCTTTTGATCATTTGAAATGCTTGGTTTAAGCTTTGAGACACTCTAGTTAGCTATGCTGACTATGTTATCTATTGTTGGAATAGGTGTGTGATCCATGGCTTGGTTATAGGTTGTGAAACTACTTAATGCACTTGATGCATTGGTTGTGTTATAGGGATGGTGATTGGGGAAAGAAATGCACATGAAGGTTTGGTTGACATCAAGGTCATCAACAAAATAGGTAGGATGTAGGGTTCCTGAGTCATTTAGTGCCTAGAGATGGTCCTTATATGGATGTATGGATGAGTTAATATGGTTACTATGGGTAGACATGGCTAAGTGGGTTACGATGATGCCACAAAGGACAAGTTAAGGGGATCCACTACATCACAATGTGTGCATTACATTTGGTGTGTTGTTATTACAAGTGTTGACCTAGGCCTGGTGGAGTGGGAAGGTGATGCTAGTGTCATAACCATCTCAAGGAGAATAGGTAAATGAGGCTAAGGAGGAGCCTAACTAGATATCACTCATTGGAAGATGGTGCAGAAAGAGCCCTCATGCTCCAAGCAAGCTTCAAACACATCCTCTTCCTCTTATAGGGCCTTCTCATAGTTCGTTCCTATGTCACACTTACCTACTTAGATGAGCTAGGATAACAGCTGATGGTAGGGCTCTATAGGTGGGATGATATCGAATGAGAAGAGGATATACTCCTGTCCATCTTAGTGGATGAGCTCATAGTTTCATTTTCCCTCCATATTAGTGTGATCTACAAGTAAGCCTATGTAAATCTTCATGCATATGAAGTTGTACTGTCCATTTCTTAGCACAATGTATTCTAGGTATTAATTGCATAACCTAAGGAAATGCCTTTGTCTTGCCATTATGAAACTCCTAGGGTTGTCAATCCTAGTCTCCTATTGGATGGGCAAGATGTCAAGTGCATTTAAGATTGACACCAGAGTTTGATCCCAGTTCATGGCTGCAGATTGAGTTGTAAGAGGAGATTTTAAGTGTTGGTGGTCTTGAAACACTATGGACCATGTTGAAACTAACCCTATCTCAGCTAACATCACTGAATATACTAACTACGCTCTTCATGCCAAAGAGCAAGCTATTCTAACTATGCTCTCCACCCCTGAGAGCAGACTACACTGGCTACACTCAAGATGACTATGCTCCAACTAAGAATGACAAGTTTTTAGTAGGTAGTGGAAATGAGTGTGATGTGGGTTAGTATGCATGGTCCCAGGGGGATTGACTATAGGGTCCAATCTATACCAATAGGTTAGTAGATAATGCCTACACTAGCTTAAGATCTAGCTACTGCTACATGTGTAGTAGGTCTATAGGGGTATTATGGTCTATGCTAGCTCAAAGCTAGCAACTATGATATAGAGAGCATGCAAGACAACCACAATGGAGTTTGAAAAAGTGGTTCAGCCCTCCTTCTAGTGCTAGAAAAATGTAATGATTGAAAACATCAGTGGTTGAAACACCAAGGGTCATGAGCACACAACCTAACCTTGAATCTACATGAGGGCATGTTGGAGGTAGAGATGGGATGCCTTCAATGGCTTGGTCGATTCAATAGGAACTTACTAGATGCAACAAGGATGTAGTGTGGTTATGGTACCTATAGTTTTTGTGGTGTTAGTGGGATCAAGCATGGTTACAGGTGCTCATGGGGATGAGCATAGTCAAGGGTTTTAGTAAGGTGGATGATGTCAATGTGCAAGGACTACCACCTGAGTGTAGTTCAAGCATGCCTATGTAGTAAAAATGGCAAAAAATGTAGATAAAGTATGGAAAATGCAAAGAAATAAAGGAAATGAAATAGAATACCACCCAAAATGGGGTTGCGCATAGCTAACACAAGAAATAGGTGTAGGTGGATAGCATAGTCACAGTCCTTGGGATATCCAGCCACAAAGATTGATGTTTTGCTAAGGTGTTTGCTTCTACCAAGTTGGCTGCTATAGTTTACTACTAGGTGTGGTGTTTTGTTGGGTTGTAGGGGGATCTACAATGGTCTACAACTTCACCTCTTTTTTTTTGGTTCACCAATATGCCCCTAATCATANTAAGGCCCCCCCCCCCCCCCCCCCCCCTTACTACATTGAAGACATAGGAATTTATAGGGTTAGGATTAGACAAAAATGCAGGATGGCTATCACATGATAGATGGGGTGGCTAGGACTACACTCAGTGTAGTTACTATTCATGTGGTGTGCTAATGGAAATAATGGTGTTATGCTTTGTTATGCTTTGCGAGACTTTGCGGGACTGTGTGAGACTTTGTGGGATTGTGACTATGTTGCCAACCACATGTGTGTGCATTGAGAGGACTATGAGGATCCTAAAAAATATCACTTGGAGACTACACTCTTCATGCTTTCATGTGGGGTCAAGCATAGTTACAATTTTGGGACAAAAGGTAGTATAAAAAAGAAGCATTTTGCTAACTACACTTACTAAAGGTGAGTTGACTGTGTTCTGGAGCTAAGCTGAGTGTCGTTGCTACTCTATGGAGGTTGCTGGAGACTATCCTAGGTGACTACACCCTACTAAAATGGTGACTATGCTCTAGGCTAGGGGAGAGCGTATTCTCAATACTGGTGGAATCTGCAAGGAAATTGCAAACTACACTCTTCCTAGGAGGTTGACTATGCTCCTAGTTGGGGATGAGTGTAGTTCTATGACTTGGAAAAACTTGTGAAGCTAATATCCTTTTGGCTATGCTCTTCTTGAGAGGCTAATTACACTCTGAGGTAGGGTTGAGTGTAGTCTCAACACTTAGCAAAATTTGTGAACATTGGCCTTCTACTGACTATGCTCTCCACAAGAGGCTGACTACACTCTAGAATGGTGTGCTTAGGGGAGAGTTTAGTCTCAATACTTAGGCAAAATTTCAAGATTTTTCCCTCCAACTGACTATGCTTTGGGAGACTATGCTCTCCACAATCTATAGAGGGGTTGAGCGTAGTTTCCACTTTTGGCCAAAATTTGCAATTGGGACACCATAGTCTAGATTTTGCGGTGTTTGAATGTGTTTTCATGGATTTCCTACTATTCTATGTTGACCAATAAAAGGAGGTTGAATAAGTCTTTGCATGGTATGATTTTCATAAAAAAAATGATGAGAATTCAAAGCACACTTCTTAGAAAAAATAAATAGGCTACAAGCATTGGTTATGGGACTAGAAAGACATGTTACCCATGCCTAAAGGTCTCCTCTAACTAAGGCCCTTCATCACTTCCTACTTCTATTTTCTTCTCTAATAAGAAATGATGGTTGTTCTGTCAAAGCACTCTTGTGTCTTAGGGGGATAGACTGGTCATAGAATG
This sequence comes from Gnetum montanum, assembly GCA_015680685.1. Lineage (NCBI taxonomy): Eukaryota > Viridiplantae > Streptophyta > Gnetopsida > Gnetales > Gnetaceae > Gnetum > Gnetum montanum. The sequence continues at coordinate 104,869 of MNCI01024381.1, read as the reverse complement.
ATGATGTGGAGTTACTAAACATGGTTGGTTTTGGTTTAGACTATGAATAGATTTTATCATGTTATTTAACCACAAATCCACAAGGAACTTCATGTGATATTAATAAAGAACTCCATTCCACTCTCTTTCATCCATATATGCTTTCCATGTCTCACCTCACTATCAATTCATGTTCTTGTTTGATGTGTCAAAATTCTTGGGTAGTTTTTCCTAGATTTTTTTATTCAGCTTTCCATAACGATTAATCATCCATGAGGCCCATGGACTCCTTAGTTTGAGGTGATGTAAGGGAAATAAAAGGCTTGTGCCTACTTTGGGAAGGATCCATTTACATATCTTTTCATTGGATTAGTTAAGTTCTCTACCCTTAGACATCCTTATAATCAAGTCCTTTTGTTTACCTCATCAATGACATCCAATTGTGTGCATCTTCATAATGTTTTTTAGTGAAATATTTTATTATTACTATTGTGAATTCTTATACCCTCTTCAAGCATTTCATCCTGTTTGAAATTTTTCAAATTTAATAGTGGACCGCTTATTCATTTTACCCTATTTATTAGTCTTCCTTATAACACTACTAAAGGAATAAATCCACCATAATCACAACCTAGCCAAGTGTAACCACCAATGAGACATGATGATTCAAAGATATATGTTACACCTTGCATACTAATTCACAATTTTGTTGTGATTGCAATGGGAAGTGTGAACTAGAAGCAAGACTATCTTCACTGAGGATGATGCAACAGGACCATGTGATGAGGACTCTTCATAATTGTTGAATCTTCTCCATCACTCTTCAGCTACCAAGAGGATTTGGATGTTAGTTTTTTATAGGGTGTTTAATTCTATTGTCATGAACACCCACTTTTGTAAAAGATTGTAAATCTATATACTTGAGCACTTAGAGTCTGTTTGTTCTATCTGAGTTAGTTTGTATGTTAGTCAATAATCCCATACCTGCCAAATATTTTGTAAGGAACTTATTTCTCCTATTCTTCACTCAAGGACAAGTTTTCATTCAATTGTTGAGGTACGATGAATCATATTTTGATAGATTCTAATATTAGATACCCTATATTGAAGCCTAGATATTGGACCCCAAGATGCAATGTCAAATATCCAATATCATGGGGTATATGTTGACATATAAATATAGTGCATAGGCTTACAATTTTCATATAGTTTTTAGTCAATTTTTTCATAGAGTAATGAAGTTCTTGTATTTTATTCATTCTAGAGTTAGAATATTTTTGAGTGCCTATAGTAGGAGTCTGAGTGGGTATGGACCTTTATTTGTGCATTGTTGTACCTGAGCATAGTAGTGCTATAGGAATAAAGACAACCCATTTTGATAATCCTTGTAGCACTGAGAATAGATTAATGTTTCCTTTGATGCATTTAATATTCATGCACTTTAATGCATTTTCATTAGGAAATTAATTTCCAATTGTTAATGAACATAATCAGGACCACTTCGAACATACATTTAGCACCTAGTAACCTAGAAATGCTTACTGTTTGGTAACCTAGCAATGCTACATGTGTTCAGGATGTGTTCAATGAGTGGGAATAGGTACTTGTGTTAGTCTAGCTAGGTAGTAGCTTAATTAGATATTAAATTCCTCTACCTTTCATTATTGTTCTAGGTGATTAAACTTATAAAATACAAAATGATAAAAATCATATACCTCAATTTCACTTAACCATTTACTTATAGTTCACAAGTGGAATTGAGAAGACAATAATCATTCCAATTAGATTTCACATCTTAGAACTAGTGTACTTAAGAACTTAAGGTCTATGGAATTTGATCGGATCATGTGTGAATGCTTGTGATTCGTACAGTTGGGCATAGGGGTACCTCACTACTCATCATTCACACCATTGTTGAGGATCTTTTATTTGTTATATGTACTATCTAAGACTAGTGAAAAATTATTAAAATCATTGAAATGAACCTTAGAGTCATATCATACATCAAAAACAACTACAAAAATTTCTAAAAGTGCATTGCATTTTTATTTTCTAACATAAGATGTCTTCTTCTCACAGGAGTGATTCTTTGCCCAAGTCTAATAGAGTATATCAACTAGTGCCTCAAAAATATTGAGTGGTATATGCTCATCCTAATGAGTATGTACTAAATTTCATCTTCATCCTACATTAGGATGAATAGCTACAATGGCTTGACATTGAGGCAACATTGTGTTGTTGCCAAATCAATTTGTTCCTACAATTTTCCAAAAAAAGCTTATATGATGGGGTCTCCAAGGACTTCATGCTAAGTACATTATGTAAGATAGTGATGCTAGGGATTATCATCCCACTAAGGCACAATGTCTTAGGGATTGAAAACTAGAACATCATCATGAATCTACAAAGGGAAAAGGATTTAATGATTCGCCATTCCTACTTTACCAAAAATATGGTGGAGAACCCTTCTTTGAGGATTTTGCATTCATTGGAATTCCTCTCTTTGAATTCAGTGAAGGAGGTCAAAATTAGAACCTATAGTCTATGATTCACAATCTTGGTTCTAGTAATAATGGATCCAATGACAAAGAAGGATCCAAAGAGGAAAGTTAAGGTAGGGATGCAAATAAGAAACAAGATTATGATCGTGGTCACAATCACTAAAAATGAGGTAGCAGGCATCATGATGGTGCTAGTCCACCTTCCTCTTCACCTTCATCATCATCATCATCATCATCTTCTAGCTCTAAGACTAACTATAGGGGGCATGACTATGATAGAGGTGATCAACAGGATTGAAATGATCAAAAGGACCATCAGGCAAGGCAAGACCAAGGATCCAAGCATTCAAGGGAGGCCCATTTCCATGAACAACAAGGTAGTAGAAGGCATCATAGCCACCAAAATACAGGCATCAATGAGCCTTTTCTTGCTACCAAAAGTATGCTTAATATTGCAGAGGTAGTATGAATTCTAATAAGGCATGTAAAGGATAGTTGGATCAAAAGGCTAGACATGAATAATATCCCTTGGTTCGAAGGGGGATATAACTCAAATTCATGGAACCATCTCCAAGCTTTTCAAGATGCATGTGCCTTGTAGAATATAGAAAGTGAGTGCCAAAAACTTAAGTTGTTCCTGAGGACACTCATTAAAAAAGCAGAAAATTGGTACCGATCTTTAGAATTAGAATCTATCAAATGATGGAGTATAATGCTTAAATTGTTCAATGACAAGTGTTAGTCATACTCTTGAGTGTTCAACTTGAGGAGTTAGATCCAAGGATGAAAATAAGAAATACATAAACCTCTAGTTGCTACCATTGGATGATATTGTTTAGTAATGCACAAATGTCCTGGTCATGGTTATTCTCAATTCAACCAACTTCGCCACATAGTAGATAGGCTTTGATCTGGAATGCGAACCCTTGGAATCTATGCCCAAGGGTGATTGTCAAAGTTAAGCATCCATCAAATCAAAATATTAATTGAATAGGTAGTTAAAGAAGAATGTGAATTAAGGAAAAGATAAAGTACAAAATAATATAACCATGATCCTTCCATTCGAAAAAGGAAGGTTTGATTCTATGATAGTGAGGAGGAATCAACACTTGATGAGGTGGTGAATAGGAAAACCTTACTACTCTAAATATTTCATTCTAAAATTATGGCCAAGGTTGATCAGTTATGGGACTCCATGGATAGCAGATTTTAAGTTGTCTTGAAAGTTGTTGAAAAGTCCAAAGAATAAAGTAGTGATCATGAGTGCATGAGACACAAGGAAGCTAAATGTGTCTATCAAAGAGGCAAGGGCAAGATTACTACAATAGAGGAAGTTACAAGAAGTAAATTAGATGATGATGGTGGATGTGACATCTACCATTATGAACATCCTAAGGGATGTTGTCCTATTTTTTCACACTTATAGGAATCTACTACGTATGCCTTGAATTCACAACTAGTCCTAAGGAAAACACCCAAAAGATAACCTTATCCTCAAGGTAATTCTAGGTAGTTCCATTAGCCACAAAAATATTATCCAAGTGAAACTCCACTACAACTATATGAGAAATATTAAGTGGCAACACCCATAGTCATGGGCATTGGCACCACAAAGGCAAAAATACCCTTACCAACAACCTAATCTATATGGGTATTATGTTTAGCAACCCTTGTCTCCATGTGACTCTTTTAGTCATGTTTCCACTTTCCAACGTCATTGCTATCCTTCTGATAATTACCAAACTCATTCTCCACATGTAAGGAGGGATACCATCTTTTACCCCTATCCTCCTCCTATTCCTGCACATCTTCCTCCATCCTCTACACAACTACCACCTACTTCCTATATGTAGGGTGAACTCCTAGCTCAACCAGAACAATGCAATGCTACTAGGGCTATTAGCTTACAATTGATTCAGCAACTAAGTGGTTTGGATTCTCAATCAAAGAAAAGACCTTTCTTTTAACCTTGCAATTTTCTTAAGCCCTTAAAAACACCTACGGTTAACAACCTTATTCCTTTATCTTTCTTTGTATTAACTTCCTTTGAGTTCTCTTCAAACCAAAAACTACCCAGGATCCATAATGTGATGCTTACCCATGCTGTAGCTGATTGGATCTATGCTAAAAATCCTCCTAGGAAATTATCTAATCTTGAAAGTCCTCTTATTTATCTGAAAATTCCTAGAAATGAACTATGCAAAGCTCTTCTCGACTAAGGTTCTGGTGTTAATATAATTTCTCATGAGATGTATACTACATGGAACCTACATCCACTCAAGAAGAGAAAAATTAGATTATAATTAGCAAACTAGTTCATCACAATTCCATTGGGACTGGTAAAAGACATTGTGACCACTATCTATGGGTGGTCTTATCCTACTGATTTCCTAGTGATCAAGGTGGAGAACTACAAAGGGAACTTCCCAATCATCATGGGAAGGACATGGCTAAACACCATTGATGTAAGAATGGACATAAGAGATCTTTCCTTGGAAATATCTAAAAATATGGATTCAAGAAGATAGAGAAGAAGCAAGTTCCATGCATTGCATATAATGATATAGGGTGCAATTGTATGTAGAAACTTTGGCTAGTGAAACAAGCATCCATCTCTACATGCAAGCAGTGTGCACTAGAATAAAAAATTCAAAGGTTCCTGTATGTAATAGTGACAAAACAAGAAGGCACCCAGTGGCTAACCGTTGATCCTAAAAGAATCACACTTTGCATGGAACCAACTAAGAGGCTCACATGTGCATATGTTATAGGCATGGATGAATTAGAGTAAGTTCATCACCAACTCTCTGATGATGCAAATGATGATATCCACTGGGGAGAGTTGGAAATTCCTAAAAATTTCAAGCAAGAGCCCCTTGAACTAAAAATTCTATAGGCTAGCATAAAATATGTGTTTTTGAAAAATGGAAAGCTAGTAATAATAAATGCCAATCTTGCTCTAGAACAGAAAAGGATGCTATTAAACATGGTTGAAAAATGGTCAATAGTCTTTACCTAGTCATATCCTAAACTCACAAGGATTGATCCTAGGATATGCTAGCATCACATCTACACTAATCCAACCATGAAGCCAAAGAGATAGCTACAAAGGCAATTGAACTCAAAATTGAAGTAAATTGTCAAAGAGGTAATCCAACAACTCCTTAAGGTAGGGTTTATTTATCCCATTGCAGATAGTAAGTGGGTTAGTCCACTCATTATTGTGCCCAAGAAAGATGATAAATGGTGGGTCTGCATCAACTTTTGGCTACTAAATATGAAAACACCACCAAATTTAGAACTCTTGGTTCTTAACCAAAAATTTGGCTAAGTGTCAAAACTTGCCAAATTTTGTCTAACTGTTGAGGCTATGCTTCCACTACTGGGACTACACTCCATAGCATAGTCGATGTAGTTGACACTAATAGTCTAGATCTACAAAATTTTTCTAAGTGTTAATAATAACTGAAAATTTTTTCTAAGTGTTTTGGCTACGCTCACCCCCTTATGCTATGCTCTATAGTGTAGCCAACGTAGTCAGCCATGGAACAACTAGTTTCCAATTTTTTTCCTAAGTGTCAAGCTAGAAGTTTCTCAACATGTATGGGATGGATGAAATAGTTTGGTAGATTTTCTAACTCCTAGTGCTATGCTCTAGAGCATGGGTAAAGTAACCTAGCCTACATGCAGGCATCAATTTTGCAAGATTTTTCCAAGTGTTTGGGCTATGCTCTCCCTACCAAGGCTATGTTCTAGAGCATAGTTAATCTAGCTAGCACTAAACTTCATTCTTTTGCTAACCCCTTCTACGCTCTAGAGCTTAGTTAGTGTAGCCACACAGAACTACCTCCAGAACCTTCCAGAACTTAGCATCGACTAGCATCTCGACTCCAACATGCCTTTAGTGAGAAGGATTAGCAAATTTTATCTCATTTGCATTCCCCATTCACCCCCAAATTATAACTATGCTTGACACCACTCAAAAAAGTGGCAATGTAGTCCCAAAGCGTACTCTCCAAAACTGTACTATTTTGCACTATTTGTAGGTACCTAGCGATCTATTTGGTACTCTTACATGTGCTCTTGGTAGCATAGTCACAGTTTGGCAATTTCACAAGGTCCATTGGAGCACATTAGTAGAACACGACTTTGCTTTAGTGAAAGCATAGTTGGGGTCAGCATAATCCCAACTACCCCTTTACCACGTGGTGTCCCATCTATGATTCATGCTAATCGTAGCCCTATAAATATCCCTATGCTTCATATTTTAGGGGTTGAAAATTTCATTCAGTGATTGGAATTTTGACATTCCAATTGACATTTTCAAATACCCAAGTAGCAAAGCACCCTTGCACCTAAGCACACTTAGCACCTTGGTGAACTTCAAGATCCTAGTGGACACCATTAGATGCTACCTAACACATCACATATCATTGAAGCTCAGAGGACACTACAATAGCCAACTCGACAAGCTTAGTCTCCACAACAGATGTTAGTCTTCATAGCCAAACACCTTGAGATTGTGACTATGCTGCCTACTATGCTTATTTATACATTACATACCTCCTCACCTTTTCTTTTATAGTTGACTATGCTCCTCCCCATTTGAGGTGGTGTTGTCTTCCCTTTAGCTCACACTTTATGTATGTTTCACATTTCTTGCACATTTTAAATATTTTACTTGCATTTTCACTATTCATACATTTCTCTACATGTTTGCACCTTTGTTTCATGCTTAAAACTTTGACTATGATCATCCTCACAAGCAATGCAAAAACTGCATGATACCTTAAAACATGTTTCATTGTAACACCCGTAAGTCCTAGCTTGATTGACAAGACCGTTCCGAGCATCCCATTTCCATTTTCTAGCAAGCCCTCACCTAGGAGTGGGGTTAAGACTATACAACCATGGACCTCTTGGTGTCCCATTCTAGCCTTTGATGTTTTTGGTCACTATATTTTTCTAGTGCTAGAAGGAGGGCCTTCATCATTTCCTTCTTTGGGAAAATCCATTGTTTGTTGCCTTGTGTGGTTTCTATACTTTGTACAGATTGGTCCCCATCATCAATTCCCCTAGACCCTTGCTAAACACACTGGTGTTTACACTTGGTAAACATTCTAGGTCTCTAGGAGAGCATAGCAAGCATATTTGGCTTTGAGCATAGTCTCAGAGTTAGCCATTTTTCAATGCATTTACACTTAGTCATTCCTGCTACATTTTAGAGTTAGTTATTTTTTTCTACATTTTCTACACTTAGCTATTTTCTTGCAGTTTTTACACTTAGCCGTATTTTCTAATTTTCTGTAGAAGCAACATTTTGCAACTCTCTTAACATCATGAACCCTAAGCAACCCTCGACCTCTACTTTAGATGTAGTTGTGTTCTAGCCCATACAACAAGAGTTCCTGATTGATATTCCTAGGGGTCCTATCCTAGCACAGAGATAGTCTCTCAGGCTACATAACTTACCGCTTGAGGTCATGGTGCTCAACGATGATCAATATAACTTCATTTGTGAAAATTTCTAGGTGGATTTACCTTTAAACCACTAATAAATGAAAGCCAAACGTAGTTATGAGCACATACATCATAATGGGAAGGAATGGTTCCCTTCTGACTTTGACTTTATTTTGCACATGGAAGATTACTAGTGGATGTTGAATAATCTCATCAACAACATGAGCTATGAGGCAAGAAAAAACTACGAGGATCCACTCCATGAGGAGCTAGATGAATTTAAGGCTAAATCTAAGAATGATAACCCATTCCATGCCTCATTCTAGTAGGTGGCCTCTACGATTTCTCCTCCATCATCCCACAGTCCCACATCACTACCTAAGTCAACACCTATGGTATGAGTTCACCAAGATGTTTCCCTACCCTTCAACCTTCCCTTTAGGATGACTTTCATCATCTCTTTCTAGCTTTTTCAGTTTGTTCAGCTTGTTCAAATTGTTTAGGTTACTTGGCCTTCTATAGTAGTAACCATTGCACCTACACAACCTTACATGCATACTACACACATTTAGCCCTTACCATATGTGACTTAGGCATCAATCATCCTACTTGTCATGTCAACACCTTTTTTGATGGACCAAACCACCAACTAGTGGTGGGTCTTGGGTGCTGTGTCTATGACACAACCCACACAATAGGCATCATGTGTGATCACATAGCCTGGAGGTAGGTCATGGGCCACCTAGTAACCTTAGTGGGCATCACAACCCACACAACCCACTACCACCACACCTAGCTTAGATCAAGCATTCTAGCTAATCCAAAGCCTCACTAAAGAGGTCAAACAGCTCAAGGCTTCCTCCTTCAAAATAGCATAGGTGATGGAATTCTACTAGAACAACCCAACTAGTCTTATGGTCCCACCACTGGTGCTACCTATAGGGGTCCCACTCCCACAGTTCATCAAGTACAATGGTGAAGGGGACCCCAATGCTTATTTGGCTACCTTCTAATTAGAGCACCTCTTGCTATAAGCATGGACAAATGGCATCATCTACATATTCACCATGTTCTTAACTAGCAAAGCACTAGATCGGTACTACACATTGAAACACCATAAAATTTCAGGATCCTCATGCTTTACTAGAGTCTTGGAATTTGTAACAAGGATGTCCACAAGTGTAGCATCATGATAGGTAGAAAAAATGGTGTAGGAACCAAGGATAGACTATACAGTTTGACAAGTTTTCTATCTCTAGGGTTGACAGGTTTTCTGGACCCTCTAGCGTGCCCAACTAGACAATTGACTCAGCTGGTAGTCTACCCAATGACCATGCTAGGAGTTGTCAAAAGTGTTTGGGATGAGCAAAATAGTTCAGCAAGTTTTCTAGCATAGAAATCTACTATGCTATGCTATGCTACGTAGCATAGCAAGCCTCGAAGAGATCAATCAAGCATCTAAGATGTAAGTTGATGAAAATTTGGTCTTCCAAAGCATTTTCCCATGTTGTAACCATTAAGCAAACTTGCTCCACCAACATAGGGTGCTATGCTATGCTACGCTATGTAGTGTAGTTGAGCATAATAGGGACAAAGTGTGAAAAGGCCCCCCTTTGCCAAGTTACTTCAATAAAAAGATTGCACTTGACAATGCTTCGGCCTTCAAAACTAGTTGTCCCACTTAGCCCTTAGGCCTTAAGCAAGGTTTCTTGGTAGAGTATGGAAAATTAAACAAGGAAGCATGATACACTGGTTGCTATGTTGTGCTATGCTACATAGCATAGCACAGCATAGCAATGATGCAAAAATGATAGAAATGTTCCAAAGATGAATTCAGGAAGTTCGAAGGCTTTCTAGCATGGAGGAAAAAATTTGTAGTTGTTTGCCTGACCAAGCCTCACACAAATGCTCTCGGCTCCTACACAAGTTTTCTGTCAAGATCGGTTGCTACGCTATGCTATGCTATGTAGCGTAGCATAGTGTAGTAAGTAGTTGCGCTACGCCAATGTGTTGAACAACGTGGGTAGTGCAACACTAGCATGGAGGCATCAAGATGTCTTCAATTAGCTCTATAACTTGTTGGCAATGATTATTCTCACCCTGATATCTCTTTGATAGATAAAATTAGAAACTTTTCTTCATTTTGTATACCATTGATCAATCCCCAGAAATTATTCCTACACTTGACCCTACTTGCAAGAATAGGAAAGATGTAGTCCTAGAGCACAGGCTCCATTTTTCTTACATTGTTGGCACAATGGATTTTTTCACATGCAATTTTAGCAGTATGGTCACAACGTAACAAAGCTCACCTCCAGCATCACACACCTACATAGTACAACCATGTTTGCACCTTGTGAGGCCTAGGACACATGACATCCAGACCATGTTTTTCTCTTACTCCTAGCACTATAAATACCTTGGAAAACAATGCTTGAAGGGTGGGAAGTTGGCTTAGGTGGTGATTGGCTTTTAAGTTGGCCTTTAGAGAGAAGATTTGGGAATTTTTAGCACTCTGTTTGGGTTTGAGTTTGCTGGTTGGCTCTACATTTTAGAGATCTATGATCATACTTCTCTCTGTAAGCTGTGCCTCTTCCATATTATGTGTTCTATTGTACACCTTTCAGTAAAGCAAAGGATCAAACCTATGACCTTGGGGCGGTGCACTTTCTCACCCAAGTCTGTTTTGCTATTTGCTTACTATCATCGTTTTTTTGCACTATTTTCACCACTTTATATTTATTGATCATCGATTTACTTCACGTACTCGCTTCTAAAACAAGCACTTACAAAAGGTTAAGTTACACCAATTAAGTCCCTATCTAATTGACCACACTAGTTAGGGCACCCCACTTCCGTTTCTCTCCAGCATGGCCCTTGCATGGATCCAGGGTTAAAATTTTCGCTTGGAAACCTCTCAAAGTGCTAGTCATCAATGTTTTCAGTCACAATAGTTTTTGGTGCTAGAAGGAAGACCTTTCGGTGCCCTTTCTACATCCTTCAGGTAGTCCTGCACGTTGTCTATACCTTGTCACCCACTAGCATAAACATGACACCCTCGTGGTTGTTTACACATTGTGTGGTGTAGATCGATTGCCACGATGGCTTCTTTGGAAGACAAAAAGCCTCCAATTGCCTATTGATTTTGTGTTTCTCATTTACAACTTTCCTTTGATCACACAAAATGATTTCACCAGCAATCGTAATTCCCACCTTGAACCTTGAGGTTCCTTTCTTAGCCCAAAGCATCGTAGGTGCCAAGAGACCACCTAGCCCAATGTTGGCATCATGCTAGTCTCTTAGGATCCAACATCTATCACCTAAGTTATTGGTGCAAAACATAGAGCATTATGACTTCCTTTTCACAAAGATCTAGAAAAATCTACCCTTGGATTGCCAAGAACTTGAGGACAAATGCAACTTCAAGTTCCTTCATTGGAATGGAAGGGAATTTATCCCTACCCCTGATGTTTTCATCCACTTGACAGAAATGTATCAGTGGATCTTAGACCAGCTGATGAAAGTTAGTAGGTTTAGAGAACAGTGAGACATACCATCCCATTATGATGAAGAATTCTAGGATAGACAAGAAGACCTAGAATCCCAATCCAAGGGTGGTGGCTAGACCCTATGACTATCCCTCCCACCGTAGTTTTCTGATCTAACCCTCTTTTTGTGTTTGCCTCTTTTATGAGTACCATGACCTAGTCACAACCTACATTTTCATCAGTCGTGGGTAGCCATCCCATGCCCTCAGTGTATCAACACACTACCCCATCAATTTCATTTCTAGGCACTATCCCTCCTCACTCTATCTTGTCATCGTACCAAACGCCGATCACAACTACATTTCCGTATGTGCACACTATGCCTACCTCACACCTGCATGGAGTTCCCGCTCCCATTCCATCATCTGTGCTTATCCTACCATCAGTAGTAGCCCCACCCCCAACTGCATGATGGGCCTTGACCACTTATTTCCCTATTTTTCAATCCTCCCAGATGTCACACTACGTTTACCACCAAGTGTACCAAGTCTTGCAAATAGTACAACCAAGTGCATGACTGTGGTCCACCCCATTAGTCATGCAAGTGACTAAGCCTATAGCATCGCCAAAAACCGCCGCTTCAACAACACCACCCACTAGGTGGTGGACCACACAGGAAACACCCTTTGCAGGGGCAACCCCAATGGTGCCCCCTATGAGCTAGGCCACTACCCTTACAACACTAGCAATGATGGTTACCCTTGTAACCCCATAATCGTCTACATCGTCCCTAGGTCTGGATCAAGCATTCCAACTTATCTAGACCCTCACTGAAGAGATTAAATATCTCAAACTCGCTAGTTTTGACACAGTGTAGGTCATGGATTTCTACCATGATGACCCCATCAGCCCAGCCATTCCCATGCTTATGTTACCCCCTAGGATGCCACTCCCCCAATTCACAAAATATAATGGGAAAGACAATCCCAATGCACATCTAGTCAAGTTTAGATCTGAATCTTTATTATTGTAGCAATGGCTACATACTATTATCCATGTTTGTACTATGTCTCTGATGGGAAAAGCTTTAGACTGGTATCACGCACTCCCACGCATCTCCATCACAACTATGGAAGAGCTACTGACTTAGTTTGTGATCTGCTTTAAGTATAACTTAAAGTCAGAAGTCACACTGGATTAGTTGATGAGCATTAAGAAAGACTTGCTAGAGTCGGTGCAAAAGTTTATACAATGGTGGAGAGCTACCCTGAATGAGATCCATGAGCCTATCACGAAGGCCCATCTATTGGATATCTTCAAGGGGGCAGTAAAAGACTTTATTAAGTCAAAAATATACTACCTAGCCCCACGCTCTCTCAGTCAAGCTTTTGCCTAGACGAAGAGCATTGAAGACGTAGCTGAAGCTAGTAAAGACCCAGCCTATGTTGTGTACAAAAATGCATATGTCAAGAAGGACAAAGGTAAGGGCAAGGCCGCGACAGCCACATTGGCCACCGTGGAAAACGAGGCCAAACCCAACAACAATAATAACAAAAAGGTAGCCACGATGTCAACTAACCCCATGCTTAGCTTAAATAATGCTACTCAACCCTCAACATCAGCACTAGAGGCATCAAGCTAACCTAAATGAAACTTCGAGTGTAATGACTGCTCCAAATACACCCCTGTACCCTTCAAGCCTTCAGAACATCTGAAGTAATTGTTGGGGGCTAGGTATTTTCAACATAAGAAAATGTCAAAGGAGGTGACCAAATGGCATCAATGGTATTGTGAACTTCTTAGGAACCCCTCCTTGGCTATGCCCAACGAGCCACCAGTTCCTAAGAACTTTCGGTTGGAATGGTTCTGTGACTACCATCAACTTTTTGGTCATGACATAGATTACTGTCTAGCATTAAAAGATGAAATCCAATGGATGATTGATTAGGGGAAGTTGGTTCTAGATGAAAGCAATCCTATCCATCCCGAAAATCAATCCATGCACATCTACAAGGACCCCGCTAACATCAACAATGTGGGGTATGTCATCAACACAATTAGCCTCGACAGCAACCCAGAACCACCACAGTAGCCATTTGTGGTTTGTGTGCCTCAACGTAGTGTAGCGACACCAAGAATTGCAAAAAAGATTCCAAAATAATCATTCATTATCAAGGTTCCCCCTCAGACATCTGCCCCTACACCCTTCATGTTCAAAACTACACCACCTCCTGCCCTAACACCATAGGAACTATTTGTCATTAGGGGGTTGAAACCCTCAACTTACCCCACCACATAAAGCTAATCTAAAATAGCCCGACAACCTCGCCATTCAAAAAAGGGGGAAGAGCATCTTATGGACAAGACATCCAAGGAACATACAGCATCAGGTCCCCCCAAGCCTACCCCATTGCCCTCCATGTCTAAGCCCCCCCTCATCATCAACCGTTGATGCCACTACGCACACACAATCATCACCATCCCATCCAAGAAGGTCCAACTCCAAACTTGAAGTTGCTCCTCCCCAAGAGATTTTTATCCTAGGAAAAATGGAGAAAGAGAAGGGCAACAAAAAGCAAGAAAGTGGACAGGACCTTCTAAACGTCCTTACTCAAGTCAAACAGGCTCTAAAACAAAAGAATACAATCTTAATCCTGTATGACCTAGTAATGACCTCCACTGCACACTGTGAGGCCTTGGTTCTCATGTTAATGTTGATACTGGTTGATGAAAACATGCTAGCGAAGGAGAAAGAAATCCATATGATTATGCTTCCTTCTATGCATGAAGAACCGCAGCCAGCTTAGTTAATGTTTTTGATGAGTCCATTAAGGATGACTCTGAGAAGGACTAGGCGATAATAACACCCCTGTTCATCACAATTCTGGTCGGTCAACACAAGATCCGAAGAGTAGATGTTGATGATGGGGCTATTACAAATGTCATCCCATTCCCCATAGTGGACAAACTGGGCTTGGTTGATCAAATCAAACCCATAACGACATTTTGTCTGAAGTCATTCAATGGAGCAAGAGTAGTGGTAAAGGGGACTATCCACATCAACTTTTTGACAGGGGACTAGTTCCCCATAAGCGCAACATTCATCATGGTAGAAGAGATGCTTGGTTTTAACCTGATCTTGGGGAAGTCATGGTTAGCCCAACTTAGGGTTGTCTCTTCACCCATACATCAAGAGATCCACCTACCTTATGTAGGCAAGGAGGTGGTAATCTATGGTGATGAAGTGGCCACTCAAGCAATAAACAATGTAGACATGGAGTAGGGTTCAAAAGTAATAACCTCTGAAAATGAAATGCCTATCTCCACTAAGGCTACTTGTTTGGCTAATGAGCTAGCCCAAAATGTTGGCTCAGAAAATGAAACTACGTGGGCTAAGTTGCCTTTTCAAGTGGTAGATAATGATATAGAAGAATACTGCAACAAAGCCCCTCAGCCTTATGCATCACCAAGCCCACGATGGGTTAGGAAGCAGCTATGAGAATGATTGTTACTTGTGTTAGCATAACTACTGCACTGCTTCCAACATGATCACCACTTACATCAACCATACATTCATTTCTTCACATAGTTTGCTTCATATTCATTTGTTTACACTAATGTTTTCCCTATTGTTTAAATCGTTCACATTACACCAACTATTTACATCATGAAATGGCCCGCTAAGGCCTAAAATTGGCAAAAGTTTCCTTTACCATCATCCAATGGCCCGAAATGGCCTAAAACTACCAATGGCCCGAAAAGGCCTAAAACTAGCAATGGCTCGAAATGGCCTAAAACTAGCGACAACCTGAAATGGCCTTAAACTATTGTTACGGCCTGAAGTGGCCTAAAACTAAAATGAGATGCTCCCAAGGAGATTAATTAATTAATAAAAAGAGAGAGATAAAGAATAGACTAAAAAAAACAAATACAACACACTAACCAAAATAAAATAAATATTTATATATTCCATATTTCATTCAAAATATTAATCAATAAGGTTTACAAAATTTTTTTCTTTGAGAATCCAAAGACAAGAATAAAACTCGTTGCCGCTACGCTATGATTCTTCGCCTACATCACCATCCCCTATATCAGTGGGTCCTACATTTTCATTTGGATCCTACATAACAAACAAAATAAAACAATCAATTAGAGCCACAAAAAATTCTTTTATAAAATAAATCATCACACCATAAATAATAAAAAGTGACTAATTCAAGACAACCTCGCGTCTATTTCGGTGGGTATCCCATCCATGTCAGCCGTGAGGCATTGCAAGATCTTCTACTCAGTAATGTTGGCCTAGTTCTTATCTCCTAGATCAGTGTTTGCTGCAACTTTCTCCTTCTCTATGGTTGTCCATCTTTGTGATCTTGGAGAAAAGGTGGTAGTGGTGGTCTCACCCATAGGAAAAGTCATCTCCCTTTCGGAAGATTCATTAACTGTCACCTGTTGCATGAACCTATCATAAGCCCTAGAAGCACCAATAATATCAAGGAATACCTCATAGGTATGCAACTTCATGGAAGCATCACAATACTAGTTACGGTAGGTGACACGTTCTAGTTTATACATGTGTTTGTGATTCTTCTGTGCCTGCCCCCACTCATAAACCTTCGCATTGTAATCCTTCCAACCTTGGTTCTTTAAGCTTAGAAGGTCCATTTGCATGCACTGCTCAATTATTTCATGCATGGATTTGTTGTTGCGTTGCATGACCATCCAATATCTTGCATAGTCGATGACAACTGTGCGCCAATTACCATCGTTAGTGTCTTGGGCCAATAGGAATTCTTTCCTGGATTGGAGATCCCCCACCTTAGTGATTAGATTAGCCTTATCCTTCTTAAGCTTTTGCACCTCTTTTCGGAGGTCTTCATTCACACGGCTGCATTCCTACAGGGAGCATGCTAAGTACAATGAACATTTGCTTGCTTCATCATATATGTGATGAGGTACTTTGATTACCTCCTATGGGAATTTGGGCACAATGTCGACCTCAACTGCTCGCTTAGGGTCCTACTTGAGGAAAGAGGCTGCCAACCACATACAAAAGAGCATTAGTCATAGTGACATAGCGAAACTATAATAATATAGGAAGCCTAGAATAGCAACTGTAACTTACCCACTTCTAGGTTGATCTACTTTAGACGATTGAACATGTCATCAACCATCCCCTCGATAAAAGTGAATTTGTCGAGGGTCTCGATCCACAGTCATAGGTGGATTGAATAAGGGATAGAAGTATCAAAAATGGTGTCTGTTGCATGGTAAAACATGTTAGCCATGGTGGAGAGAACCATGATAAAGCTGATGAACAATGTAAATGATAGTGTAAAGCTCCTACCTAGCAAATCCTCAGGGGTGATAACGAGGGGGGGAGGGGGGGGGGTTGTCCATCGATACACTCTTAAATAAGTGATCAAACTCACTAGCATCAAAATGGAGCCCCTCTCCTTCCAGCTGACCTAATAGCGTAGCAACGTGCTCAATACTCATATGCCCCTCCTATACTAAACTACACTTGGTGAAAGGGTCATCAGCAGGGGCCTCTTCCTCATCAATTGGGACCCTTCCTTCATTAGTAGGGGCCTCTTTCTCATTGGTAGGGGCCTCCTCTTCATCAGAAAGGGCCTCTTCCTCACCAGCCAAGGCCCTTTCTTCTCCAGCAGGGGCCCCTTCTTCATCTGCTGGGGCCCTTTCCTCTGTGGCTGGAACTTCTTCATCTTCACCAATCACCCCTATTCTAGAAGCCATCATCTCTTCCTCTCATTATCCAAGCCTATTCAACTCCAAAGATGTTTCCTTGGGAGAGTAGCTTGGGAAAGGCACGGGTGCAGAAGATAGGGTAAATCATTTTGGCCATCCCTAGCCTAACCTTCTCAATATAGATCCCCTTTTAGTCCTTTGCTACCCCTAGCCACTTCTCAATATCCCCTTGATGGTTTACATCTTTCTTAGATTTTTCTTCTATGGGGAGACCATCAAAAGAGACACCAAAAAGATCCCCAAATAGTTGGTCGTTAATTTCAAATACCACTCGTACACCGTGAACATGTGTATCAAAGCAGTCAACCTTCTTGAAGAAGGAGATGACTAGGAAAATTATTTTGGTAGGTGGAACACTTTGGTTGATGGAAAAAAATAATTCCATGAGCCCAGCCTCCTGAAGCTTGTGGAAAAGCATGGCTGGGTCTCCTCCACCTCCCAGTACTTGAAAAAGAGGTTAGTTTTGTTACACCCGAAGGTGATCATAGTGACCTCTTAGGATTTCCTCCCTACTGTAATAGTTTGCAAAAAAAAAGTTAGCAAAAAAAAGAAAAAAAGAAAAAAATGATCATCACTCAAATATCTAACAACAAATTCACAGTTTAGCGTACCAGGTTCAAATGGCATGGGAAATGGTAGGAGATCCACTAGCACATCTTCAATGGTGAGTAGCCTAGGGGATGCCCACTTCCTATCCAACCAATTGGATTCCATACACTTTCCATAAAATTGGGAATACTGGGTCAGGTAGGTTTTAAACTCACCCCCAAATTGGCCTATTATACTGGCATGCACATTCCTAGTAGAGGAAAACTCTTGCAAGGCCATCTATGCCAACGCCAAGGCATCTGTATCACCATTAAGACCACTCTTGTCAACATAAAACTTGGAAATACAAGAAAAATACATACTGTTAACACTTTTTTTAGCATAACATGGATTACATAACATGATGAGATATCTTCACAAAACTCACCCGTCGGCATAGTAGATGGTCCCTGGTGGGTTCTGAAAATAGGTGCCCATGTGAGGGGCAAAGAATAATGTATTGTATAAGTGATAGTATTTATACTTGGGCATGTTCGAAATCCAACCTAAGCATCTCAAGCCTTTTGGGTGCTGGTTGGAGCCTTCTACTCGCTCACCCCTGATTGACTCATTAATCAAAAATTTCAGAATGCCCCAATTTGCCTCGGGTAACAATGTTTTTTTGATTGTGGCTATTATCTTCGTTGATAAGTGTGACCAAATGATCACACTAAAATAGTGGAGGAGAAACTGTAACAAGTCTTGTATGCCCTTTTGGAACCAGACTGCCTGCCACCCCACACATGCATGGGGAGGAGGATCGTTGGCCATTGGTTCACTAAGGTAGCACAGGACTCCTACAATCTCAAGGACAATCAGAATGGGCTTCAGCATGACCTTTCATAGCAAATCATCAAATGTTAGCACTGTGTTTGGGTGAAGTTTACACGTAGCATAGCGTAACCTTGCTTTGCACATAGCATAGCATGTTCTCCAGATCACAAATTTTTCTTTAAAAAAAATAGAGTTAAGAATTATAGGTAATATTACAAAATGGCACTTATAGTGTAGCATAGCATTAGGTGTCATAATATGTAAAAACACTAGCTATGCCTTACAATAATTGTTACACAATACACACTGAAACACCACAAAATTCTGAGCTTAGTACTTCTCTAACAAGAATCGAGCTAAGTCATGATGCTCCCCAGCATGACTGAAGCTTGAGGGCCTCAGAGACAACTTCAAGTAGAGTCAAACTCAATAAGAAATGGTTCTCTAGGACCCACAGAAGACTACAATGACATCTGGCATCAAACATGGCAAATCTTGAGCTCAAAATACTTGGTTTTCACTAAGTATGCATCTTGTACACTGGCCTATACATGCCCAGCATACAGCCTAGTGTACAGAAAATTTTGGGCCCCAAAAATGAGTTAAAACATGCCATAATTGAGCGTCTAGACCTCCCAGGACCTTCCCCAAGGTCCCAGCAACTCTCAGGTAGTTGAAAATCAAATTTTGGGCTCCAAATGATGGTCTTTCATTCCTATACGCCCAACATGCAGCCAATGTACAACAATTTTTGGGCCCCAAAAATGAGTCAAAACATGCCAGAATTGAGCATATGGACCCCCCAAAACCTTCAGCAGGGTCTCCAGTAGCTCTCAGGCACCCAAAAATCAAGTTTCAACCTCAAAATTATGCACTTCCATGACTTGTACACTGAGCATACGTACTCTGCACGCCCAGCGTACACCACCAGAAATAGCCCAAAACAGGCACCAAACAGCAAGATTTTCACCTGAAATTAACTCTCAAAGGTAGGGCAACTATTGGGCATCATCACAGGCACTCGAAAATCAAGTTTTGACCTTGAAATAAAGGATTTTCATGTGTGTACACTGGGTACATTTTTGGTGTACGTTGAGCCTATACGCTGGGGTTGATGTTGAGGCTGTATGTTGAGGTCATGTCTATACGCTGGGTTCATATGCCCAGCATGTACATGCTGGAATGTAGCATGTTGTATAGTTGTAACATATCCTACACTCGATCAATGCACCACTTGTCTCCCGATCTGAATTTTTCTCACCTCACAGCCACTCATCTTTTTCCAGATCCGAACCTAATGCCCAAGATCTCATAAAAATTCAATTTTTTTCACTAGATCAGGGTTGGAAATTTTGGGGAAAACCAGAAAAAAAAGAACCAGAGACACTCAGAAACTAGAGCAAAAACCCTGTACACTAGACTTCCACTCTGCACGCTGAGCATACAGCCTTCACGTTGTGCTTGCAGCCGAATCCAGCGAACAATCATCCCCTTGCATCCACCAAAGCCTTCCATCTGCCTTCTGACAGATTCACAACTGCGTTAGATCGGTGCATCGTAACTTTTCGTTTTACAATAATATTGCCACATTTCTTTTGCTAAGATCTGTCACAATTTTTTTTCGTTTATTATTGTATGCTTATTGTTTACATTCCTGTACGTTTACACTCCGTTTTACATTAGTTATGCTGTTTACGTATAACCCAGTGTATAGCATATTGGTGTACGTTCGGGGAAATCCTTGTCTGATCTACGTGTGGACCACTCAAGGTACTCTGCCTTCGTTAATTCTAGCTTACCCTCAAGCGAAGGTAGGGTCTTCTATGCTTGTCCAGGGATCTCCTGGTTTCTGCTTCATTCTAGCCGAAGACCGACGATTTCGAACAGTACAGAAAATGGCGCTAGAAGGAGGGCCTGACTTGTTTTTTGTTTAATCAGAATGCTGATCATGTTACTTGTTCAAACATAGTGTTCATGCTGCTACAGGGTTTACGCTGCTACAATGTTTACATTGTTATAGTGTTTATGCTGCTACAGGGTTTACGCTACTATAGTGTTCATGCTGCTACAGGGTTTACACTCCTATAGTGTTCATGATGCTACAGTGTTTACGCTGCTACAGTACCACTACAGTGTTTTTTCAACAAAAACACACAAAACACATCTGTTTTAAAGCTGAATTCACCGCAATTTGCACCGAACATCAAGCCGGTCTAAGTACTGACTGCCATCAACATGGATCACCTTGCCCAAGCATGCATCACCATGGAATCATCTCAAAACTTCAGTGCATGTGCCTTCATAGTCCCGACACAAGAACAGTATAACTACATTTGTGTGAAGATTCAGGCCAACCTTCCTATTGTCCACACAGAACAGGAGGCAAAATGAAACTTCGAGCACATATACATGGGAGGTCATGAATTTGCCCCCTTTGTATATGACATCATCCCGCTTTCTAAGCCTCACCATCAATTCATCTCTCAACTCCTTCTAGCAAGGGGCCAAAATACACGGTGACCCACTAAACAGCCCCAAAACCAACATAATGTAGATGACTTTGAGGTACAATCTGAACCTAAGGATTCATACCACATCCTCAGTTCCCATTCCTACATGAACCCATCACTCCATCCTCGCATGGGACAGACGGCCACTCACCAAGTATCAATGAGCACACAAGCATCGGTATCCCAATAGAGATTACCCACACCCATCTCCGCCCAATACATACCACACGTGCAAACACATGGGGCCACTTTCACTACATCAGCCCCACACATCTAGGGTGTCACTTCACAGTTTGTGGCTAGGCAAGGAACCATACCCCTTGTTCAACAACCCACTCACTTCAACGTGCCACACCCCACAACTAGAACTTTGAACATTGCTCCATAGCAACAAATGACAACCCAACAACCTCCCCAACCAACTAATCTACCTACCACTCAAGAGTGGACAGAATCCAAACAAATGATGCAAGCATTAGCTGAAGAGGTAAAGCACCTCAAAACGGCAAACACTGAACAAGTTAAAGTACTAGAATTTTACCACGATGATCCAATTAGCTCTTTAGTGCCACCATTAGCTTTGCCCAAGGGAATTACACTTTCACAGCTAACCAAATACAACGGGAAGGGAGATCCAAATGCTCACTTAGTCACGTTTCGATCAGAAACTCTATTGCTTCAAGCTTGGCCCCACACAATCTTGTGCGTGTTTGCTATGTCCTTAACGAGCATAGCCTTAGAATGGTACTGAGCCTTACCTCATAACTCCATATCCTCTCTTGAGAATCTGTTACATCAATTCGTTACTAGGTTTAAGTACAACCTGAAGCCTGAAGCAACCCTAGACACTCTGATACAGGTGAAACAAGCACCACTTGAGCTTGTGCAAAAGTTCATCCAACGATGGAGTGCAGCCCTTAACGAACTTCATGAGTCCATCCTTGAAAATTATTTGCTTACGATTCTGAAGGGAGCTGTGAATAACTTCATTAAGTCAAAACTGTACTACCTAAGTGCTCAAGCATTGAGCCAAGCATTCACACAGATCAAGAACATTGAACAAGCTGTACAAACCAGCAATGACCCCACCTATGTGGCATACAAGAACCAACATGTTGCCAAACAATAGACAACAATGGAAAATGTAGCCGCAAGCACAAAAACAACAAACACCAGCACCAACCCACCTACAACAACAAGGGCCATCCCAAGGCCCAACTTTCAGCGCAAGGATCACTCTAAGTATACCCCGCTACCCACATGACCCTCTAAACTACTAGAGTAACTCCTTAGAACTGGGCAAATCCAATACAAACAAGTAGTGGAAAATGCCCATCGAAGACATGATAGGTACTGTGAGCTACTGAGGAACCCCACCTTAGCAGCACCAAATGAGCCCCCAGTCCCACAACACTTCAAATTAGATCAATTCTGTCACTGCCACCAGATGTCCGGTCACAATATCGACAACTGTCATGCGTTACAGGATGATCTACAAGCAATGATAGAACGGGGCCAACTAAACATCAACACCCTGAATCAACCGAGCATAGATGATGTCCCCTATGTCATAAACTCCATTGGAATATATAGTAAGCCTAAACCTGTGTGGCAACCTTTTGTGATCCGTGTGCCTCCTAGCAAGGCAACGATCCCCTCTGCCTCTATGAGCAAGAGACCTCCCATCATCACCAAGGTGCCACCTAGAGCACCGACAACACCTTTCATGGTCAAGGTACCACCACCTCATATGTCCGCTAAGATGTTAGACTGGCTAGATGCAATGCAATCCCAAGCATCGAAGACACCCTTTGCGGTCAAAGTACCACCACAGTTGTCCGCTAAGACGTTAAACTGGCATGTTGCACCAACGAAAACAACAAAGAAACCTTTTGTTATCAAGGTTCCACAATAGGCTAGTCAAACAACAACACCTCCTAAAATCCCATTTTTCATAAAAGTGCCACCACATGATGGCCCCTCACTTACCCTGAGCCCAACCATAGGAAATGTCTCAACCTCTCCTCCCTCAAGAGTTAACCTTGCCAACAACACGGATAAGCCTACCAAATGGCAGCAGAAGAGGACAAATGAACAACGAACAACACCCATAGCTGAAACAAAGGACACATCTAGTATACAAAAACTGAACACTAGGGGCCCTGCCCCTAATCCCAAACAAACCAGGCCCAAGCCCTCAACCCATACAAAGGCAACCAACACAACGGCAAACAACACAAACTTTGTAGCTACACTAGCCTAGGTGAAACAAATGCTCAAACAAAAGAACACAACCATGAGTTTGTACGATTTGGTCATGACATCATTGGCTCATTACGAAGCCTTAGCACAAATGTTAGCATCCATTCCTATTACAAAGAACATCCCTACTAACATGGAATCCATCCATGCAACAATTTCAGAACACACACCACAAGGATTAGGTTCAAACACCTTAACCTTTCGTGATGATGCAGTTAAATGTAACCCTGAACGATGGGAATTCACAATAGCTCCATTATCGATTAGTGTACATGTTGGGAAATGTACCATTTGCAGAGTGCACATTGATGATGGTGTAGCAACAAACATAGTTCTATACTCCCTCATCGATAAACTAGGCATGGCAGATGAGATCATGCCAAAAGAAACCACCTGTTTAAAATCTTTCAATGGATCATGTGTCATAGTTAAGGGCACAATCAACTTAGCCTTTGTGGTAGGAGAAAAATTCCCCACCAGCATAGAATTCATTGTCATAGAAGAGATGCCCAATTTCAACATGATTCTTGGTAGACCTTGGCTAGCACAACAACGAGCCATTTCCTCACCGATACATCAAGAAATCTGCCTTCCATAGGAAGGTGGAAAAGTCTTTATACATGGTGACAACACTCCCTTTCAAGCTGACCACAACATAGATATGTGACAGGTCTTGAAAGAGGAGCCTCTTGAAGCAACACCCACAACAACAAACACAACACCTAGAGCTAAAACGCTCGAACAAGGGGTAAAAATTGAAAGCCTCCCAGAGCAAAATAGCACACCTCCTAGACCATGTCTGACTAAGAAACAACCGCATAATCACGACTCCCCTGTGTCCAAAGATACATCTGATCTCCGCCCACTCTTCATGTTTGTTCGTTGTGCATACGTCATCTTAGTTTGTATTGTATTAGCTTACATGTTCTCTCATGGCCCGAAAAGGCCTTAAACTAAATCATGGCCTGAAAAAACCTTTAACTACCACAGTTTCACATTATCTTGTATTTATTGGTGCATTTTAGTTCATGTTTTCTATAGTTTTTATTTAATATTATTTTCTCTAGTAGCTTTTGTTTACAGGATCATACAGACGCACACGCATGCATCCACACAGAGCAGTCCTGGCATCATGACTTAAAACTGATATCACAAAATGTCCTGGCATCATGATGGTAAACCGACACCATAGAGATCTATTCAACATGACACTAAACTATCACACTCATTCACCAGAGTCTGCTAGGACTATAAACTATCTTTCCTCTTCATAGTCCACCACAACTATAAACTAGCATCGTACCATCCGCTACGACAATAAACTGGCAACTTCCAATGAGTTATGATGTAAAACTAACCCACGATAGTCCGATAAGACTATAAACTGGCCAGATCATTTCTAGCACATTCATCTGCTACTGTAATTCATGACATTTCTTCATCAATGCATGCTGCATCATTCATCACACCGACTCTAACAACACTATTGCTGCTCATTCTGTTTACCTTAAGTTTCACATGGGGCCTCCATTTGCATCAGTCACATTCATGCCTGAAGTGTTCGCTAACTTATTCACTTGTGGTTTTCTTTTCTTCTTGGAGTTGTGTTTGCAGAATGACACCCAGTGATGCTCGTACATAGATACACTTCATCACGGTGACAAGGTGTCACATTGTTTCTGATGCACGCAACCAGGTTAATCAATTTGTTCAAAAGTACATTCCCAGTTCCCAATACATTCTTCATTTCCCCAACACTCTTATTCCCTTTCCTACCTAGTTACAATTCCTAGATACACTCAGTACACCCCTAAACTTTGAGCACATTGTTACACGCTACGATACTCTCAAGCAACTACAACACCCAATATGGCACATGAGCATGAGTGCAAAATTGAAAGAAAGCTCTTTCCAAAAAACAAAGAGACAAAAAAAAGAAACAAAAAAAGAGAGACAAAAAAAAAGAGACAAAACACAAAAAAAAACCAAAGAAAAAGAAAAGAGCAAAGAACAAAGAGCAAAATGAACCACAAGACCCTTGACACTTTCCATAAGCCTCAGGTGGGAAGGCAGTTGTCTTGGAAACAAATACTCATGTATCAAATGCTCAAGTAACATCTCATTGCATAGCTTTGGCTCTCTACCAATAGGTTTTCTTTAATACCAAACAAGGGGCCTGTTCCTCTAGAGAATGCAACCCACCATCACACAGCCAACAAGTCCTCTTAAACACTAAACAAGAGTCTTGTTCTACCAAAGGATGCACATCTCATGTCTTGATTCCGAGTCTGCTAAACAATGGCTATTGACAAGGATCAACATGACCCTTATACACACCAGAGCATCCCCTTTACCATGAAAAATCCCTTGATTAGTTCTCAATCCCCACAATTTCCATTTCCCTATCCAGCTACAAACTTCATTTCCCCAATCCCATGTACTACTGAACACGGTGCGATGACATCTGGCCGCGTGTCGAAAGACAATGCTACTAAGTTGCTTGTGGTGTTTTGTACTTCTTTGTCGATGCTTCTTGAGTCAATTCCTCCAAGCGTCAAGAAAGAGGGGCCAATGAAACACCATAAAATTCTAAGCTTAGTACTTCTCCAACAAGAATCGAGCTAAGTCATGATGCTCCCCAGCATGACTGAAGCTTGAGGCCCTCACAAACAGCTTCAAGCAGAGTCGAACTCAATAAGAAATGGTTCCTTGGGACCCAAAGAAGACTAAAATGACATCTAGTATTAAACCTAGCAAATCTTAATCTCAAAATACTTGGTTTTCACTAAGTATGCATCCTGTACATTGGCCTATAGATGCCTAGCGTACAGCCCAGCGTATAGAAAATTTTGGGCCCCAAAAATGAGTCAGAACATGCTATAATTAAGTGTTTGGACCCCTGAAGACCTTCCCCAAGGTCCCCAGCAGCTCTCAGAAACTTAAAAATCAAATTTTGGGCTCCAAATGATGGTCTTTCATTCTTGTACGCCCAGCCTGCAGCTAGCATACAACAACTTTTGGGCCCCAAAAATGAGTCAAAACATGCCACAATTGAGCATCTAGACCTTCCCAGGACCTTTCCAAAGGGCCCCAGTAGCTCTCAGGCACTTGAAAATCAAATTTTTGGCTCCAAATGATGGTCTTTCATTCCTGTACGCCCAACGTACATGCCCAACATACACGCCCAGCGTGCAGCCAGCGTACAGCAACTTCTGGGCCCCAAAAATAAGTCAAAACATGCCAGAATTGAGTGTCTAGACCCCCCAGGACCTTCACCAAGGTCCCTAGTAGCTCTCAAGCACCTGAAAATCAAGTGTCAACCTCTAAATAATGCACTTCCATGACTTGTAGACTGAGCATACGTACTCTACACGCCCAACGTACACCACTAGAAATAGCCCAAAACAGGCATCAAACAACAATATTTTCACGTGAAATTAACTCCTGGAGGTAGGGAAATTTCTGGGAATCATCATAGGCACCCGAAAATCAATTTTTAACCTTAAAATGAAGCATTTTCATGTGTGTACACTGGGTACATTTTTGGTGTACGTTGAGCCTATATGCTGGGGTTGATGCTGAGGCTGTACGCTAAGGTCAAGTCTATACACTGGGTTCATATGCCTAGTTTGTACACGCTGGCATGTAGCATGCTATACAGTTGTAACATATCCTGCACTCGGTCAATGCACCACCTATCTCCTAATCTGAATTTTTCTCACCTCACAGCCACTCATCTCCTTCTAGATCTGAATCTAATGCCCAAGGTCTCATAAAAACTCGATTTTTTTCACTAGATCAGGGTTGGCAATTTTGGGGCAAACTGGATAAAAAAGAAAAGAAAAGAACCAGAGACACTTAGAATCCAAAGAAAAAACCCTGTACGCTGGACTTCCACCCTGCACGCTGAGCATACAGCCTTCACACTGTGCTTGCAGCCAAATCCAACGAACAATCATCCCCCTACATCCACTAGAGCCTTCTGTCCACCTTGTGACAGATTCACAACTGCGTTAGACCAGTGAATTGTAACTTTCCATTTTGCAATAATATTTCCACGTTTCTTTTGCTAAGATCTATCATATTTTTTTTTCATTCGTTATTGTATCCTTATTGTTTACATTCTTGTACATTTACGCTCCGTTTTACATTAGTTACGTTGTTTATGTATAACCCAGCATACAACATATCGATGTATGTTTGGGGAAATCCTTGTCTAATCTGCGTGCGGACCACTCAAGGTACTCTTCCTTCGTTAATTCCAGCTTGCCCTCAAGCGAAGGTAGGATCTTCTATGCTTGTCCAAGGATCTCCTGGTTTCTGCTTCATTCCAGTTAGAGACCGATGATTTTGGACAATGTAGACACCACAACATAATAGGTACGCAGCGTAACAATTACATGTACGCTTAAGGGTGATGACTATGATACGCACAGCATAGCAAGATAGTGAATGAACAAGCACAAGCAGACCTGTGACAATATGACAAACATACCCTTGTAATAGGCATAGCAACGTAGTAAGTGTAATTGTACACAAAAAAAATTTGTAGCCTTAAGCAACATGGGTGAGAGAAAATTTAGTGTCCTCGCCATTTCAACCTTATCTTGCCATAAAGAATAACTCGCACTATGCTACGCTTAAGCACACATCACCCTAACAAATTTCATGAATAAATAAACCCTTCTTAAAGATGGTACGCTACACCAAGTGTGTGCTATGCCACCTAGAATTGCCCAAATCCTTACGACAAGGCAATCAGCATTTGCAATAATGGCGGTTAAGGTGATGTTGCATGCAGTGGTCAAAATGGCAATAATGGCATAGTGGCCAAAACAACAACCAAAACAGTGGCAGTGGACGTAAATTTCACCACAATAACGATAACAATATCCAAAAAACAAGGGCAATGTAGTGACTTACCGAGTAGACAGAGCCTCCTCCCACACTTTAACGTGCACCTTGGACAAGCATCCTAGAGTCTCCTTCATCTCATCTACTTTGGTAAGTCCTCAATGCTTGCATTCACCTTTGGGTGCCATTGTCTCACTTACAAATTTCCTATAAATTTCTACACTACACCAGTTCTCTCTCTCTGTGTAGTTACACTATGCTCCAAGTATGGGCTCTGGGCTCTGATAATGAAAATGATGCGTTTACCAGGGCATAAACCCCTATTTATAGCCAACGTGGTAAAATACTTACCATTTACATGACTCAATTAATGTGGGACACCCCGTATAGCATAACACTATTGTGTCATAGTAACACCTTAGCATAGCGATTTTCTACAATATAACAGGTGGGCTAACCAAAAATTTTGTTCCATCTTAAATTAGCCATCTATGTTTACAAAGTCTACTCATTAATGATCTGCTAAGACCTTAAATTGGCAATCTTAGTTTACATAGGATTTTAACCTACAATGTAACCTAATGATAGTCTGCAAAGACCTTAAACTAGCAAATCTTAGCTTTTAAAATCTACTTGTTAATGGTCTGCAAAGACCTTAAACTAGTAGTTTTGGCTTTCAAATCTACCTAATAGTGATCCGTAGAGACCTTAAACTAGCAATTCTAGCATATGCTTTAACCTGGTCAACAATCTGCCATGTCCTATATGGCATCTCACCACTCATTTTGTATCATAAACCAAATTATATAACATGTGATGGTCCACTACGACCTTAAACTAGCAATGTTAGCATTCATTTCAGGTCTTGATATGGTTCACCAAGACCTTAAATTGGTAGCTTCAATTTGCAAATTTTACATAGTGATTGGTGATTATTTTATGTTGTATTGTTACTTTACAAACATTCATTACATGTTATTTCTACAAACAGGTATCACTTGACTTGAATTTTTCTTATTATGATAGGTTTGATAAAAATGGCTATGCACAATGATCTACATTTGCTTTTAACCTTGATAGGTCCTCATGGCAAGCTTACAAGACACCTAAACTCAGAATCAATAGACTGGGAATCATCTACTAACAACACTGTAGCATCCTTGGAAACATCCCTAGATTAGCCCAAACATTTGGTCTAAGCCTTAAACTTAGAGGTTGGGGATGTGACTGAGGACCCTCTCATCGAATCACTTGTAACTACGTCTAGGGGGAAAATAAAGAAATTAAAACTTGTCTCCTTCATAGATCCACAAATACAAAAGGACATATCTAAGGTTCTCTAAAACAACATTAAAGTGTTCGCGTGGTCCTATAATGACATGCCAATCTTAGACCCATGGCTCATACAACATAACATTATCTTAGACCCGCGTATCAAAGCAATTAAATAAAAGGCTTGAAAAATTAAATCAGAAATCGCACTAAGTGTACGTGATGAAATTACCAAGCTGTATCAAGAAGGCTTCATTCATGTGGTTGATTACTTAGAGTGGGTATCAAACATCTTTGTAGTTTCCAAGAAAACAGGAGGTATACGATTTTGTATAGACTTCCAAGATCTGAACAAAGCAACAATTAAAGATAACTTCCCATTACCAAGTATCGATCAACTTATTGACACTATAGCTAGTCATGCTTTACTATCATTCATGGATGGGTTCTCAGGCTACAATCAAGTCTGCATCAATCTAGAGCATCAGTTAACAACTACTTTCATGACCCCTTGGTGAACCTTTTGTTACACTATGATGCCTTTTGATCTCAAAAATGCTAGAGCAACGTATCAACGAGTCATGACATACATATTCAACGACTACCTCTTAGAGAGACTAAACAATTACGTGGATGACATAGCAGTCAAATCTAAGAGAGCTATTAATCATCCCAATGATCTAGAGGTAGTCCTTAAGCATTGTCACAGGAATGACTTGCATCTCAATCCAAAGAAATGTGCTTTTGGCGTTAAAATCGGATGCATGCTAGAGTTTGTAGTATCAGAAATTGGAATACAAGTGGAACCTAGCAAATTTAAGGCCATCGTTAACCTAGCACCCCCTACCAACCTTAAAAAATTACGCAGGTTGCAAGGTAGAATACAATTTATCAAAAGGTTTGTAGCAAAGTTGATCGACAAGTTATACCCCATGCAACACTTGCTGAAGAAGGTGGTCAACTTCGAGTGGATGACACAGTGTCAACAAGCCTTTGATGACTTAAAGAAAGAGCTTTTACACCTCCGAACTGTTTACCCACCATAGAGGGATAAGCCTTTCTACATCTACCTTGCTACTTTAGACACGTCTATTGCAGCATTGTTGTGTTAGAAAAGAGATGATGGCTTTGAAATCCTAGTCTATTACTTAAGTCATACATTGATAGCTTATGAGGCAAAGTACAATGAAGTAGAAAGAAATTGTCTTGCCCTAGTATTTGTGCTAAAAAATTGGAGACATTACCTATTCCGTAGCAAGGTTAACATTATATGCAAGAGCAACATACTTTGGGCCATCATGAACAATTTATATGAAAGTAGTAGGATAGCTCGATGGAAAGCTATAACGGCAGAATTCAATTTACACTATGTAGCCCAATCGTCCAAAAAAGGATAAGTGATAGCTACGTAGCTTACAACCTCACCCATCGATGATTGGACAACCATAGAGCTAGAATTCCTAGATGAACATGTTAATAGCATCAACCCTATACCATTACACTTCGAAGCTACTTTGCACTTTGAAGGCGCCTCAACCACATGAGGTGGTAGCGCGGCGACCATCATTACATTCCCCTTGGGGGACATTCGACCTTTTGCTTACCGTTTTATGTTCCTTTGTACAAAAAACATAGCTGAGTATGAAGGACTCCTTAGGGGCCTTTTAGCAGCTGAAGAATTAAAGATCCAACATTTGGCAGTCCAAGGTGATTCCCAACTCATCATTAACCATATTACTGAAATATATGGCTATAAAGCTTCACATTTATAGCCTTATTGTGACTTGGCCAAGAGTTTGCTGAAATAGTTTACAACAATAGACATCCAACATGTGCCATGCAACAAGAATGCTATAGTAGATGCTTTAGCCATGCTAGTGTTAAACATGCCACCACACCTATTCGCAACCTTACTTTCTTAGATAATGGAGTGCACAGACCCTATGAGTGGTACATGTTGCCTCCATAAGTGCCACCAATGCCCAAGAGTGGTACACTAATGTTAAAGCCTACCTTCAACACGATGAACCCCCACACGGCTTGACATCCTCTCAAAAGGATGCGATCCGAAAGGGAGCCCAGCAGTATGTCCTTATAGGAGATAATACCTTATGCAAACGCTCCTTTGATGGGATATTGCTAACTTGCATTAGTGGGGAAGAAGCACAGAAAATCGTTCATGAAGTCCATGAAGGACCATGTGGAGGACACATAGCTCCTAGGGCTATGGTAGCAAAAATCAAATGCCTAGGATATTATTGGCCTTGCACGGAATGAGATTTCCTTGACAAAGTTAGGATGTGTGATACATGCAAACGTCATGCAAATCTTATACATGTTTCACCTATTGAGTTACATCCTACACAAATTACATGGTCATTCCAACGATAGGAGCTAGATATCATAGGACCCATCACACCTAAGTCTTCCGTAGGACATAGCTTCATCATCACCACCATCGAGTACTTCAGAAAGTGGTAGAGGCTATCCCCCTTAGGAAAACTACATCTCAATAGGTTTGCCACTTTATCTTGGACAACATAGTAACAAGGTTTGGTCTTCCCATAACTATTGTAATAGATAATGGGCCACAGTTTAGTAGCGTAGAAACCAAAACCTTTTGTAGCAACCTTGGCATCAAGCAATCCTTTTTGTTGCCATACTACCTGTAGGAAAATGGTCAAGCAGAGGCAACAAACACAGCCATCATCAACTTGCTCAAAAAGATGCTTAGCAATAGTAATAGGCAATGGCATGAGCAAATATTCTACATTTTATTGCCTTACTGCATGATGTGTAGAACAACCATAGGTAAGACTCCTTATAGTGTAGTCTACAGATTTGAAGTAGTGTTACCTCTTGAATTGTAGGTACTGTCACTTTAGATGATCCTTTCAAACATCGTGAATGAAGCCCAAAACAATGAGTCAAGGATCATTGACCTCGACTCCATAGAGGAGGAGCATGCTCAAACACTTGGCCATATCGAATAGTACCAAGACAAGCAGTGACAAAATCATCATTCCAATATACATTGACAACCAATCAAAAAAGGATACCTAGTTCTCAAAGTGTTCATGAGCATGTAAATAAGTTCTCAGCAAACTAGGAAGGTCCATTCATAGTCATGAAAGCCTATGTGAATGAAGCCTTCAAACTAGCAGACATAGATGGCAAAGAGTTTGCAAATCCCATGAACCACTTGTACCTCAAGCCATACTACGTCTGATGCAAAAGAAAGGTAAGCAAAGAGAGTCCGCTATGACTATAAACTAGCACAAATAGTCCGCTATGACTATAAACTGGCATAGATTGTCTGCTATGATGTAAAACTGGCAAAGGATGTCTGCTATGGTGTAAAACTAGCACAAACGGTCCATTAGAACCTTAAACTAATCTATCCATCATCCGCTACGATGATAAACTAGCACAATGATCTGCTAGGACCTTAAAACTAGCATAGTATTCTACTAGGACCTTAAACTAGTACATCTTATGGTCTACCGGGACCTTAAACTAGGTTCACGGCACAACGTTCTCAGCCCACATCCACGATCCCACAAACAAGTGAGGGTGCACAGTGCCAGCATGGGGTGGGACATTGCAATTGTAGAATGTAGTTCATGATGATAAGAAAACACCATCTAAAACATATGTAATGACACTACCCCTGGCATCTTACTAATCCTCTAGAGATGTCATCTGACATCTTGCTAACCTTCCAGAGCTACTACTACCATAGCCCGTCACCTTGGCGGTAGCTCCTATTGTTAGTGCTTGCTGCTAGAGTCCCAACACTATTGTGGCCTAGCCACAAAGTTGCTACCCTCCAGCCCCCAACATCATCTGAACTCAAAATATGTTCAGCTACTAGGTTTCTCAGCTTATAGCTAAACTGCATGATGTTTTCCCTGGTCAGGGATTCCTAAGCACTTGCATTGCCACAACTCCTAGCCTCCTCGGTGCCAACCCCTTTAGTTTATCATTGCCAGAACCACTACTAGCCTTCCTGGTTTGGACGTCACATGCTTCAGCAACAATACTCCTCACTTTAGCAATGTTTGAAGCAAGTGGGATCCTACCCTCACCTTATTTCATGGTTATGTTTTTCTGGTCTGCTCTCTATTGTGTTTACAAGCTATAGGCCGAGATGGCATCGATTAGAGATGCATTTTGCTAGGAGGATAGGACACTACATCATTCCGAGGTGACCATTTTGACTACCTTGGCTACTTGGGAGTGCACATCTCATTCTCCCTCTTAACCTTCTTCACCTTGTTACTTACACCCACAGTTTCCCATTTCACATATTCTTTACAAGCTTTCTTGATGCATATAAAGCCCTCCCACATGCTCAACCACAAAGTCCATAATGCGCATAATGTAGCTCATCATATGGGAAGCACCTATAGGTAGGTCAAAGCCCCACATGGATGTAACACAACTCATCTCAAGGAGGAAACACCTATCCTGCAATGATAAAGATGTTTGCAAGTGAACATGGTTAAATAGCAGAAGAAAATCATAAAAGAGCAAAAGAGCTAAAAAAAAGAGGCTTGCCCAAAACAAATGGCACATTAGCTATTTCACAATGACCATCTCTAAGAATTCTGATGAGAGGTTAGAAGCTAGCAAAAGAAAGATGCCCATGCATATCGACTCCCTCATAAGCACTCTGATGAGGAATTGCACTATGTTACATCTTTTCCTTTCCTGAACCTATCCCCTCAAATCCATCCTTTCCCCCT
The DNA here is from genome assembly GCA_015680685.1 of Gnetum montanum. Lineage (NCBI taxonomy): Eukaryota > Viridiplantae > Streptophyta > Gnetopsida > Gnetales > Gnetaceae > Gnetum > Gnetum montanum. Next base: position 70,661 of record MNCI01024381.1, on the reverse strand, counting down.
TTCCCTACACGACTACCCTGATACTTCTAAGCACAGCAAAGGAACATCTAAGAAACCACTAGAGAGTGGTGTTAGCATCTTGTCCTTCATGGTATTTCTTATTCTTTTTCAACATCTCTCGAGTAGATCCTCCAAACGTCAACAAAGAGTGACCAATAAAACACCATAAAATTTCAAAACCCTCATGCTTCTGCAGAGTCTTGGAATTTGGGGCAAGGATTTCTACAATTACAACATCATGATAGGCTGATAGAATGGTGTGGGCACCAAGGATAGACTGTACAGTTTGGTAAGTTTTCTATCTCTAGGGATGATAGGAGTGCTGGACTCTCCAGCCTACCCAACTGGACAATTGACTCGACTAGCAGTCTACCCAAGGACCATGCTAGGAGTCGTCAAAAGTGTTCAAGATGGGCAAAATAGTTTAGCAAGTTTTCTAGCATAGAAATCTACTACGTTGTGCAGTGTAGAAAGATGTGAAGAGATCAATTAAACATCCAAGATGTAAGTTTATGACAAGTTGGTCTTCCAAAGCATTTTCCCATGTTGCAACCATCAAGTAAACTTGCTCCACCAACACAAGGTTCTACACTATGCTACACTATGCAGCATAGTAGAGAGTAACAAGGAAAAAGTGCACAAAGGCCCCCATTTACCAAGTGACTCCAACAAAAAGGTTACAGTTGGTAACATTTCAGCCTTCAAAACTAGTTGTCCCACTTAGCCCTTATGCCTTAAGTAAGGTTTCTTGGTAGAAAATGGTAGATTAAACAAGGAAGCATGATACACTAGCTTCCACATTGTGCTACGCTACATAGCATAGCACAACATTGCAACAATGCAAAAATGATAGAAATGTTCCAAAGATGAATTTAGTAAGTCCAAAGGATTTTCGACATGGAGGACAAAATTTGCAATTTTTTGCCTGACCAAGCCTCACACAAATGCTCTCGGCTCCTACACAAGTTTTCTGTCAAGATCGGTAGCTACGCTATGCCATGTTACATAGTGTAGCATAGCGTAGTGAGTAGTTATGCTACGCCAATATGTTGAATAGTGCAGGTAGTGAAACACTAGAATGGAGGCATCAATACATCTTTGGTTAGCTCTATAACTTGTTGGCAATGATTATTCTTGCCCTGATATCTCTTTGGCAGACAAAATCAACAAGTTTGCTTTATTTTGAATACCCCTACTTGCAAGAGTAGAGAAGATGTAGTCTCGGAGCATAGGCTTCATTTTGCTTACATTGTTGGCACACTAGATTTTGGCACATGTAGTTTCAGTAGTATGGTCACAATGTAACAAAGCTCACCTCTAGCATTGCACACCTACATAGTACAATCATGTTTGCACTTTGTGGGGCCCAGGACACGTAGCATCCAGACCACATTTTTCTCCTGCTCCTAGCCTTATAAATACCCCATCAAACAATGCTCAAAGGGTGGGTGGTTGGCTTAGGTGGTGATTGGCTTTTAATTTGGCCTTCAAAGAGAATATTTGGTAATTTTTAGCACTCTAGTTGGCTTTGAGTTTGCTAGTTGGCTCTACGGTTTAGAAATATGTGACCATACTATTCTATGTAAGTTGTGCCTCTTCCATGTTGCGTGTTCTGTTGTACACCTTTTAGCAAAGCACAGGATCAAACCCGCAACCTTTGGATGATGCACTTTCTCACCCAAGTATGTTTTGCTATTTACTTACTATCATCGTTTTTTCACTATTTTCACCGCTTTACATTTATTGATTGTCAATTTACTTCACGTACCTCGCTTCCAAAACAAGCACTTTCGAAAGATTAAGATACACCGATTAAGTCCCTATTTGATTCACTAGACCATTCAGTGCACCACGCTTCTGTTTCTCTCTAGCATGGCCCTTGCATGGATCTAGGGTTAAACTGTTCACCTGGCAACCTCTCAGTGTTCCAGCCATCGATGTTTTTGGTCACAACACATGCTCCCTAGGACCTTCATCTCTTCATTTTAGGAATTTCTCACACAATTCATTACACACTTCAAGTATAACTTGAAGCTTGAGGTGATCTTAGACCAACTAAGGCAAGTGAAGTAGGGCCACCTAGAGCCTATGTACAAATTTATTTAGTGATGGAGAAGTTCCCTTAATGAGATCCGTGAGCCTATCGCAGAGATCCACTTGCTAGCTATTTTCAAAGGTGTAGTAAATGACTTTATCAAGTTAAAGCTATATTACCTTTTCTTGCAGTTCTTTAGCTAAGCATTTGCTCAAACTAAGAGTATTTAGGATGCAATGGAGGCCAACAAGGATCTAGCCTATATGGCCTACAAGAATTTACATGCAAAGAAAGGGAAAGACAAGGACAAAGATAAACAAGTAACCATAATAATTGGATTGGTGGCCAATGAGGCTAAGCTAACCAATGTCAAACCAATGGCCAAGCCATCTAAGGCATTGACCAATAATAAGGTGGCCAGCTCTAGCACTATGGTGACCAACTAGCCTACATTGTCAGTGGCCATAGCATTGGCTACCACAAGGCGTAACTTCAAGCACTAGGATTGCTCAAAGTATACATCGTTGCCTATCAAGTAGTCAAAGCTCTTGGACTAACTACTTAATGCTAAATGCATCTAGTACAAGTAGATGCCTGAGGATGCTCATAAGTGGTATGACTAATATTACAAGCTTGTCAAGAACCCTTTGACTACACTACCTAACGAGCCTTTAGTCCCTAAGCACTTCCAATTAGACCAATTTTAATAGTATCACCAATTGCAAGGTCATGACATAGAATTTTGCATGGCTTTGCAGGATGACATCCAACATATGATTGATAAGGGTGAGTTGGTCCTTGATTCTACCAACCTAGTACATCACCAAAACCAATCAATGGAGGTTTACAAGGATCCTCTAAACATAAGTAGTGTAGGGTACATCATTAATACCATTAGCGTTGATGACAATGCAAAATCAACATAGGAGCTATTTGTGGTTTGTGTGCTCTCTAGTAACACTAGGGCCTCCTTGACATCAACTAGTTTGAGGGCCCCTTTTGTCATTAGAGAACCACCTTGGGTGCCCATAACACCCTTTATGGTCAAGGCCTCGTAGCACATTGCAACTACTGTACCTCCTGAAATCATCGGTCCTCGGCTGGAAGGAAACAGAGACCGTGGGATCACAGGACGAGAACAGAAGACCCTGCCTTTTCCTGAGGGCGATCTGGAATGCACGAAGGCAGAGTACCTTGGGTGGTCCACACGTGGATCAGACAAGGATTTACCCGCACTTATGCCGAAATGCTATATGCTAGGTTATGCGTAAACGGCGTAAACAGGCATAAACGAAAGCGTAAACAGCATAAAACAGATGCAAACGGAGCATAAGCGTAAACGGGCGTAAACAGAATGCATGGGCCAAATTGACGTAAAACTGTAAACAATCTTATGCAAAAAATGTAACAATGATATTACAGAATGAGAATACAGTGCACTGGTCTAATGCAGTTGTGGCGAAGCACAAGGCAGACAAAAAGCCCCGGTGGATGGGAGGGCAGCTGGGCTAGATTACGCTGTGTGCGTGTGGCGTAGAGACTGTGCATAGCATATAGGTTTTCCAGCGTAAGATGGTTTTGAGCTCTGGTGCGCAGCGTAATAGCTCCTGGGTATGCTCTGGGATTTTGCCGACCGTCCTCGGGTGAAGTGGGAAAGTGGTATTTTTATACTGGTTGTTACGCTAGACTCAGGTTAGGAGACACGTGGTGCGTTGACCAGGTGCATACAATTTATAGATATACAACATATTACATCTGTCGGGCGTATACGCGGGGCGTATACGCTACCTTAGGCTGACGTACACGCTGGGCATATACGCTGGATGTGCTAGGCGTGTGAACTTGGGTGGAGATGCCATGGACGCTGGGTGTACACGTTGAGCGTACACGTTGACAATGACTCGACGTATACACCGGGCATGTACACTGATGGTCACCGACTTGCTTCAATTCTTTCTCTTCGATGTTGTCTTCATTCTATCATTGAGACTTCATTGTCGGGCGTATGCATCTGTGGTACCTGCCGAGCGTACAGGTGAGGCATGTACATCGGGTGTGTGGGCCGGATGTCCATGCTGGGTGTATACGCTGGGAGTATCAAGCATATACGCTGGTACTGCTAGTCGTATACGCTGGTACTACACAGTGAAAATTATGCCTCTTGATTCCCAAAGTTACAATGTGTGACACCAAATGTAGCCGTGGCCGTTTGCGGATCCCAGGGACCTGCTTGTTGGTGGGGAAGCACCAAGCTCAAAATTTTGTGGTGTTTCATTGGCCCCTCTTTGTTGACGCTTGGAGGAATCGACCCAAGAAGCATTGACAAAGAAGTGCAAAACATCACAAGCAATTTGATATAGACTTCGTTCTTTGCCACTTGACTAGACGTCGTCGCACTGTGTTCAGTAGTACCTAGGGTCAACAAAGGGAAATTCGTAGCTGATAGGAGGAATGAGATTGTGGGGAGTGGCGACTCCCCAAAAAATTATGCTGGGAGATGGGGTGCTTGGGTGTGCGGCATGCTGGTCCTTGTCAATAGCCATTGTTTAGCAGACTCGGAGTTTAGACATGCGATGTGCGTTCTTTGGCGGAACAAGGCTCTTGGTTAGTATTCAAGAGAACTTGTTGGCAAGACCAAAGCCACGGGGAGATGTGTTACATGCTTTGGAGGAGCAGGGCCCGTGTTTAATGTTTAGGGGGACCTGTTGGCGGAGAGCCAAAGCCATACAACTAGATGCTTCTTGACCGTTTTGGACATGAGTACTTGGTTTTGAGACGATTGCCTTCCCGCCTGGGGCTTATATGAGAAGTACCAGAAGTCTATTTTTTTTTGCATTGATTTTATACTCATGTATGACAATATGTGACAACATATTCAAGGTTTCGTGTGTATTGGATGTATTAGAGGTATGATTGGATAAAATGTATTTGTGAACAGATAGGGAATGAGTCAGTGAACGGGGATGTACTAGTGAACAGTTTGATTTAGTCTTATCATGTGTGCTGTGAACATTGTCTCATTGTGTCGCTTGCGATGAGATGCATCCTTGTGCGAAAAACCTCTGGGTGTCATCCTGCAAACACAACTCCAAGGAGACAAGAAAACCATGAGTGAATGATCGAGCTTAGACTTACATGGCGGTAGACTGTATATCAGTAGTAGCAGCATCGGTAAGATCCTCTGATGATGGGTGATGCAGTGCTGAAGCTTAGATGTCATGATAGATTGATGAACCAGAGACGAACGGACTATCATGATAGTTTAATGTCATTTCAGACTTGGAGTGTTGTTTAATTTTTTGTGTTTTGGGTTTTGTCGTAGTTTAGTGTCATTTTGGACGTATTATAGTTTAACGTCATTTCAGACTTCATGTAGTTTAACGTCTTTTCAGACGAGGAATGTTGATCTTATTTTAATTATTTTATTATTATTTTTATGTTTATGTCCTACAATTTATTAATTGGTATGATTTTGTATTCGGCGTCCCCTTCGCTGATCACGTTGAATGGTAATTCAGCCCAAGGGACGTCTGATGGAATGGCTTCTATGTCAGTGTTTCAGGTGTCTCGGTGTTTGTCATGCTTTCTATATTTGTTTCTGTATAAGGAGGTATGCGTATAGCATCCGACATAGGCGTTTCGGTTTTAGGAGGCTTTTGTCCCGTGTTCGAAGGCTTACTGCTTACCGGTGGTTGCAGATTCTTATTGTTTTGGCTAGGCTTTTCGATCTCGACTTCTGAGCCCTGATCTATGTCCATATGCGACGAGATGATAGGGGTAACTGCCTCCTCGTGTATGATGATCTCACCACTCTCATAAGGCAAGTGAATTTCTTGGTGTATGGGGGAGGAGACAGCTCTGAGTTGGGCCAACCAGGGTCTTCCTAATATTAGCTTAAACCCTGGCATCTCATCGACCACTAGGAAGTCGGCAGATGTAGGGAACTGGTCCCCCGCTATGAAATCCAAGGTTATTGTCCCTTTTACCATTACGTGTGACCCACTGAATGATTTTAAACAATTAGTTGCAGTTGATTTAATTGACTCAGTAAGCCCCAATTGTTCAATGATGGGATACGGTACCACATTGGTTGCGGCTCCGTCGTCTACATGGACCCTATGTATCTTGAACTGGTTCACCCATATTGTTATGAACATTGGGGGTGTTGTTATTTCCCTCGTTTTCTTGTCTACTTTGATGTTGTTGTCATGAAAGCTTATGGGTTTAGGAGTAGTCCCGTGAGGCGAGTGCATCACCGCATGAATAGACGGTTCATTTGGGGCCAAATCCTCACTTACCGAGATCGATGTCAACATACGTACTAAATCTTCCCGATGTGTTTGGGACATTAAAACCAAGTCGTACAAGCTTAGTGAAGTATTTTTCTATTTTAGTGCTTGGGTAACTTGTGTCAGGGCCGTTGCAAAATCTCTACTGTCAGGGACGTTTTTATCAGAAGTGACTGGGTCCATTGGACCCAACAGTTTTATTTTCCGTTTTGCTGGTTTGTCATTCTTGTTCAGAATTGTCGTTTTATGAGGTTCTTGTGTTTTAGATGATTCACCTTCGCTGTCCATGTTAGGTCGGTTGTTGGATGAAGACATGGGCATGTAGTTAAGGGGAGTGGGCTTGGGTGGCCCCACAGCTAGCCATTGGCGTTCCTTCTCCACACGCGCTCGTGTAAGCCTGTCTGCCAAGCATTCTCGCATGTTGCGTGGGGGTGGAGTTGGCCTTAGAGCCTCAGGTTGCCCTGGGACCCTTACCACATATGGGGCTGGGCGGTGTTGCAGGTGGATGGTCCGGTATGATGGTGCAGGAGGCTGACCCAGTATCCTGATGACGTACGGGGTTGGTTTTGGTGGAGGTTGGACCTCCGTTGTTGCAACGGCGGGTGGTACTCGGATTACGAAAGGGGTAGGCCAAGCATGAGGGGTTGGTGCATCTGCGGAATTGACCGGAGGGATGCACACCACATATGATTTTTGGCACGTCATGACGTTGGATGTGGGTACGGCCAAGGGCACCCGAACGATGTATGGCCGCTGCAGGGCGTGTGGTGGTTGAGGCGTGGGTGTGGACATAGCGGGAGGAATCCGAACTATGAATGGCCTACTGGGTGATTCCTATTCATATTCAGGGTAGATGGTGTTGATGCGGGGTGTCTCGGAATCATCATCACAATAGATTTTATTAATTACGTACGGTGCCTCTTTAGTGTTCAGGGGGTCTTTATACACCCCCATAGTTTGATTCTGTGGTTGGACGGGGTTGGCCTCGTCAAAAGTGATTTGGTTGTCATCGATCAGCCGCTGAATGTCCTACTTCAAGGTGAAACAGTAATCCGTACCATGCCTATTGCGTTGATGGTAGTCGTAGAAGCGATCCATTCTGAATCCTTTGGGCACGGGAGGCTCATCTGGCGTTGCTAAGCTTGGGTTCTGTACGAGTTGACAAAACCGGTTGTATCTTTGGATGGCCGTAGGGGATAACTATTTATGCTTCATTAGCCCAACCTTCAAGAGTTGATCTAAGAGATGGGATGGCTTCATTGGCAGAGGCATGTATTGAGAGGGTTCTTTCCTCTCGAAGTTTCGTGTATGGTTCATTGGGTTCTGTTGTGATGATTATTCTTGCGCAGTTGTGGGAGTGGGTTTGTTGTAGTTAGTAGGAGTTACTGACGGTTTGTTTTGTTGTTGCGTCCCTGCTATTGCCGCTATGGTTGCCTTAGCCTTCTCTTTATCTTTTTTAGTGTGTTGATTTTTAAAGGCTAGGTATGCAGGGTCGTGGCTGTTTCGGGCTACCTCTTCTATGTTTTTAATTTGTACAAATGCTTGATTAAGGTCACGCGCGTTAAGGTAATACAACTTAGATTTGAAGAAATTGTTGACGGCCCCTTTTAGAATAGTGAGTAGGTAAGTCTGGGAGATTGGCTCATGTAGTTCGTTGAGTGCGGTGCTCCACATCTGAATAAATTTCTGCACAGGTTCAACCGGTGTTTGCTTGACCTGTATGAGGCTATCCAGTGTGGCCTTGGGTTTCAAGTTGTACTTGAACCGAGTTACGAATTGGTGTAATAGGTCTTCCAAGGAGAAGATGGAGTTCCTTGGCAGAGCCCGGTACCAGTCAAGTGCCCTTCCCGCGAGGGACATGGGGAACACTCGTAGAATAGCATGAGGCCATGCCTGGAGCAATGCGCATTCTAATATAAATGTTATTAAATGGGCGTTGGGGTCCGTCTCCCCATTATATTTGGTCAACATTGGTAAGGAGACACCTTTGGGCAAGGTCAGGGGTGGGACAGAGGAGCTGATGGGGTCATCGTTGTAGAAATCTATTACCTTCAACTCCCCGTCGGTGGCTGTTTTGAGGTGTTTTACCTCGTCTATCAATTCTTGCATCAGTTTTTTAGCGTCCACCCAATCTTGGGCGCTCGGTGAAGCTACAGGCTGGGAGTGCATGGCTGCATACAAGTTAGACTGTTGGGTTGTGGTTGAAAGGCCTAAAGCGGAGCGATCAGCGGTCGTGTTTGTGGGAAGTTAACAGCAGGTGGCACTGAGTATGACACGTTGTATGGGAAGTGTTGCTGTTGCTGCAGTTGGGGCTGTACCTAGGGAACATTAACTGATGGAATGGTATGGTGTGGCACGTGAGTGTGAGAGGGTTGGTGTGACGGAGCACCCATCAGTGGCCATTGCCCAATCACGTTGTGCGAAGGGACTCCTTGTCGGGTTACGGCCATCGAGGGGCCTGCGCGCGCTTGAATGTGTGGGATGCAATGAGTAGATGTGAATGCCGGTATAACGTGTAGCATCCCTATCACTCGGGGTGGGAATTTCACTCCCACGCTAGCATGAGGAGGCGGTGCTTGTGAGGATAAACCCGTAGCTGCAGCAGGGATGATTGTGAGAGGGAATGTGTTAGGTTGGGAATCGCTCGGAGGGGGAATATGCACTAGTGCTGATGTTTCAGGTGGTGGTGCTTGAGCCTGGGTGAGTTTGAGATGCTGGAGGGGCAGGATTTCCCCTGTGTCTGGATGAAAAATGGGGTTAACCTGCGCTTGCGGGCTAAGAGTGTGGTAGGAGTCCTTGTGCTCGGATTGAGCGGCGAAATCATCCTCTTCTTCTAGTTGGGGCTCTAGCGCAGGCTGATGCAACATGCGGCTCCTTTTTAGGAGGAGCTGTGTGATGAGCTCTGAATACTGCTCCGGAACCAGGATTACATCATACGGGAAAGGGGTGAACTCGTGTCCTCCCCTGTAAAAGATTTCGAGCTACCTCTTTACTTCCATTTCGGCCCAGTAAACAGCCAAGCCAGCTTGTATCTTAATACATATAAAATTGTATTGATCCTGGGTGATAATGTTGGTGGCTGGATCTCTTCCCTGCAACCTTAGAGACCGGCGGGGTCCCGTTATAGGTTGTACTCTCGGGTGTTGCACGATGGGCGGTTGGACAGTCATGGTGTCTATGATGTTAGTGGCTTGAGTGGTGGCAGCGGTGGTGTTTGTAGGATTCATGATGATTGGTTTAGGATGTGACACTGTCTAGAGTGAAATTGATGTACTATGCAGCATACAACGTATACGCTTCAGCTGATAGCGTGTGAGAGCGTATACAGCATATACATACGTAGTGTAAATGGGCAGCGTAAACGAGTCTATGGTGTAAGTGGCTCAGCGTATACGCTAGACAGCGTATATAGCGTAAGGGTACAATGTAAAAAGGGGTACAGCGTAAAAGCAGATAGCGTAAGATACAGCTCAGCATAAACAAGGCTCGGCGTAAACAAGGCTCAGCGTAAACAAGGCTCAACCTAAACAAGGCTCAGCGTAAAGAAGACTCAGCGTAAAAAAGATAGCGTAAGACGATGCTTAGCGTAAGACAATGCACAGCATAAAAACAAGGCAGCGTATGGTTTTCTCAGGGAATTTTTAAGAGGGGGAGCATAAATACTGAATAGCGTAGATGTTGGACAGTTAGCAGACTGGGTTTTCAAACTGGGCTGCGTGGACGCTGAGAGGGTTGCAGCAGGAAATGGTAGCGTAAATGTTGATCAGTGTAGACGCTGGGAGTGTGCAAGTGGAGTTTTAGGTGGATGTTCGGCCCTCCTTCTAGCGCCAATTTCTGTATCACCTGAAATCGTCGATCCCTGGCTGGAAGGAAATAGAGACTGTGGGATCACAGGACGAGAACAGAAGACCCTACCTTCGCTTGAGGGCGAGCTGGAATGCATGAAGGTAGAGTACCTTGGGTGGTCCGCACGTGGATTAGACAAGGATTTACCCGCACGTATGCTGAAGTGCTATACGCTGGGTTATGCGTAAACAGTGTAAATGGGTATAAAAGAAAGTGTAAACAACGTAAAATAGATGCAAACGGAGCGTAAGCGTAAACAGGCGTAAACAGCATGCGTGGGCCAAATTGATGTAAAACTATAAACAATCTTATGCAGCAAATGTAACAATGATATTATAGAATGAGAATACAGTGCACCGGTCTAACGTAGTTGTGGCGAAGCACAAGGCGGATGAAAAGCCTCGGTGGATGGGAGGGTGGCTGGGCTAGATTACGCTGTGTGCATGGTGTAGAGACTATGCACGGCGTATAGGTTTTCCAGTGTAAGAGGGTTTTGAGCTCTAGTGCGTAGCATAATTGCTCCTGGGTATGCTCTGGGATTTTGCCGACTGTCCTCAGGTGAAGTGGGAAAGTCAGGTTTTAATACCGGTTTTTACGCTAGGCTCGGGTTAGGAGACACATGGCGCATTGACCGGGTGCATACAATTTACAGATATACAACATATTACATCTTCCGGGCGTATACGCTAGGCATATACGCTGGACGTGTTGGGCGTGTGAACTTGGGTGGAGATGCCATGGACGTTGGGTGTACACGCTAAGCGTACACACCGACAATGACTCGGCGTATACACCGGGCATGTATGCTGATGGTCACCAACTTGCTTCAATTCTTGCTCTTCGGTGTTGTCTTCATTCTGTCATTGAGACTTCATCATCGGGCGTATGCATCTGTGGTACCTGTCGAGTGTACAGGTGAGTCGTGTACATCGGGCGTGTGGGCCGGATGTCCACGCTGGGCGTATACGCTGGGGGTGTCGGGCATATACCCTGGTACTGCTGGGCTTATACGCCGGGCGTATATGCTGGTACTACACAGTGAAAATTACGCCTCTTGATTCCCAAAGTTACAATGTGCGACACAAAATGTAGCCGTGGCCGTTCGCGGGTCCTAGGGACCTGCTTCTTGCTAGGGAAGCACCAAGCTCGAAATTTTGTGGTGTTTCAACTACCATAACCCAAAAATCCTTTGTCATAAGGATGTTGCAACATGTGGACTCCCCACCTGTTGGGAGTCTAGTGGTGGGCAATGCATCAGCTCCTACTCATCCAAGACCTTGTGATACAAATGACGCCAACAGATAAGCAAGATGGTAAATTAGGAGGCCTAACGAGCACCTCATCAATCATATTCTTAGGAAACACTAGGAGCAAAGGGTGTTAGTCTTGCCTAAGCTTGTTCCTTTCTCTTCCATACCAATGGCCCAACCAACTGAAGAGGCCACCATAATGAGTAGTTAACCATGAAGCACTAAGGCTCTAAAGCAATGTGACCAACAATGGAGTAGTAAGGCTCTAAAGCAAAGTGACCAACAATGAAGCACTGAGGCTTCAAAGAAAACCAAGCAAACCTAGCCCAAATCCCCTCCACAAGAGATCTATCTCTTAGGTTGCATGGAGGAGGTGAAGGCCAATAAAAATAAGGTAGTAGATAGTAAAAAGGACTTCCTTGACACATTGACATAAGTCAAGTAGGCTTTAAAATAGAAAAACATAACTCTAAGCTTGTACAAACTCATGATGACTTCCTCTACCCATCGTGAAGTTCTAGTGCACATGTTGACCTCCATTCCCATCATGGAGGATATCTCAGTAGATGAATAGTCCATTCACGCTATGATGTTACCTCCTTCTTTGTAGGAATCAAGTTCAATGCCCTTGGTATTTCAAGATGAGGTAATCAAGGTAGACCCTAAGAAGGGTTAGGTCATCACTATGTTGATGTTCATCACTATCCATATGGGAGAGTGTAGGATCCACAAGGTGCATGTTGATGATAGGGTAACAACCAATGTCATCACATACACGGTCGTTGACAAACTTGGTCTTGCTGACTAGATTCAACCAACAAATATGACATGCTTGAAATTATTGAATGGGTTATGCATTATCATAAGAGGGACTATCACAATAGCCTCTATGGTAGGGGAGAAATTCCCCATCACAGCTGATTTCATAGTTATTAAGAAGATGTTAGGTTTCAACCTAATCTTGGGTAGGCCCTAGATAGCCCGGTTGTTGGTTGTCTCCTCCCTAATTCATTAGGAAATCCACCTTCCATATGAAAGTGGAGAGGTTCTCATACATGGTGATGATGTAGCCCCTTTAATCATCAACAACATTAATGTTGAATAAGGATTAGAGATAGAGTTCCCCAATGACACACCTCCCATAGACGACAAAGAAGAAAGATGTGAAACAAACCAACTCAAAGAGCTAACAGAGATCCCTAACTATTTTGAAGATGCTTTGTAGAATGAATTTCCCTTTGACATAGCTAACAAAGGTTAGGGTGAGTACTGTATTGTACCCTCTAGGCCCTATGTACCACCTAACCCACACTAGGTTAGGAAACAACTATGTGACTAAGGCATTCCCTTTGTCCAATAGGTGTTGGGTCCCTAACTACCCCAGTTCTACATGCTTGACTTGTTTTCATTTTGTTCACATTTTACATTTTTTGCTTAGTCTGTACATTTTCATTTTTTATCTTTCTATGCTTATGAATTTTTTCTTCTTTTATTGTGATGTTTACACTTTTGTTTACTTTTTAGTCATCAATTTACACATAAAGATAGCAAAAACACATAAACATCATAAGACTAAAAAACTTATAGAAACATAGTACAGTCCACCAAGGCCTAAAACTAGCACGCATGGTCCAAGAAGACCTTAAACTACTACATGGCCTACCACGGCCTAAAACTAGCAACCTTTTTCCCTTCCTATCGCATGGCTCAAAATGGCATAAAAATATTAGTGTATCTTGTCATGGCCTAAAACTAGCAACACTCTTTGTTCTAATGCATGGCTTGAAATGGCCCTAAACTATTGTTTGGGCCCAAAATGGCCAAAAAATATCAAAAAATTATCTACATACATAGCTCAAAATTGCCTAAAACTAGCAAATTCTTTGCATCAATTCATCACACTATCAACACTTAACATATAATAATACATATCATATGAAAAAAAATCCACTGTATTTCATAAAAGCATAATATTACATAACATGATTATCCATACTACACTATACAAAAATATACAAATTATAGAAATGCCTAGTGATAGGGCTACATCGGGATCTTCTTAGCCAGTGATGCTAAGTGGTGGTGAAGGCTCCTCTTCTTCTACTACACCACTAGGACCTACACTATTTCCTAGTTCCTGCCAAAGACAGCCATCATAAAAAAATCCCTAAACCGATGTACAATACACAACTTAACAAAAAAACATAACATGAAAAACAAAAAAAAAAACTAACCTGAGAGGGTCTCGCATCGACCATGTCTAGAGGTAATCTATCAAGGCCCTCCTCCAAGCATCAGAGGATCTTGACCTTGAATAGCCATGTCCAATCCTCATGAACAAAGTCAACACCCATAAGGATCTTGTTCTTGTCCACGGTAGTCCATGTAGGTGGTTGCATCGAAAAGGTAGCAATAGATGTCTTCCCTAAGGGTAGGGAAATCTTCTGCTTTGGGGATCAACTAACCATTGTGTGTTGAGTGAATAGCTCAAAGGCCTAGCTCCCACCAATCACCTTAATGAAAAACTTAAGGCAGTTTACTTTGACTGACTCTTCTTTGAGTTACTACACATATGCATCTCGGTCATGCTTGTAGTGGCACTTGTGGTCATTTTGCATGTGCCTCCCACTTGCACATCTTAGTGTTGAAGCTCTTTCACTCTTGGTGTTTTTAGGCAAGTAGATCCATTTGAAACCTCTACTTAATAATCTCTCGAGTATCCTTATTTTTGCCTTATATTTCCAACAAGTACTTGGCATAATTAATCTCTATAGCCCACCAGGTACTATCCCTCTATGCTTGAGTCAATAAGAAATCATAATGGAACTAAAGGTCTCAGTTCTTTATGCTCAAGTTCACCACAGTTTCCTTAATTTCATGCATAAATTTCCATAGGTGCTCATTCAAGTACCTGTAGGTCCATAACAACTTCACACTAGAAAGTGTGCACTTGCTAACTACCTTGTATACATGGTGAGGCACTTGCTCCACCTCAAGGGGTACTTGGGGATGACATCCACCTTGGCCACCTAGTTTGGATCCCAACGGAGCTTAGAAGCTATTGGCTTACAATAAGAAAATCAACATTAGCCATAGACTAAGCACAAAATTAGTAAAGCAATTCAATTAAAATAGTATACATACCAAACTTAGGATCTGCCTATTGTATGTGATCTATTATGTCCTCAACTATGCCTTCCATGAAGGCAAATTTATCTAGTGTGTCTACCCATGGCTTCATGTGTTCGGTAGGCATTAGCAGTGAATTGCTAACAAGGAAATCTAAGGCTACAATCCAACACAATGCAACGCTTAACAATTAAATTGCCAAAGATGCAGGAGCAAAGGATGAAAGAAAATGACAACTTAAAGCATTTACCTAGTAAGCCCTTAGGTGTCAGCACATGAGGATCTCCCAGTTACACATTATTAAAGAGGTTGGTAAAATCACCCTTAGGGTGGAATAGCCCCTCTATGTCAAATTGCTAAAAGGTTCCTATGGCCTTAGGTAGCTTCCCTCTGCATGCTTCCTCCTCTTCAACTTAAGGAGGAGCCATCTCCACTTCCATCACTACCGTTGCTTCTTCAGCAACCCTATTGTCTAACTCACAAACATAGCATAGTAGTATTAGCGTGACATAAAAAAAATTATAAATATGAAAAAAATACAAAATAGATGCATCTAAGACATGTTGACTAACCTGCAACCACTGAATAGAAGGTGGGTATCTTGAGGCAGACCTTCTTGACACCCACCTATCTAACCATAGGAGTAGCCTTTTTTGCTAGGTGTGGCCTCTTAATTTTTATCTTGGAAGGTTCCACCATCTTTTCAATATACCAGTTGGCCTTGCTTGCATCCCCAATGATCATTGGGGGGCACTCACCTACACTATCATGAGAATAGTCTGACCATGACCTCCCTAGATGAGCTTTCATCATAACTGAGTATGAGTCATCAATCCCATTTAGGGGGTCCTATCCATGAGTGGTCACAAGTAAGTGCTTAACCCAAGGCTTGGATAGCGTCTTGCAATCCTACACAACCCAATGCCTATTATCTCAGATAACCAAGAACTTCACAAACCTTCATAGATATGCTATGAAGAATGTGAAGTAAACATGAAACCTCATTTGTAGGTTGTAGTGAAGTTTGGTGATCTCTGCTTGCAGTCTAGCAATGATAAAGGAGGTTTAGTTAAATCTATTACCCTAATCAAGAACCTCCCTTATCACCCATGCTTTCTCTCTCCCAAGGATTTTTCCTTGGGAGAGTAGCTTTGGAAAGGCATGGGCACAAAAAAGAGGGTAGAGCTCCTAAACCATGGGCACATGCACATCTCCAACCACAATTCCCTTACAAGATTGAGTGGTTCTCAACCACTCCTCAATCTCTCTGTTGTGGTCCACCTTTCTATTGGCCTTGTCAATGACTAATAGGTCTTCAGAGATAAGGCCATAGAAGTTCACAAAGAAAGCATTGTTGAGGTCTAGGACCACCCTCACTTCATGCACATAGGTGATGAAGTGACATGTGTCGCTACTAAAGGAGTTAATAACGGTGACCATCTTAGCCACTGGAGTGCTTGGGCTAAGGAGCAAGAAGAGGTCCATCAACCTAGCACATGTCAATCGATTGGTTAACACATATAAGGCCTTATGACACAACCAATGCTATGCTCCCTCCACATCACCGTATTTCATTATGAGGGTGGACTTGCTGTAGCTTGTGGTGACCACCATCACCATTCCTAAAGTAATTGTAGCTATAATATAGGTGAATACAATGTTAGAATTATGCAAGAGTGAATCAATGAGTGCATGTGAGTAACCAATAAAAGCTAAGCCAAGTAACAAATGTTTATGAGGAACAAATGGTATGCTTGATAGAGGTGGTATCATAACTAGCTCCTTGAAGTTGGACTTGCCACTAGCCCATCCCTCATCAAGCCAACCATAGATCATGAACCACTCGAATGCCTTTGGATAGTAGGTAGGATAACTCTCTAAGTCCTCTCCCACCTACTCAATCATAGCCTCCTGAAGGTTCAAACCAAAGGAGAACACCTCTAGGGTGGTGTAGGTTAAGGTAAGAGCCCTTGGTTCTTTGTGAAGCCCTTCATCATCAACTTTAAACTTGGCATCAAACATGAGCAACTAGTAATTAGAAAATCTAGCATGGCAAAAAATAATAGACCATAACATGAAAGCATGAGCATTTACCCTCCAGTGTAGTATACAGTTCCAAGCAAGTTCTAAAGCACAGTATCACATGCATAGCCACGAAGAGGGTGTTTTCCTTGTTGTAATAGGAGAACTTTGGCATTCCCCAAATCCTAGCTAGTGGATGAGTGCCTATGGGGCTTCACCTTAAATCACCTGCTTGTCTATCATTGTTCATGGGCTCATCAGACATGAACTTCAGTATGCCCCAATTGGCCTTAAGTAGTAATGTCTCAGTGATGGAAGCTGTACCCTTCATTGCTAGGTGTGACCACATGATCACATTGAAATATCGTAGTAAGAAGGTTAGGAACTTGGAGGCCCCTAGCCAAAACCACATCACCTGATGACCCAACTTCATGTTTAGGGTAGGCATGGGCTTGCTCATGCAACAAAGGATGTCGACAAGCTCCATCATGACCAAAATTAGCTTTAACAATACCCTGTAATCACGCAAATGACCAACACAGTGTTAGTATGAAACATATGCATTTTGTCAAAAACATATTAATTTACATTTAGCAAAAAAAAATTATGTAACATATCATAACTTAGAAAAGCATCCTAGGGCTCCCTAGGCCCTACAAGTATAGGACATTAACATATACATTTGATGTGCCTAGTACTCATTGGGGTACAACATGTTAGCATAGTGTAAGCATTTCATTTCATATGCATGCATGTTTGCATTATTTTGGTTTGCATGTTTTAGTAGTTTAGCATCATTTCAATTTTCAAGATTAGCATTATTCAGTTTTTAGCATTGTGGACATGCTTTTACATTTAACAAATTTTTTCAAATTTTTTCTTACTTTGGGTAGCATAGCTTAGAGCAGGCACAAAAAATTCTAACTCTAGACTACCTCTAGTAATGTAGTCCATAAACATGAAAAATTTTCTAATTTTCAGCTATGCTCCCCAAGAGCATAGCCCCAAAAACTCTAGAAAAAATTTACAAAAAAATAAATCTAACTATTAGCTACACTCCCAATGAGTGTAGCCCCACAAGTTAAAATTCTAAAGTAAAACATTGACTATTGGCTATGCCCCTAGGGAGTGTAGCCCCAAAAATAACATTTTTGCAAAAAAAAAAAAAAAAAAACTAACTGCCTATGTTGCATCCGTACACCTCCTTCCATCATGGCCACTACCATAGTGGCCATGCCACTATGCCTCAAAACATCACCCTACCCCATGCTTCGTTGTAGCCTTCACCATGCATCTTGCCTTATGGGCAATAGCAACCCTCGAACCCTTGTCCCTACCATTGTAACCCAAGCCCCTAGCCCCACATACAGGCATGCACAAGCCCATTGCCACTCCCTCTTCTTTTTCCATGTGATTATGGTAGCTGTAGTGGTGGTAGTCCCTACCACATCAAGGTGCCACTAGTAAACTGCCCCTACCATGCATTTTTCCCTATAGGTAGTAGCCTCATTACTACTGTCAAGACCCCCACCCCTATTATATGTAAGGCACAAAAAAATGAGGGGAAGAAGATAGTGGAAGATTTACCCTCTTTTTGCCTCATGCCATGCTGAGCCACCTTAGTCATGGCCAAATCCTCGACCTTGGTCCCCACCCACTGCACTACGTGTCAAGAGTAAAAAATATTTTTTTCTCTTTCCACCACTCTGCATAGATCCTTGCCCTTGCTCAATCTTCTCTTGGTGGCCACATCAACCACCATGCTAGTTACTATTGCCACAATGTAAGCCCTCACCTCTAACCCAAAATGAAACCTAGACACTTGTGCTCTAGTTTTTCCCCCACCATGTGCTTTGTCAAAATCCTAATCCTCCACTATTAGCTCATGGACATCACATCCATGGCTATGTGGATAGCCACAGTGGCCATGATAGCTAAAACTCTTGTTGTCAAATCCCCAAGAAATAGAAAAATAAAAAAAATGAGAAAGCAAAACCCTACCAACACATGCGTGCCTTCCCTTATGACCATGATAGGCCCAAGCGACCATGGTGATAGTAGCCCCTACTAAGGAAGGCTTCCATCCCTAAGCACCAAGCCCTAATGCCTAAGTAGGGAACCAAAAATGCAAAAAATAATAAAGGGATGAGTGTAGCAATGCACCTAGTAGTCAATGGTACCCTCCTCTCTTCCACGTGTGCCTAGGGTAGGTGCTTTAGAAGTCACTCTCCCTCCTCCATGTTAGCTAAGTCGGGGTGCTGGCATCCATGTCGATGCATCATCTTTGACAAACTATGCTCTTGTTACAGCCATGCTATGCTTTGAAAGTTCATTTTTACCTTTTGACAATTACAAATTTCCAAAGGGTAAAATGCACTTACATACTGCTGGGAACTACTTAAATTTTTACTTGCCTGTTGCTACGCTTAACAGTGCCAAACATAGCTAGGGGTAAGTGTAGCCACTAGAGTTAGAAATTTTTTTGATTTTTTTGGTAGTCTTTGGACTTAGCAAAATTTTGAATTTTTCTAATTGCCTGATGGGCACCCCTAAGCCAATTTTTCTTTCCTAATGCATCAAACCTCATTTCAATGACACATCATGCACATCCACCATCCGCTATGATGTCAAACTAGCATTTTGTACTCCACTAAGACCTTAAATTGGCAACCCCATGGCCTGCCAAGGCCCAAAATCAGCCCATGCATCCCTTGCTTCTTGACCTCATTTGCATACATAGTTAAACTTTATTGCATTGTTTTCTTTTATCTATGCATATTTCTCTTATTAAGATAGGTTTAGCTTGACATATTTCTAGTTTCTTTTACAGGGTTATTGTAGGATTCACAACATAACTATGTACGAGCATCTTCAATCACCACTAGTCCTCATCAGGTCACACAATGATCTTATGCAATATATCGATTCATAGTGCTTAGACCTTAAGGTTGTAGCCCACTATGAATATATAACATCTATAGAGGCACTGCTAGACTAGCCAGATCACCAAGGATACCCTAGTTGAAGTCCCCATAGCAACATCTAGTGGCAAGGTGATAACATTGAAGCTTAGTTCTTTGTTAGAGCCTCAACATGCCCAAAACATTGCAAGAGTTCTTAATGAGAACATCAAGGAATTTACATGGTCTTACGAAGACATGCTAAGCCTTGATCCTTGTGTAGTACAACATAACATAATCCTCAATCTTGGCATGAAACCAGTTAAGAAAAAATCCTATAAGGCTAGGCTTGAGATGGCGTTGGCAGTCTATGATGAAATCACTAAGATTTACAAAGTTTGTTTCATCTAGGCTATTAACTACACTAACTAGGTCTCCAACATCATCATTGTCCTTAAGAAAAAAAAATTATATGCATTCGCATAGACTTCCAAGACCTCAACAAGGAAACCATTAAAGACAACTTCCTGCTACCTAGTATTGATCAATTGGTCAATACCATGGCTAGTCATGCCTTGTTTTCCTTCATACATAGGTCCTTAAGGTACAAATAGATTGGGATCAACCTAGAGCACTAGCTTAGTACTACCTTTATGAACCCTTGGATTACCGTTTGCTACATCATGATTCATTTTAGACTCAAGAACATATGAGCAACCTATCAATGTGCCATGATGTAGCTCTTTAGTGATTACCTATTTAGTCTACTCAATGATTACATTGATGATATAGTAGTTAAATCCAAGGCATCACACAACCACATAGATGACTTAGATGTTGTGTTCAAATGCTACTTGAAGCATGAACTTAGGCTAAATCCTAGGAAATGTGTCTTCAGTGTCAAGATGGATCACATGTTAGGCTTTATAGTATCAGAAGCAACCATACATGTAGATCCCAAAAAGGTTAAGGCCATCATCAATTTCACACCATTGGCCAACCTTAAGGAGCTATGCGGGTTACAAGGTAGACTACAATTCATACGATGGTTTATTGCATGGTTGATTTACAAGTTGTAACCAATGCAAGACTTGCTCAAAAAGGGGGCTCACTTTTAGTAGATGGCTCAATGCCAAGAAGCATTCGACAATCTTAAACAAGACCTGGCTCAACTTCCAATGGTCTATCCTCTACAAGGAGATAAACCATTCTACATCTACCTTACTACCTCAAATGCGTCCATTGCTTCTTTGCTTTGCCAAAAGTAGGACGATGGTACCAAGGTCCCCGTGTACTACCTAAGTCATGCATTAGTGGCCTACGAAGCAAAACATAACGATGTGGAAAATACTTGCCTCATCTTAGTCTTCACGGTTAAGAAGTGAAGGCATTATCTTTTCTGCAGCCAAGTAAACATCATCTACAAGAGCAATGTACTCCAAGAAATTACAATGAACAATCATGAGAGCAATCACATTTCATGTTGAAAAGCAATAACTATGGAGTTTGACCTACATTACATTGCACAAGAATTAACAAAAGGTTAAGAAATAGTTGTGAAGCTCACGGCTTCTCCAATTAATGACCAAGCAATGATAGATCCAAAATTTCCAAATGACCAAGCATAAGACAAGTTCTTGACAAGTTCAAGGCACTATGATGTTCCACTTTGGGGAGATCTAACCCTTCAGGTATTGTTTTACATTTTCATGTACTAACAACATAGCAAAGTACAAAGGTCTCCCTTGGGGCATCTTAGTAGCTCATAACATAGGAATAAAAAACTTAGTGGTTTGAGGTGATTCCAAACTAGTTGTTAACCAAGTCATAGAGGTTTACACTTACAAAATCCAAAACTTGAAGCCTGATTGTGAGTTGGAAAAGCACCTACTCAAGCAATTTGCAACTACCAAAGGCTAGCATATCCCTCACAATAAAAACTCGATTGTTGATGCATTAGCTACATTATCCTTATGCATTGCACCTAATATGTTCTACACATTGACAACTATAGTGGTAGTTTGCACTATAAGTGTCACACAAATAACCAACATTTCATCTGTCACCACAGTAAGTACAAGTCATGCAATAAAGTGATACGATAACATCAAGTCATACCTTCTATAGGGTGAAGCTCTATAGCATCTAACCACTACCCAAAAAGATGCAGTGCAAAAGTGATTATGATAGTATATCATCATAGGTGATAGCACACTATGTCTTTGATCCTATGATGGCATATTGCCAACGTGCATTAGCGATAGCAAAGTGTAGACAATTGTGGAACAAGTCCACTAGGGACTTTGCAAAGGTCACATAGCACATAATCCGATGGTGGAAACAGCCATATTCTTAGGCTACTATTGGCCTTACATGGAGCATGACTACATCTCCAAGCTTAGGACGTGTGATAGATGTTAATGACATAGTAACCTCATGCATGTACCACCTATTGAGCTGCATACAACACAAATCACATGGCTATTCCAACATTGGGGGTTGGACATCATAGGACTAATAATTCCTTTATTCTCCATACAACATATCTTCATCATAATTACCACTAAGTATTTTACAAAGTGGGTTGAGGCTATTCTCCTTAGGAGGACAACATCGTAGCAGGTTTGCAAATTCATACTTCATAACATAGTGGCCCTTTTTGGTCTACCCATGACTTAGTCACTGATAATGAGCCATAGTTTAGTAGTTTTGACACTAATGCTTTTTGTGAATGCTTCAGAATTAAGAATTCCTTTTTTTCACCCTACTACTCACAGGAAAATGGCTAGGTGGAGGCCATAAACAAAGTCATCATCAATCTTCTAAAGAAGATGCTTTGTAGTAGCAAACGGTGATGGCATAAGTAATTAATCTATGCACTTTGGGCCTACCACATGACATGAATAACTACAGAAAGTAAGATGCCATAAAACTTGGCTTATGGGTCTGAAGCCATCTTGCCTCTTGAATTGTAGGTCCTACCACTTTGTGTAATCCTCTCAAGCTTCATTGACAAGGCTTAAAATGAAAAGTTGAGAACTATCAACCTTGACTCAATAGAGGAGGAGGGCACGTAGACACTTGGTTAAATTGAGCAGTACTAGCAAATGTAATGACAAAATCATCATCACAATCAACATCAGTGCTCGATCAAGGAGGGGACCTGGTCCTCAAGGCTATTCACGAACCTACAGATAAATTCTTAGCAAATTGGAAAGGGCCTTTCTTGGTCATCAAGGAATATGAAAACAAAGCATTTAAGCTTGCTAACCATGATGGCAATGAATTTTCCAATTTGATAAACCACTTGTACCTAAATTTGTACTATGCTTAGCATGCAACATTGCATCAATGACAAAGCAAGGTAAGCAAGAGTCCATTATGACTATAAATCGGCATAGATTGTCCTTGGGCCATGACTCTAAAACTAACCCACATCATAGTTCGCTATGACTATAAACTAGCACAGATCATCCTTAGTCCATGACACTAAAACTGACACCCACAGTATAGTTCACTATAACTATAAATTTGCATAGATTGTCCTTAGGCCATGATGCTAAAACTGGCACCCACAGCATAGTCCACTATGACTATAAACTGGCATGAATCATCCTTAGGCCATGATCCTAAAAATGGCACCCATAGCATAGTCCACTATAACTATAAACTGGCATGGATTATTCTTGGGCCATGATGCCAAAACTAGCACCCAGCAGAGTCCGCTCTTATTATAAACTAGCACAACAGAGTTTACTATGACTATAAACTAGAATAGCATGTTTTCTATGATGTTAAACTAGCACAAATTATCTTTGGGCCATGACACTAAAACATAGCATAGTCTACTATGCCTATAAACTAGCACAACATGTTTGCTATGACGTTAAACTAGCATAGATCGTCCTTGGGCCATGACACTAAAACTAGCACCCACAGCATAGTCTGCTACAACTATAAACTAACATAGATTTTCCTTGTGTCATGATGTTAAATTGGCACAACCTCCACCATTTTCAACAACATTAAACTAGCACACAATAGTCTACTAAGACTATAAACTAGCACATCATAGTCTACCAGGACCTTAAACTAGGTTCATGGTCTACTAGGATCCTAAACTAGCATAGCATGCGGTCCACCATGACCTTAAACTAGGTTCATAGTTCATCAAAAATAGCTCAACATGCATAGTTTTGTGGACAAGTGAGCATGAATACTTTTAATCCTCCCTCATCTATCCACACCTTATGGGTGGGGTGGGATGGGACACTGTAGTTTCATAATGGAGTTCATGTCATCAAGAGAGGCCTCTAGGACATTTGTAACATTACCGCCCTTAGCATTTTGCTAATCCTCTGAAGATTCCCTTAGGTATTTTGTTGAGCTTCCAGAGCTCTTGCCACCATCTCCAGTAGTACCACCCTAGGCTGCACTAACAGCATTATCAGCCTTGGGTATTTGATTATTAGTTAGAGCTCTCACCATCAGCACCACCTGCTGGAGTACCAATAGTACTGTGGCATAGCCACCTTACTAACATCCTCTAGCCCTCACCATCGCTTAGGTTTTGAAGCACATTGATCATCCTAGCTCTCTTCCATTTTGTTGGATTTCTTAGCTTCTATCCTTGGTGCGAAGTCTCGAGCACCTACATCACTATCACCCTTGGTCACTTTTGTAATAATAAAAAATATCAATGGTTGAAATCACCAAGGGATTAATGGATGTATAGCCTTAACCCTACCTCGACATAAGGGCCTTGCTAGAAATGGAGGCAGAGCACCCTAGATGGTCATGTCAATCAAATAGGGACTTTGTTAGTTGTAATTGTGGTGATGTATGCAATTGAGGGGTGGCATGGTTAGTAAAAATATAAAAATTCAAACAATGTGAAATGGTGTCAAGTGTTAAAGTGGTGCTTCATGGTGCTAAGTGTAGAGCGTAGTCACAGAATGGGGGTGAGCATAGCCACAAAATGTGGGTGAGTGTAGCCAAGGTTTCCACTGAAACGAGGGTGTTAACCAGTAGAGACTACCACCTAATCATAGTATAGTGTGACAACACATGAAAAAGTATGAAAAGATGTAAGAAAAATGCAAGAAAATGCTAGACATAGGAGAGAGAAATGGAACACTACCCAAAATGGGGATGTAGTTAACTCCAAAAGGGTCTTAGAAGCTACATAATGTACAACAGGTGTAGTGGGAGCGCAATCATAGTCTCAATGGTCTTGGGCCATGAATTTTTGCGCTTGTCATGATGAACTATGTCTACTAGGTTGGTTGCTACAATGTATCATGGGCTATAGGGATGCCACAAAATCACTATGTATCATGAACTCCAAGGCTGTAATTGGGCTATGGTGTACTGTGCTGTGTAGGGATGCCACTAGATTGCTATGTACCATGCATGAAAATTTTTCATATAGCTACTATTGACACTTAGAAAATTTTCGAAAATAGGCCATGATGCATGCTACGCTGGCTATGTTGGGGAGCATAGCACCAACACTTAGAAAAATTTGCCAAGTTTTGACACTTAGTAAAATTTGCAATCGAAGTGCTAAAGCCCAAAATTTGTGGTGTTTTATTGGCTCCTCTTTATTGACATCTAGAGGAGTGACCCAAGAGACATCACAAAGAATATGAAATACCACAGTATAAACACAACACCAACACTGCTCATTAGTGCCCAATTACACAATGCTTCACCATGATCAAGAATGCTAAGAAAATAAAGTATGGTAGGGAGTAGGTTAAGGAGATGGATCAAGGAATAACAAGTGGGAAGAATGCTAATTGTACATGCAACTGCAGGATGCAGCACCATGATGGCTTGTTGTCAAGTTGTGATCCCTCCTTGGAATGTTTGTGAGGAAGTCAATATGTGGAGATGGCTTGCCTCTTGAGATCTTTACCTCTCATCAGAGTGCTTGTGAGATGGTC
Organism: Gnetum montanum; assembly: GCA_015680685.1. Lineage (NCBI taxonomy): Eukaryota > Viridiplantae > Streptophyta > Gnetopsida > Gnetales > Gnetaceae > Gnetum > Gnetum montanum. The sequence continues at coordinate 45,242 of MNCI01024381.1, read as the reverse complement.
AATTTGGGATTATACTAGTTGTGAAATGCCAACTTTGGGTACTTCTTTTATTCCCTTTTTTTGGAATATTTTTTCTCTTGTCTCTTTTTTTTAGAACTAGGAGGTGTTTGCTGTCAGGTAGACTGCATATCACTCAACAAAATGTTTAGATGCAACCACATCACATTTTTAGGATAGGTGTTTCCTCCTTGGGATGTGTTGCATTACATCTACTTAGGCTTTGACTAGCCCACAAAGGCTCTCCATGGGATGAGTTGCATTACATCCTGTAGAAACTAAAAACGTTGGAGGATGGAAAGCACTGAGAGGTCATCGATCTTTGATAGTCTTAACCTCATATCTGCATGCGAGCTGTGTTGGATAAAATGAAAATAGGGTGCCCTGAACGATCTGGTTGATCAAATAGGGACTTATTCGGTGTTAATATAACCTTTCATAAACGAATAATTTGAAAATGAGACCTCTAGCATAAAATGATATCTTTAAATGCAAGAGGGGTAGAAAACAATGTAAAAATGCAATGTAAGCAAGAAAAACAAAGTAAAATGTAGTTAGGAAAATGCACTGCTTCAAGATTATGACTTCACTTTGTCAAGGTGGATACAATTGGTTGTGCGACGCTGGGAGGCACAAAGATCCCAAAGGTAACCAAGACGTCCAGAGCAAGACAATTGTATGCTTGAACGTGGACTCAGAAGTCAACAATTCACAATGCTATGAAGATAGTAGGAAGGGTGGAGTAGAATGCCAAATGAGAATGCCAACTACTTGCAGTGTCAAACAAGATGTTTACAATGCTCAGGAATACAATGCCAACTTTTTCTTGTCAACTAATCAAATCGCCAACTAGTAGATGGATTGACCTGCTACTTGTGTTTTTTGCCCAAAAAAAAGACCTAGACCCTTCGAGCATTGTTCATTAGGGTATTTATAGGGCCAAGGGAACATGAAAGGTGTGTTTTGGATGCCACATGCCTTGGGCCCGCGTTGACTTGTTTGCATTGCATGGGCATGCATGACCATTGTAATTACAAGCCTACCATGCCATAATTGCAAACTTGCCATGTTGTAATTGCACTGTCAAAGCTTAGAGACATGTGCCAATGGTGCAATTAGGTTCAGTGCATTGATGTGGTGTAACTACTTGCTATGCTATACTATGCTTTGTAGCATAGCATGTTGGCATAGCATAGCATCTTGTTACATGTCTTGCTACATGTGTTGTATGTTTTGGAAGCGTGCTAACTATTTATTGCATTATTTGCTACGCTATGCTATGCTACGTAGTGTAGAATAGCGTAGCAGCTAGCCTTAGTCGGAAAAACATCGCCAATCTACAAACTCTACTTTTTGCACTACGAAACTTGCAAATGAGCTGATCCCACCCTTTAAGTTGCCCTTTGTCACTTTCACAAAATTGCTATGCCACGCTGTGCCATTTAGCTCAATGTAGCGTAGCGATGAACATGGTTTTCCTTTTGCCAAGTTTGCCACTTTCTGGAGGTTGGAGACATTGCTGGAGGACTTGAAGTCAGGTGAGGGATCTGACCGCCTAGCGTTTGCTGTGCTGTGCTACGTTGCGTAGTGTAGCATAGTGTAGCACTTCGCTTCTACAAACATCTTCTAAAGTCTACTACGTTACATAGCATAGCGTAGCGTAGCAAACTCCTTGGCTTAGAAAACTTGCTAAAACACTCCATGCGGTAATCATTTTCTGAAGCTTGCTACGCTACAAAGCGCAACATAGCATAGTAAACTCCTTAACTTAGAAAACTTGTCAAAATATTTTGCACATTCTGAGCACCACCTACAATTCCACATATTGCTCCTAGGTGCACTATTGGCTAGGTGAACTACTCAGGTGGGTAGGCTGGAGAATCCATTTAGCCTATTAACACCAGGAGTAGAAAACTTGCCGAACTGGATAGTTTGAACATCAGAGCATCCATCTCCTGAAGAACTACCATGACGCTGTGTGAATTGCAAAGACCTGATGAAGCAAGAATATCTTCAAATTTTAGGATGTTTCATTGGTCCCTCTTTGTCGACATGTGGATGATTGGCCCGAGAGACGTTGAGAAAGAATACGAAACACCACGGAAGATAAAACGTTAACATTGTCGTTGTTCAGTGATTGTCAAGATGTCGCTTAGCTATGCTTGAGATTTTTGCATTGGTTTTTGTGGGGGGAAAGGGCAAAGCGAGGAGGAAGGAGGTTTAGGAAAAGGATAAAGATGAGGCTTAGCAGAGTCCCTCATCTAAGTGCTTGTGAGGGAGTCAATCACATTTTCATCTTTACTTTCATTGACCTTCGACCTCTCATTGAAACACTTGGAGAGGGTGATTGCAAACTAGCTTATGCTCTCTTATCCTTTTGCCCTTTACTATTTTACTACTTACATTTGTAAAAAACCTAGCTACAGGACAAGTGTTCCTTTCCCTAAATGAGTTGTGTTACATCCACATGGGGGCGTTAACCTACCTACATATGCTTCCGATGTGGTAAGCTGTGTTACACACGTTATGGGTTTTGCAATTGATCAAACAGGAGGGCTTGACAGACGTCTAGAAAAGCTTGTGAAAGAGAGGGGAGCGTGGATCATCGGTATGTGAAGTGAGACGAGGAAAATGAAGGGGAGGAATAGGATGTGCACTCCAATGTAGCTAAGCTAGTCATGACAACCCCTTAAAATGATGTAGCATTTGCTGTTGTGGCGAGATGCACCTTTGGCTGCACCCTGAAAATGAGATAGAGAGCGAACTAAAAGAAATAGCCATGATGCAAAACGAAGGTAGAGGACTTGCTTACTACAGACGTTGTTGAATTTTTTGGACACCTTTGCTAGCACATGGTGTTCAAAGTAGAAAGGCCAGCAACGACCTCGGCAGCGTTAGCATGGAGGAGCTAGCATCGAAGGAGTAGGGAGTTGTTCTAAATGCAAATGCTCAAGAATCCCTATTGAAGGCATGCATTCTTAGTTCAGTTATGGGATCAGCTACCACATAGTGAAATGTCATGTGAGCCTAGGCATTGGTAAGGAGTTGGAGGGTAACAATATTGTGGCTGGGCCATAATACTGTCGGAACTCCAGCAATAGGCACTGATCGAGGAACTACTATCAAGGTGATGGGTCATGGCGATGGTAGGTCTAGGGGGTCAGTGAGATGTCAAACGACATCTCTAGGGGATTAGCAAGATGCCAAGAACGACGACATTGCATATGTTCTAGAGCCTATCCTCATTGCATCACAAACTACATTTTGGAACTGCAACTTCTCCCCCATGTCAGCACCATGCATGCTCACTTGATGAGTGCAGGCTCACTTGATGTGTGCACGCTCACTTGATGTGTGCATGCTTGCTTGATGTGTACTTGGTGCAAATGCATGATGGGGACATGCCACGAACCCATTTTAAGATCCTAGTAGACCATGTGCTAATTTAAGGACCTAGCAGACTGCTGTGCTAGTTTAAGATCCTAGCAGACTGTATGTGCTAGTTTAACCTCATAGCGGATGTGTTGTGCCATTTTTACGTAATAGCGGACAAGCTGTGCCAGTTTAACTTTATAGCAGATGAGTTTTTCTAGTTTAATGTCATAGCGTATGATCTGTGCCAGTTTAACATCATAGTGAATGAATTGTGCCAGTTTAACATCATAGTAGACGATGCAAAAAATGTGTCAATTTAATGTCGTAGCGAACGTGTGCTCACCTTTGCCAGTTTTACATCGTAGTGGACGGTTGCTTATCTGCTTCATGGGCTTAGATGTAGTATGGCTTGAGGTATGAGTGATTCACTGAATTTGCGAACTCATTGCCATCCATGTCTGCAAGCTTGAAGGCTTCATTCCTAAAGGCTTTGGTGACCATGTATGGGCCTTCCTAGTTGGCTGAGAATTTGCTCACATGTTCATGGATGGCCTTGAGGATGAGGTCTCCCTTCTGTACTGGCTGTTGATGTGGGTTTGCATGATGTTTTTTTTGTTTCTTGCTTTGGTAGTGCTCTATGTGGCTCAACGTTTATGCACACTCCTCCTCTATTGAGTTGAGTTTGATAATTCTTGACTCTTTATTTAGGGCTTTTCTCACGACATCAGAGAGGATCATTTGAAGTGATGGTACCTAAAACACAGTGAAAATTGCGAATCGACCTAGGGCGAAGATTCATGATTCGAGTGAAGGTTTGCAATAGAAATCCAGAAGACAGAACAAGGCAAAGAGGCGTGCAGCATCAAGTCTCCAAGTTTTTTACAAATTCCAACCTTATTTTTTTTCTTCTCTTTATGCTACATTACGCAACATAGCATAATGTCGCTTAGCGTAACTCTGCTTAATGTTGCTCGATATCAGAAAGTACCTTGCTTCGGTGAATTGAACAAAGTTTAAGGTCTAAGCAGTGGACTACGACTTGTTGCATATTCTACTAAGTCTTTTATTCAGGGCTAAATTTACGCTCCATTACACAGAGCAGCATAATGAGCTTCGAGGAAGTCAAAGTCAGAGTCCAAAGAAGCACAGTAGTTTGACTTCTTATTTTTCGTAGATTGGTTGCTTTACGCTTATTACACTACGAAGCGTAAACAAGTGTAACTTATTACAAACTTGACCATTTTATGCTCTATTAAGCTTTGCGGCGTAAATAAGTGTAAAGTAGCTTGAGCTAACTACTTCTATGCTCTATTACGCTCTGTCACACTAGGCAAAGTAAACAAGTGTAATACAACGTAAGGCCAGCTAAGGCAGTACCAAACACACACCTACTATCCATACGTAACAATATGCTTACCAGCATATCATAGGATAATCAAGAGGCGGCTTCAGTAGGAGTGGTTGACAGCGTACTTTGCCCTCTTCCCCAAAAATGTGATGTGACATGACTAGCTTCAACATGAAATTTACCAAGTCAACGACACTCTGAAATTTTGAGACATGTGTCATCAGGGCCATGTCTTCTCCATGTGATGCTGAAACTATAAATACTCCAATTCACAAAGAAGAATGGGATCTTCTTTCTAAAAAAGATAGAAGACATTGTTTGGAGCATTGGCAGTAGGAGAAATCAGTCTTTTGGCGAAAATACTGTTCTCTTCATTGGCGATCATTAGCAGCTTTGAGCAAAAACCACCGAAGGCAAAAGGAGTAGATCAGAGATTGAGAGATTATCTGGTACAATTGGCAAGTTTTATCGATCAGATACAGTTGATCGATAGACATCCGGACTTGACCTTCCTTGCATTCCACCTTTGGCTTATGAGGTAGATCAAGTTTCATTCTGTACTCCCTTTTGAACAGTTTTCTTATTGTTTTGTGTATGCTTCGTACAAAGATAAGCAGAGTTTGCCATTGAAACTTTGTATACAAGATACTCAGCCTTTGAGTCAAAACATAGATCTTGGAATTATGCATCTTTCCTAAATCTGATCTTCCTTGTTGCGTTGACGTTGTCGTTATTTCAAGTTACTTAGATTGTTTTCTACTCCTTCTATGACTCATCAAATTAATTCGTTTCATGGAATATCTATATAATACATACATCATCGCAATATTCGTTAATTTACTGGTTAAGTAAGTCCCTGTCTAATCGACAAGACCATTCAAGGCACCGCAGATTTTTTTTCTCCAGCACGGCCCTCGCACGAATCCATGGTTAAGATTGTATACACAGATCTTCGCTCGGTATTTTCCAGCGGCCGATGTTTTCCATCGTTACAGTACCTGCAACTCAAGAGGCAACATATCTTCAGATCCATAAATGAGAATGTAAGGGGTCTTACTCATCACGGTCCTGCATGTCATTCTGTAGGCCCATAGAACATAGAGGATTTGCTTGTGCCACCGCCTCTTGCTATTGCTAAGCATCTACTTCAGCAAGTTGATGATGGAATTATTTGTAGCCTTCGCCTACCCATTCGCCTATGGGAAATATAGAGAGGAGAATGATTGCTTGATGCCTAGATTGCTGCAGAAGGTTTAGGTTTCCACACTACTGAATTGTGGTCCACTGTCGGTTACAATAGTCATCGAAAGCCCAAACCTTGTCACGATGTTATCCAGGATGAAGTGGTAGATCTACTGGGATGTAGTCTTCCTTAGGGGGTTAGCTTCCAGCCACTCAGTAAAATACTTAGTGGTAGTAATAATGAAGCTATGTCCTACGGAGGACTTAGGCGTGATAGGTGTACCGTCCAAAATCATTGGTCTTTGGCTGGAAGGAAATAGAGACTATGGGATTACCAAATATGCACAAATGACCCTACCTTAGCCTGAGGGTGAGCTGGAATGAACAAAGGTAGAGTACCTTGGATGGTCCACACGCGGATCAAGCAAGGATTTCCCCAAACGTACACTCAGATGCTATACGTTGGGTTATACATGAATGGCGTAACAGGCGTAAAACAGAGCGTAAACAATGTAATTGATATGAACAGAGCATAAACGTAAAATAGCGTAAATATAATACATGCAACAATTAATGCAAACTGTAACAAATTTTAGGAAGAAAATGTAACAATGGCATTTCAAAATGAGAGTTACAATGCACCGATCTAACAAAGTTGTGGATTTGACACAAGGCGGACGAAAAGCCCCGGTGAATGCAGGGATGATTGTGGGCTAGTTCACACTGTAGGCATAGCGTAGAGGCTATATGCTCAGCGTACAGGGTTGTCTAGCATACAGGGTTGTCTAGCGTACAAGGTTCTCTTCTCTAGTTCTCAGCGTCTCTTCTCTCTCTGGTTTGCTCTAAAATTTTCCATCTGACCTTTATCTCATGGAAAATTATGGCTTTTATACAGGTTTTGACGTTATACTCGGGTTGGGTGGCATGTGGCGCATTGACCAGGTGCGAAAGAATGAAATTTACAAGTGTACAGTATATTACATTTGCTGAGCGTATACGCTGTATCAAGCGGGCGTAGACTCTGGGCATATATGTTGGATGTGCTGGGCGTATACGCTGGATGTGCATGGGCGTATACGCTAGGCGTATACACTGTGGATGCTGAGCGTATATGTTGGAGTGTATATGCTGAAGGATGCTGATCGTATACGTCAGGGCGTATATGCTAATGGTTGCTGGGCATATATGCCGGGGCATATATGCTGATGGTTGATGCCTTGTACCAAGTCTTGTTCTGTAGTGCTATTTCCATGCCATCTTCGGGGATTGCATGCCGAGCGTATGTATCAGTCGTACAAGCTCAACATACTTGTGAGGTGTGTACGCTGTTCGTGTACGCTATGAACATCAGGTGTATATGCTGGGCGCATACGCTGTGAACTTGAGTGTATACGTTGGGCGTATACGCTGTGAATGTGAAATTTGAGTGTATATGCCCAGTGTATACGCCCAGCATATACGCTGAGAATGTAGACTTGGGTGTATACACTAGGCGTATACACTGAGAATTCATACTTAGTGAAAATTAAGCATCTGATCCCCGAAGTTGCCATGTTTGGTACCAAATGTAGCCATGGTCGTCTGTGAGTCCTAGGGACTTGCTTCTTGTTGGAAAAGTACTAAGCTCGAAATTTTGTGGTGTTTTATTGGCCCCTCTTTGTTGATGCTTGGAGGAATCGACCCGAGAAGCGTCGACAAAGAAGTGCAAAACACCACAAGCAACTCGATAAAGGCATTGTCCTTTGCCACCTAACTAGACATCATCGCACCGTGTTTCGTAGTACATAGGATTGGGAAAGTGAAATCTATAGCTGGTAGGAAAATGGAGATTGTGGGGACTGGGAATTGACCAAGGGATTATGCTTGGTAAAGGGGATGCTTTGGTGTGTGTCATGTTGATCCTTTTCAATAGCCATTATTTGGCCGACTTGGAATCAATACATGAGATGTCCGTTCTTTGGCAGAACAAGACTCTTGGTTAATGTCCAAGAGGATTTGTTGGCGAGACCAAAGCCACGTGATGATGTGTTGCATTCTTTGGAGGAACAGGGCCCTTGTTTGGTGTTTAGGGGAAACCTATTGGCAGAGAGCCAAAGCTATGCAACGGCGTGTTTCTTGATTATTTTTAGACATGAGCACTTGGTTCCAAGACAACTGCCTTCCCACCTAGGGCTTGTATGGGAAGTGCCAAGGGTTTCTCGTTTTTTTTTCCAAAGGAAATGTTGTTTTGATCTTGTGCTCATGCTCAACTGCTATGTTGTGTGTTGCAACTGCTTAAAGGTGTTACAGTGCGCAACGGTATGCTCAAAGTTTTGAGTGTACTAGGTGTATCAGAGGTGTGGCTAGGTAGAGTGTGTCAGTGAATAGATAAGGGATGTAGCGGGAAATGGGGATGTACTAGTAAATGGTTGGATTTAGTCTTGCCACATGTGCTGTGAACATTGCCTCACCTTGCTGCTTATGACGAAGTGCATTCTTGTACGAACACATCTGAGTGTCATCCTGCAAATACAACTCCAAGGAGTCAAGAAAACCATGAGTGAATATGCGAGCTTAGACTTAAACAGCTATGGATGGAACCAAGACACTGGAAGAGATTTCAGGAATGGAATATGAATGGCAGCAATATTGGTAGGATCGTCTGATGGTGAGCAATGCAGTGAGTCTGATGAAGTTTGAATGTGGCCATGGATTGAGGAACCAGAAATGAACTTGCTAGTTTATAGTCATAGCAGACTATCATGGGTTAGTTTTATGTCATGACCCGTTGGACATTTCCATTCAGCATCGTGGAGGACGGTGCATTGCCAGTTTCTAGTCTTGGCAGACCGTGAAGAGGAAAACCAGTTTATAGTCTTAGCAGACTCTGGTGAATGCAACTATGGCAATTTACTGTCATACTGGACGGGTGCTAGTTTATTGTCATTGTAGATGCTTTATGGTATCAGTTTACCATCATGATGCCAGGACGAGCTATGGTATCAGTTTTAAGTCATAATCCAGGACTATTCTATGGTATCAGTTTACCATCATGATTCCAAGACGAGCTGTGGTATCAGTTTATAGTCATGACCCCAGGACTTGCACATACCTGAGCTTGTATTCAAGTATAGAACAGTTTCAAAAATAAGTGATTGGTTGGATTTGCAAACTCATTTCCTTCCATATTAGCTAACTTGAATGCTCCATTATCGTATGCTTTAGTGACCAAGTAAGGCCCTTCCCAGTTGGCTGAGAATTTGTTCAAGTGTTCCCGAACTACCTTGAGTACAAGGTCACCTTCTTTGATGGGGCACTTATGAATGTCATGCCGATGGCGTTGCCGTTGTTGTTTTTGGTACCACTCAATCTGATCAAGTGCATGCATGCATTCCTCCTCTACCGAGTCTAGGTCAATGATGCGCATGTCATTATTTTGTTCTTCGTTGAGGAGTCCAGAAAGTGTGATCCTTAAAGACGGTGCCTGTAATTCGAAAGGTAAAATAGCTTCTAAACCATAAACAAGACTATATGGAATTTTACCTATTGAAGTTCGATGTGTAGTATGATATGACCAAAATGCGTATAGCAATTGTTTGTGCCATCTTCTCTTGCTTTGGGTAAGCATCTTTTTAAGTATTTTAATGATGATTTTGTTTGTTGCTTTTGCTTTCCCATTGCTCTAAGGGTAGTAAGGGGATGAGAATGAGTTTTTGATCCCAAAACTTTCACAAAATGTTTTTGTTTCGGCACTGCTAAATTGTGGCCCGTTATTGGTGGTGATCGTCATAAGGATGCTAAAACGGGTTACAATGTTTTCAAGAATGAAGTTGCACACGTTTTTAGATGTAGTCTTTCGAAGGGGAACAGCTTCTACCCACTTCGTGAAGTATTCTGTTGCAGTTATGATGAAACTATGCCCTGCAGAAGATGAGGGTATTATTGGCCCAATAAGGTCCAACCCCCACTTTTGAAAGGGCCATGTGATTTGCGCTGTATGCAACTCATTTGGTGGGACATGGATTAGATTGCCATGTCTTTGATAGGTACTGCATGTTTTAGCCTTGGAGAGACAATCATACTCCATGTGTGGCCAATAATAGCCTAAGCATCTAATCTTTGTTGCCATTGCTTTTGGCGCTATGTGTCCTCCACAGAGTCCTTCATGTACTTGTTCAACGATGGTTTCGGCATCAGTATTACCAACACATGTTAGCAATATGCCCTCGTAGGATCGATGACACAACGTGTCCCCTACCAGTATGTATTGCCTAAAACATTTTTGTACTGCGTCTTTTTGTGCATTTGTTAGATGTTGTGGTGTTTTACCACGTAGAAGGTACTCTTTTATGTCATCATACCATTCTATCGTGTGTGTTGTACTAACGGACGCTATTGGTAATATATCAAGGGCATCGGTTATTGGTTTGGCACAACTGGTTATGGAGCTTGGCAATGTATGGAACATGTCAGGCGATATGTTTAATGCTAATGTGGCCAGTGCATTTGCGATGGTATTGTCGTTTCTAGAGACGTGTTGCACATCAATGTTTTTGAATTGCCTCATTAAGTGTTTTTCCAAGTCACAGTATGGTTGTAAATGTTGCTCTTTGCATGTATAAATATCTATGACTTGGTTTAGGACCAGTTGTGAGTCTCCTATGACCACAAGCCATGTGATGTTTGAAGCTAACGCTATTGCAAGACCTCTAAGGAGACCTTCATACTTTGCCATATTGTTGGTACAATGAAAGTTGAAATGATAAGCAAAGGGTCTAATCTCCCTGGAGGGATAGGTGATGATAGCGGCAACACTTCCCCCTTAAGGGGTGGATGCTCCGTCGAAGTTTAGAATGGCATCATAGTCATTGAGCACTATGTCTATTGTGCTAATATTCTCATCTGGGAATTCTGGCTCTATTGTCGCTTGATCGTGTGTTGGTGACGTGGCCATTTGATTTGCTATGGCTTGACTCTTAACTAATGATTATGCTATGTAATGTAGGTCAAACTCAGCTATCATGGTTTTCCAACGTGCTATCCGACTTGTCTCGTAAATGTTTCCTATGATGGATTTGAGCACATTATCCTTACAGATTATGTTAACTTGATTGTGGAAGAGGTAATGTCGCCATCTCTTTAGAGAAAATACAAAGGATAAACATGACCTCTCTACGTCGTTGTATTTCTTCTCATGCCCTGCTAATGCATGGCTCAAGTAGTAGACAGGGACTTCAGTTCCATTATCTTGTTTCTGGCAAAGCATGGATGCGATTGATGAATCTGAAGTTGCGAGGTAGATGTAAAATGGTTTATCATTTTGAGGTGGATAAACCATGGGCAGTTGGGTAAGTGCCACTTGAATATTATCAAACACTTCCTGGCATTGTGGAGTCCATTCAAAATGGACATTCTTGTGCAACAAGTGGTTCATAGGTTTTAATTTATCTATTAGTTTTTCTATGAACCTTCTACTGAGCTGTAGTCTACCCTGTAGACCTCGAAGTTCCATAAGGTTGCCAGGTGATTTTAGGTTGGTTATGGCCTTAACCTTATCAGGGTCTACTCGTATCCCTGCTTCTGAGGCTATGAACCCATGCATTTTTCCTGTTTTTACTCCAAAGACACATTTCTTTGGATTAAGTCTCAACTCATATTTTAAACAACATTTTAACACCAAGTCAAGGTCTTGTACATGTTCTTATGATGTTTTTGATATAACCACGATGTTGTCCACGTAGTTGTTGAGCGAGTGTAACATGTAATCGCTAAAGATGAATGTCATCGCCCTTTGATATGTGGCCCCACCATTTTTGAGATCGAAGGACATCATTGTATAACAAAAGGTTCCCCATGATGTCATAAAGGTAGTCCGGAGTTGATGCTCGAGGTTAATACGTATCTGGTTGTATCCTGAGAAGCCATCCATAAAAGATAATAGGGTGTGCCCAGTGGTCGAGTCGACAAGTTGATCGATGCTGGGTAGGGAAAAATCATCTTTTATGGTTGTGACGTTGAGATCTCGGAAGTCAATGCATAAGCGAATGCTTCCGTTCTTCTTTGAGACAATGACCATGTTGGATACCCATTCGGCGTAATCGATAGCTCGAATGAAACCAGCCTGATAAAGTTTGGTGATCTCATTGCAAACTGCGAATGCCACCTTGGGTTTAACCTTTCATGCTTTTTGCTTTACTGGCCTCAATTTTGGATCAAGGATGATGTTGTGCAGGACAATTTGGGGCTCTAACCCGAGCATGTCGGTGTAAGACCAAGCGAATTCTTTTATGTTGTTTTGAAGCATATCTTCTATGTCTTTGGCTAGAGGAGGTTGCAATAGTGTACTTAATTTTAGTATTTTGGTCTCACTGTCAGACATAACGATGGGGGTTTCAATCAACGGGTCTTCAGTGATATTTTCAGCTTCTATGTCAAGGGACTTTATCATACCTTGGTAATTATCTAGCATTTGTTGTGTCGAGGCTATGACTGTGTCATCTATTGATAGACTTAGGTTGATGACATTTATGTCAATGTCCCTTGCGATTTGTCTGTGCGGCCCATCGATGATTAATGGTGCAGATAAATGTTGATAATCCATCGGGCTTGCTCTTACCAATGAATAGAGAGCAGAATGAGGCGATAAGTATTGCTCGATGTTTTCAGGCAACTTAAATTGTGTGCACATGCATAATGGTGGTTTATCGTCACATCGGGACGCATGGCAGGTTAACGCCATACCAGGCCGTCATGGCAGTTTAAGGCCATACCAGGCTGTATGTTTATCGAAAAATTTGCATAGGAGCAGTTCTGCATGAAAATGTTCGACGTGGACTTCTAGAGTTGGTTTACAAGGGATTCAGGATGTGGTAATATTTATTTTATTTTAAATATATTTATTTTATTTTATTTTTGAGGAAATTTTGATTAAAATAAGTAAAGAAGAGCAAAAAGGTACAAACCGGAAGGCGGCGGCGGCGGCGGCGGTGGCAGCGTCAGAGCGCTATATAAAGGGGGGGCATTATTTGTCACATTGTATTTGCAGCATAATCTCAAGAATAAATCCTGAGCGTAGATGACCCAGCGTAAGCGTAAACCACTAAACCCTGGCGTAAGCGTAAGCATGAGTATGAGCATAAAACCCAAACCCTGAGCGTAGACGTAAACGACTAAACCTCAGTGTAAACATAGAGCGTAGAGGTTCAAGCATCAGCATAGAGACTCAGACTCTGGTGTAGAGGCTCAGCGTAGGTGTAAACGGTTTCAACCCTCAGCGTAAACCTGCCAATCCCAGCATAGAGGATGCCGAGATGGGCAAAGGCAAGGAAGTGGAAGGCCAGGGGAGGAAGGGAGCTAACCTAACCTTCGCGGAGGAGAGCGAGGCCATGCTACAGTGTCTGCCCAGGCCAAGGATTCCATCATGGCTTGGATCATCACACAGGTAGGCTCTGATGCTATCTCTATTACTTATTTCCATCTGTACCAGTTTCTTAGCGTATACTGTCAGTGTAGAGGGTTTTGGCGTATACGCTCGGCATAGATAGATAGCATAACAATTTTCTTGGCGTATACGCCCAGCGTAGATGATTTCTAGAGCGTAGAGACTACATGTAGCCTAAGTTGTTTGTGGCGTAATCTGTTTTATCAATGCATAGCAGAAACAAATTTCTGGCATGAAGCGTAGATGATTTTATCAGCGTATACACTGACTATTTGCTTATGGTGTTTAGCGTAGACTATTTACATAGTGTTCAGCATAGACTATTTACACAGCGTATATTGTTTATGCAGTGTATACACTAGGGGCTCTTATGGCATATACGCTGAGGGTTTCTACAGCGTATACGCTGAGTGTTAGCAGTTGATTGTTTTCAAGTGGGGTTCAGCGTAGACCTGTTTTCACGGCGTATAGTGTGAACTGTTTTCGACGTAAACTTATTTTACAGCATATACGCCCAGCATATACGCTGAGCGTAAACAATTTTAACAGCGTATATGCTGAGTGTAAACAGTTGGTAATTTTTCCAAGTGTCGGCCTATAATATGAAATTTTGTTTTTCGTCTACTTTTCATGTATGGATGATTTACCATGGCATTTTGGTTGCTTGCAGGGACACTGAACCTTTTCTCCTGGTTGTTAAAATTGTTGGGGTACTGACCTGGTTTGTCCCCATTGAGGCCGATGAACCTACCCCGGACTTGACCGTTGACAACAATGGGGTCTAGTTCAGAGAAGGTGCATGTGAATTCTTGGCCTTCATGCTGGATAGTTTTAAAGTGGTGATCTAGTCGCATCTAAGTGAACTAGTGGCACAGAGCGTGCTTGAGGCCATGTTGCCAGGAGCCTCGGAGGGTGTCACGGTCTTCATGGAAGACATTGATGAGGGGCCTCTTGTGATCGAGGATAGCCCCTCTGGTGGGCCAAAATCCACTCACCCGTTAATGTGTGTGTGGGCCCAATTGTTGCGAGGGCGCGATTATCTGAACAACACTCTATTTTTAGTTGCGCACGTGCATACGTTGTTCCAGAACCCTCCTGGTACCGTGTACTGAGTGGATAGGTAGGATCGTTTAAGCTTGTTGTTTCTTTCCATCATTTGGCATTTTCTTATATTTTAACATTCGTTCATTTGTAGGCCTAAAGTTAACTTAGATGGAACATGCGTTGAGGATGATGGGCTTGCTCTAGCTCGTATCACTCTAGAGGCCTTTATGGTGGATCCCACCCTTCATGGAGCTGTATTAGCTCAAACTAAGGATGATATTGTACATTTTCACAAAAGATTCTCTAGAGCGTTCGCTCAATGCATAGCTTGTCAATGGTTGCATGGAGATTGGTCACCTAAGGGACTAATTTTTCCTCAAGACTCTGACTTGGGTAGCACATCTAAGTCCACAACTAAAGGTAAATGACAGTATTTTCTAAATGTGTTAACATGTTTGTTCAACTACCAGGGGTTATATTGATATGATGATTTCGAATTGTACCTACAGTTGATGTCCCTCCTGGTGGAGACCCTATCGCGACCGGACGAACTGAGACTACCCTATCAATGAAATTTAGGGAGGTCAGCAAGGCTCAAAAATGGTTGCACACTCATGCCCCACCATCCATCATTCATTGTTTAGATGATGTTGGCCTTATGGAGCTCTTTACGACCCCGAGCCTTGATGTGTCAATAGTAGAAATGATTGGGATCGTAGATTCCTTCAATGAGTCTGTCTCTTACTGCAACACCCAGATTAAGGGTGTCAAGATAGTTTTCCATCTATCACCTAAATTCTTTTTGAACTTGTTTGGTGTATTGACTAATGGTATAAATGTAGTTTTAGACAGGGCTCATAAAGAGCTCCATACGGTTTGTGAATTAGAGGACTGGTTGGATGTTTCCAAGGGTGCGAAGGGATTCCCTATGTAGGGGAAAGCAAAGGTTGAGGAGGTGAATGAATTATATCCCTTGTTTAGGGCACGTGTATTTCTTGAATCCCTTTCCTAGGTGCGGAGTCTTGGGGTCGAAGCTGTACGTATTATGCGCACCATTATGGAAATCTGCATGCATTATAACTTGGCCCAGTTTTTGTTGTCGGGCTTGCACAAAGAGATAGTGTGATTGCGCTCGAATGTCGAGGCATAGTCTCACTTTAATTTCACCTTCTTTGCTAGTTATCTTCACTGCTTAGCCAAGTTTCTGGTGGTTCGTGCGAACAACAAGTATGTTCTACGGGATCACGGTCAACTATCCCACCCATGGATCAACCACTTGTTTGAAACAGCCAAGTCCTAGGATGCGCCCGAGGGAATTGATAAATCCATCTCTATCACAATAGGGGGATCATCTGGTACCTCAATCCACACATGTGATAGTGTGGGGTTGGAACCAGACGATGTGCCTTATACTGCAAAGAGAGCAGAATGGGTCATCAAAGAAACCATTGGTAAGGCCAAGTCGAAGTTGACAAAATGTGAACGTTCAACCGAGAAGGCCTTAAATGTGGACGAGCCACAGGTTAAGCACATACAATTCAAGATGCCTGCCCGAGGTAAGTAAACTTAGTACCCTTATTACTTTATCATTTTCGTCTTACTCATGATTTTTACTTCGACCACTTACATGTTACTGATGCCTTCAGACTTGATTCGAGAAGTGAGGAGATAGGAATTAGAGATGATCATTGAAGAGGAGAAAACCAGAATGGAGTTATTGACCAATGAGAAAGAGGCTGATAAGGATCAAATGAAGAAAACGGAGCAGCTATGGGAAGACACCATAGAGACTAAGCCGGTGGATGACCAGAGTGGTGTCGACGAAATGTTCAGTAGCTTCCTCAAAGGAAAGTTGGACCTTGGAGATCCTCCAAACCCAAAAAGGGACAGGGAACATGGTATATTTTCTTTTATTTTTTTTACATTGCTTCATTAGCTATTATTTCCATGGTATTTTACTTTTGTGTTTTCATCTCTTCCAAACGAAGGCAGCGAAACCAGGATGATGCGGCTGGACATACCCATGAAGATGCTTCCCCCTGAAAGGACCATGGAGGTTAGTCCATCTCACACTCGTGGACCATTTACTTGGACAGAGATGCCAAGTAAATGGATTTTGTGGCTGATATCACTGAGCAAGTTGTTGAACGAATTCAGGAGGTCCACCCTAAGATATGTATATATGTTTCGAGTTGTTTTCAACTTTTAGAGTTTCACACCTTGTTTTTGTCATTTTAGCGTTTGTTCTTTTCATGTGCGTAGGTGCTAAACTGAGGTGGGATCCTTCTAAGATAGTTAACATAGAGAGTTTGCCTACATTATCCCCAGAAGTCGAGCAGGTGACTAGGCTAGTTTATGAGGAAGTGGCGGAGGGTCTCGTTCAGAACGCCAAATCGTTGTGGACCTGTAGGCATTCCATCGAACAGTTGTGGTTTCAGATTCAAAGAAAAGAGAAACAAGTTTCTGAGTTGTCAGTTGAGCGTGATGATCTAAAGGCTCAGTATGAGTTCACCTCTGCTAAACTAAGCAGTGATCGCTCTTGGTGGACCTCCGAGATCACGTATACCAGGTATTGGAATCTGCTCAATCGTCACGCATCACGGACACGGAGACTAGCAAAGCACAAGGCCCAAATAGACCTACTGAACCTCAAGTGTTAAGATTGGAAATCTTTCACTTCCAAGGTACGCAAATGGGGTTAGGATGAAAAGAACCACAAACATCATTATAAGAAATCGTTGAAAGAAGTGTCCATTGAAAAGCGTCAATTGAAAATGTTTGTGGAGGGTCTCGGTCTACACTCTACATTCGATACTTTTGCTCAAAACACAACTGTCGAGATGGAATCGCCTACAAGGGTGATTACAACTACTTCTGGGGAGGTATCTGTGGGTGAATTTCCTTTAAAGCGTCCTACCTGGTTAGCGGTTGACAAGGGGAAGGCCTTGGTAGATGTCGACCTAGGCCTTGACGGGACCGACTCGACCAGTGTCTCAGAAGAGAAAATCCTTTGCTAGCTACAATTCGGCTTAGGGGGATCCCTTACGGTAAGCATTTTGTTATTATGACCTTCGTTCGTTGCCCATTTTTTGGAATTTCTTCTTTCTCCTGTTCTTACGTTCGTTATCTCTTTTTGCATTTTCAGGATCAAGGTAGTGACGATGTCTACGAAGCTGGTCCCAGTGAAGCAGGGGCCCATGATGCCAGCGGGTCTAAAGGGGATGACCCTACCATCCCAGATGTTTAGTTTTTGTTTGTTTTGTCATTTTTTTACTTAAATTTATATGGGAATTGTAAATTGAGATGAATGAAACTAGTTAACCTTTGTACTTGTACATCATTTCATATATAAAATTTTTTGTTTATTTTTAGTTTAATTGCAAACACGACACGACAATGTAAAATTGTTTTGGTTTGTTTTTGTGGTTTAAGTGTAATGCACGGATGTAATTATAAGTTGGAGTATAATGATAAACGAAAGAGGAAAACAAAATACAAGTGGATGATCTAGTTTAAGGCCATTTTGAGCCAGATTTGTACTAGTTTAAGGCCATTTAGGACTAGATTCGCACTAGTTTAAGGTCATTTTGGGCCCCAGCGTAAGCAAGGAATGTTTTGAATGACATGGGTGGGTTTCTCAGTTGATTGACCATTTCTGATTGTGGCTAGTTTTATGTCATTGCGGACATGGTAGTTTAACATCATTTCGGATAGGTGTTTTTCATTATTCATTGGTTTAGTAATTTTTTGATTTATCGCATTTTTACATTGGGAGCAGAGTTAGCGAGTATGATTCTGTATTCAACATCCCCTTCATTGATCACGTTGAAGGGTAATTCAGCCCAAGGGATGTCTGATAGAATTCTTTCCACGTTGGTGTTTTCTTGCGCTTCAGCGTGTATCACGGTTTCTGTGTCAGTTGTGGTTTCTAAGTGAGGTTGCGCATGTACAATGTCGGGCCCAGGTAGTTCTGTTTTGGGTGGTTTTTCTTCTGTGTTTAAAGGATTATCTCTTGTTGGTTGTTGTTCATTTATGTCATGCTATCTAGGCTCTTTGAGCTTAACCTCTGAGCCTTGGTCTATGTCTATGTACGATGAGATGATGGGTGTAGCAGCCTCCCTATGTATGATGATTTCACCACCTTCATAAGGTAGGTAAATCTCTTGGTGTATAGGGGATGAGACTTCTTTTAGTTGGGCTAACCAAGACCTTCCTAATATTAGGTTGAATCCTAGCATCTCATCGATTACTACGAATTCGGCGGATGTGGGGAATTGGTCCCTTGCTATGAAGTCCAAGGTCACGGTGCCTTTGACTGCCACGCACGATCTACTAAATGATTTTAAGCATGTGATAGCAGTTGGTCTGATTAGCTCTGTGAGCCCAAGTTGTTCGATGATGGGATATGGCACTATGTTTTNAAATGAACAACAACCAACAAGAGATAATCCTTTAAACACAGAAGAAAAACCACCCAAAACAGAACTACCTGGGCCCGACATTGTACATGCGCAACCTCACTTAGAAACNTTGATGTTATCGTTATGGAAACTTAATGGTTTGGAAGTTGACCCTTGGGGCGAGTACATTACCGCATGAATCGAAGGTTCATTTGGAGGCAAGTCCTCACTTACTGGGATTGACGTTAACATGCGCACTAAAGCTTTGCGATGTGTTTGAGATGTTAAAACTAGGTCATATAAGCTTAGCGAAGTATTCTTTTGTTTGAGCGCTTTTGTGACTTGTGTTAGGGCTGTTGCTAGGTCTCTACTATTGGGCATGTGTTTATTGCCGGTGACTTGATCCATTGGGCCCAGTAGTTTTATTTCGTGCATCATTGGTTTATCATTTTTTGGAATTATTGATTCGGGCATGTCATGTTTTTTGGATGATTCCCCCTCGTGGCCTGCATTTGGTTTATCGTTAGGTTGTGTCATGGGTATCACATTTAATGGAGTAGGTTTAGGAGGTCCTAAGGCTAGCCGTTGACGCTCATTTTCCAAGCGCTCCCGTGTAAGCCTGTTCACTAAGCATTCTCATGTGTGACGTGGGGGCACGATTGGTTTTGAGGCCTCAGGTTTCCTTGGGATTAGTACTACGTATGGAGTCGGATCGGGTGGCGGTTGGACAGTCGCCTATGATTGGGTGCCAGACGGGCTAGGCACCTTGATGACATAAGGGCTTGGTTTATTTTGTGTTTGCAAGGTGGAGGATTGGTAATCATTAGGACTATTGGGTGTCCTAACGATGTATGGGGTAGGTTTATGTGGAGGTTGGACCTCCGTTGTTGCCACCGTGGGTGGCACTCAGACTACGTAAGGGGAAGACCGAGTAGGAGGGGTTGGTAGATTTGAGGTAGTGACGGCTGGAGGTATATGCACCACGTATGGTTTTTCACATGTCGGGGTGTTAGAAGCCGTTATGGCGGGAGGTACATGGATGACATATGGCTGTTGCGCGGTGTATGATGATTGAGGCATGGATGTTGATGCAATGGGAGGAATACGTACTACAAATGGCTTGTTAGGTGTTTGATGTTCATAGTTAGA
Organism: Gnetum montanum; assembly: GCA_015680685.1. NCBI lineage: Eukaryota > Viridiplantae > Streptophyta > Gnetopsida > Gnetales > Gnetaceae > Gnetum > Gnetum montanum. The sequence continues at coordinate 25,327 of MNCI01024381.1, read as the reverse complement.
GTAGATAGTGTTAATGCTAGGTATTTCAGGTTCATTATCTAGGTAGATTGTATTAATAATGTACGGTGCCTCTTTGGTATTCAGAGGGTCTTTATATACACCAATAGCCTAATTCTGCGGTTGGACCGGGTTGGCCTCATCAAAAGTGATTTGACCTCCATCGATCATTCGTTGTATATCTTATTTCAGGGTGAAACAGTAATCCGTGCCATGCCCATTACGTTGGTGATAGTCACAGAAACGGTCCATCCTAAAACCTTTGGGTATAGGGGGTTCATCCGGCATTGCTAGGCTTGGGTTCTAAACTAGTTGATAGAACCGGTCATGTCTTTGGCTCGCTGCTGGGGACAACTGTTTATGTTTCATTAATCCAGCCCTTAGGAGTTGATCAAATAGCTGGGATGGCTTCATAGGAAATGGCGTATATTGGGAGGGTTCTTTCCTCTCAAAGTTTCTCGTAGAGTTTGGTGTTGGGTTTGGCGATGAGGAGGATTCTGGTGTAGTCATGGGAGTAGGTTTAGTATAATTAATAGGGACCACCGATGGTTTGTTTTGTTGTGCCACATTTTCTTGTTGCGTTTCTGCTATTGCCACTATAGTTTCTTTAGCCTTTTCTTTATCATTCTTACTGTGTTGAGTTTTGAAGGCTAAATACGTAGGATCATGGCTATTTTGGACTGCCTCCTCTATATTTTTAATTTGTACAAAGGCTTGATTGAGGTTACGTGCATTGAGGTAATATAACTTGGATTTGAAAAAGTCATTAACAGCCCCCTTTAGAATTGTGAGCAGGTATGTCTGTGGGATTGGCTCATGGAGCTCATTAAGAGCAGTGCTCCACCTCTGGATGAATTTTTGTATAGGTTCTAAAGGCGCTTGTTTGACCTGTATAAGGCTGTCAAGTGTTACTTTAGGTTTCAATTTATACTTGAACCTAGTAATGAATTGATGTAACAACTCTTCCAAGGAAAATATCGAGTTTCTTGGCAAGGCCCGATACCAATCAAGTGCTCTCCCTGCAAGGGACATAGGGAACACTCGCAAAATGGCGTGTGGCCATGCCTGAAGTAATGCGCACTCTAGTCTAAATGTTATAAGGTGAGCATTGGGGTCTATCTCCCCATTATATTTATTTAGCGTAGGCAATGATACACCTTTGGGTAAGGTTAGGGATGGAATGGGAGAGCTAATGGGGTCATCGTGGTAAAATTCCACTACCTTCAACTCTCCGTCAATAGCTGTTTTGAGGTGTTAGACATCATCAATTAGTTCCTACATTAGTTTTCTAGCATCTACTTAATCTTGAGCGCTAGGTGAGGTGGCATGTTGTAGTGAAGGGGTTGATGTGGTTGAGCACCCATCGCTGCCCATTGCCCAGTCGTGTTTTGTGTAGGAATCCCCTGAACTTGTTGAGTTACGGTGGTGAAAGGGGCTCTGTGAGTTTGGAACTAGGGGATATAATGCGCAGACGTAGATGCCGGTATCACATGTGGCATCTAGATAACGCGAGGTGGGAAGGTTGCCCCTACATTATTTTGAGGGGGTTGCATTTGTAAGAACAGGGGTGTCGTAGCTGCGGGAGGAATTGCGAGGGGAAATGTGTTGACTTGAACATCGGTTGGTGGAGGAATGGGGATGAGTGTGGCTGCGTCTTGTTGAGGCACATGCACTTGCATGATGTTCAGTGATTCGAGGGATGATGTTTCACTCGTGAATGGGTGAAACAGCAGGTTTATATAAGTTTGTGGGCTAAGGGTGTGGTACGAGTCTTCATGTTTAGATTGGGCAGCGAACTTGTCCTCCTCTTCCGGTTGAGGGTTTACTATAGGCTGATCTAGCAATTGGCTCCTTTGCAGGAGGAGTTGTGTGATGAGCTCAGAGTAAGGCTCTAGAACAGGGATGATATCGTATGAGGAAGGAATGAACTCTTGTCCTCCCCTGTAGAAAAGTTTGTATTGCCTTTTAACTTCTATTTCGGCTTAGTCTATAGCTAATTCGGCTTGTATTTTCAGGCATATGAAGTTGTACTAGTCTTGACTTATGATGTTAGATGACAGGTTCCTCCCTTGCAACCTAAGGAATCGACAAGGCCCCACTATGGGTTGTGCTATGGGCTGTTGGACTGCAGGCTGTTGGATAGCCATGGTGCCTACGATGTCAGTGACTTGGGTGGTTGTAGTGGTGGTGTTTGCGGTGTTCATGATGAGCAGTTGAGAATATGACACAGCGAAGGGATATGGAATTAGTGTACTTAGTGCAACATAAACCTACGTTCATGGCGTACAGTGTATACACTGGGTCTCAGCATATAAGCTTCAGCATAGACAGCGTAGACAACGTATAGGAATACAACATATAGTGTCAGTGTAGAGAATCTACGGCGTAAAGCGTACAACGTATACACTGAGTAGCGTATACAGCGTCAACATACAGCATAAACGGGGTTACAACGTACAGAGTGTAGCGTACATGGACGGAAGTGTAAACGAGTTTAGGGCATAGCATAGATAAAGTCAGTGTACAATGTAGATGGGATCTATGGCGTAGAGAGTGCAGCGTAAATTTAGCAGTTGCGTATATGTTAGCAGCGTAAGCAGGGTTATATGTGCAGCATAGACAAAGTCTATAGCATAATGTGTAGGGTTAGCGTATAGCATAGACAGGGTCTACAGCATATAGCGGATAGCGTATGTTCAACAGCGTAGACTCTGGGAGACTTGCAGATGGTATGTTTTTGACGGAGCAACGTAGATGCTAGATAGTTTGTAGACTAAGTTTTAAATTGAGTAGCATAGACGTTGGGAGGTTTGCAGACAGGGTCGATGTATAGTCGATAGCGTAGACGCTGGGAGTTTTTGAAGCATAGTAAGTTTAAGGCAGAGACCCTCCTTCTAGCGCCAATTTCTGTACTGTCTGAAATTGTCGGTCTCCGAGTGGAAGGAAACAGAGACCGTGGGATTATCAGATATGCACAGATGACCCTACCTTCGCCTGAGGGCGAGCTAGAATGAACGAAGGCAGAGTACCTTGGATGGTCCACACACAGATCAAGCAAGGATTTTCCCAAACGTACACCAAGGTGCTATACGCTGGGTTATACGTGAATGGCGTAACAGGAGTAAAACAGAGAGTAAACAATGTAATTGATGCAAATGGAGCATAAATAGAATACATGCAACAATTAATGCAAACTGTAATAGATTTTAGGAAGAAAATGTAACAATGGCATTTCAAAATGAGAGTTACAATGCACTAGTCTAACACAGTTGTGGCTTTGACATAAGGCAAATGAAAAGCCCTGGTGAATGCAAGGATGATTGTGGGCTGGTTCACACAGTAGGCACAACGTAGAGGCTGTATGCTCAATGTATAGGGTTGTCTATCATACAAGGTTCTCTGCTCTGATTCTCAACATCTCTTCTTTCTCTAGTTTGCTCCAAAATTTGCCAACCGACCTTTATCTCATGGAAAATTGGGGCTTTTATACAGGTTTTGACGTTAGACTCAAGTTGGATGACACGTGGCGCATTGATCAGGTGCAAAAGAATGAAATTTACAAGTGTACAGTATATTATATTTGTTGAGCGTATACGTTGTATCAACTGGGCGTAGACTTTGGGCATATACGCTGGATGTGCATGGGCATATACGTTGTGGATGCTGAGCGTATACGCTGGAGTGTATATGCTGAAGGATGCTAATCGTATACGCCAGGGCGTATACGTTGATGGTTGCTTGGCATATATGCCGGGACGTATACGCTGATAGTTGTTGCCTTGTACCAAGTCTTGTTCTGCAATGCTATTTCCATGCCGTCTTTGGGGATTCCATGTCAAGCATATGTATCAGTCGTACAAGCTAAACGTACTTGTGAGGTGTGTACGCTGGTCATGTACACTGTGAACATCGGGCATATACGCTGGGCGCATACGCTATGAACTTGAGCATATATGCTGGGCGTATACGCTGGGCATATACGCTGAGAATGTAGACTTCGGCGTATACACTGGGTGTATACGCTGAGAATGCATACTTAGTGAAAATTAAGCATTTGATCCCCGAAGTTGCCATGTTTGGTACCAAATGTAGCCGTGGTTTTCTGTGAGTCCCAAGGACCTACTTCTTGTTGAAAAAGTACTAAGCTCGAAATTTTGTGGTGTTTCAATAGGTCCTATGAGGTCTAGTCCCCATTGCTGAAAAGGCCATGTGATCTATGTTGGATGTAGCTCTGTAGGTGAAACGTGTATCAGATTTTCGTATATTTGGCACGTGTCACATGTTCTAACTTTTGATTGATAGTCATGCTCCATATGGGGCCAATTGTACCCTAGGCATCTAATTTTCATAGCCATAGCCCTAGGTGCTATTTGGCCACCACATAGTTCCTCATGTACTTCATTAATCACATTCTGCACCTACACCTCACCCATGCATGCCATCAATATCCCATCATAGGAACATCTACACAGGATGTCATTTCCCATGAGCATATATTGCCAGGAACACTTATGGATTGCATCTCTTTGGGTAGATGTTAGTCTGCTTGGGGGTTCACCATGTTGTAGGTAGGATTTAATGTTGATGTACCACTCCTAGGTATTTGTGGCATCAATACAGACCACATGTCTCGCTTGAGTGATAGGCTCAGTACATTTGACAATCGAAGTTGGAAGACTTGCAAATGAGTGTGGTGGAATATTTAGTGCTAGGGTGGCTAAGGCATCTGCCATGGTGTTCTTGTTGCATGGCATGTGTTGCACATCTGTGTTTGCAAATTACTTAAGTAGGCTTTTTGCTAGATCGCAGTAGGGTTGCAGGTGCGTAGCTTTACAAGCATAGACCTTAGTAATTTTATTCACAACTAGTTGTGAATCCCCACGAATCACCAGGTGTTGTATGCATAGTATTTGGGTAGCTAAGAGGCCTCTGAGTAGCCCCTCATACTCTACCACATTATTGGTGCAGGGGAACGTAAAATGATAAGTGAATGGATGCATTTTCCTAGAGGGGAACGTGATGACAGTATCTGCACTACCTCATCACTCAGTTGAGGCACCATAGAAGTGTAAACTAGCTTCCAGGTGTGATGGGATGACGTTGATAGCGCTAACATGCTTGTCTGGTAATTTGAGATCTATGGTTGCCTGGTCATCAACAGGTGAGGCTGTAAGTTGGGTCGCTATGGCTTGACCCTTCGTCGATGATTGGCTCACATAGTGTAAGTCAAACTCCATGATTATTGCTTTCCATTGGGCTATCCTACTACTTTCATAGAGGTTGTTAATAATATCCCAGAGGATGTTACTTTTGCAAATGATGTTAATTGTACTATGAAATAGGTAGTGCCTCCACTTTTTTAATGTAAACACTAAGGCAAGGCAATTCCTCTACACCTCGTTGTATTTCACCTCATGTGCCATTAATGCATGACTCAGATAATACACTGGTATCTCAGATCCGTCGTCCTGTTTCTGACATAACAGTGCTACGATAGATGTGTCAGAAGTGGCAAAGTAGATGAAGAAAGGCCTATCCCTCTATGATGGATGCACAATTGGGAGGTGCAAAAGCTATTTCTTCAAGTCCTCGAAGGCTTATTGATACTGGGTTATCCATTCAAAGTTAACCCCTTTCTTTAGAAGATGTTGCATGGGGTGTAACTTGTCAGTCAACTTTGCTATAAACATTCAGATGAACTGTGCCCTACCTTGCAAACCACGTAACTCCTTAAGGTTTGTAGGAGGTGCCAGATTAATGATGGCCTTAACTTTGTTAGGGTCGACATGTATTTCAGCCTCTGATACTACAAACCCTAACATGAGTACGGTCTTCACATTGAAGATACACTTCTTAGGATTGAGTCATAAATCATGCATTTGACAACACTTGAGGACTACCCCTAGATCGCGTGGGTGATCAACAGCCTCTTTGAACTTGATCGCTATATCATCCACGTAGTCATTTAATGTTTCTAGGATGTAGTTGCTGAATATGTAAGTCATGGCTTGCTGATAGGTTGCTCCAGTGTTCTTGAGCCCAAAAGGCATCATGGTGTAATAAAAGGTACCCCATGGGGTCATGAACGTTGTTGTTAGCTGATGCTATAGTTTGATGTAAATTTGGTTGTAGTTAGAGAAACCATCCATGAAGGATAATAGGGCATGACCGACCATAGTGTCAATGAGTTGATCGATGCTTGGAAGTGAAAAATTATCTTTGATCGTTGCCTTGTTCAGATCTCGGAAGTCTATATAGATTCACATTCCTCCCATTTTCTTAGAAACCACAATGATGTTGGACACCCATTCTGAGTAATCAACTGCATGAATGAAACTAGCTTGGTATCGTTTAGTGATTTCATCCCTTACAACTAGTGCAATTTCTAGTTTAACCTTACGAGCTTTCTGCTTGAATGCCTTCATGTGCAGGTCTAGGACAATGTTGTGCTATATTAGCTACGGATCTAAACCTGGCATGTCGTTGTATGACCATGCGAAGACTTTGATGTTGTCTTGCAAAATCTTGGCTACATTTTCATGCTTCTATGCATCTATGAGGAAGCTAAGTTTTAATGTTTTTACTTCCCCCTTGGATGTGGTCACATGCATCTCAATAAGAGGATCCTCAGTTACATCCCCGACCTCTAAATCTAGGGTTCAGACCAGATGCTCGAGCTAGTCTTAGGATGTTTCTAAGGATGCTATAGTGCTAGCTATGGTTGACCCCCAGTTGATCAGGTCTGGGTTCAATGGTTTTGAGAGCTTGCCATGTGGACCTACTAAGGCTAAAGGCATGGAGAGATCGCGATGGATTTCCACTCTTTGCTCAACCTATCAAAATGAGATGAAGGCTTAGTTAAGAGGCACCTGTTGGTAGTAATCATGTATAACGAAAACTTGCAAAGTAATGACAAGATGTAACTAGCGAAGTATGATGTAAAGATTAAAATTTTACCAGTTTAAAGTCGTGGTAGACCACTATGGCATGGAGATGCAGGGCTGCTAAAACAAAAAATGTAAAACTGTTGATGTGAGAATGTGAAACTGCTAAAAAATGCAAAACTGCCAATGTGAAAACATGAAACTACTAATTTAGTATCATTGTAGACTATGAACGTATAATAGATCGAAACTACTAGCTTAAGGTCTTTTCAGATTGTTAAAGTCACTACTACACTAAGATTGCTAGTTTAAGGTCTTTTCAGACCAATAACTAGAGTGGGACGCTACGCTAAGAATGCTAGTTTAGGGTCTTTTTGGACCGTGAAAGTTACAACTACGCTGGGGTTGCTACTTTAAGGTCTTTTCGGACCCGTAACAAAAAAATATATATATTTTTCATTTTTTGGGAAAGCAAACAATTAGCTTGAAGCATGCCAATATCTTTCACCCAGATGTGTCCATTTTAATTACCAACAGTGCTACGATGTTGTGGCGGGCATGCTACGCTGCACAGAAAACCCCACATTAAACAAAGAGAGAGAGTGGTAAGTTTTCCCTTTTTACCATTACAACCCTAAATAGGGATTAAACCCTGGTAATCTTGTCATTCTCATCGTAAGAGTGCAGAGCCCATATTCGGAGCAAAAAGAAATTTTGGAGTGTAGAGCAATTGTGTTAATAGTGAGCAACGTGATTTTTTTCATAGCGACGAGGAAAAATCTACAAGCAGGACGATGGCTTCCAAGAAGGAACACACTCACTTGGCACTCACAAAGGTCAAGGAGGTAAAGAAAACCCTAGGGCGCATGACACAAGTGCATGTCACGATGCGAGAGGACATGTCGTTGACCCGATAGGCTGCTATGCTTCCTTTGTTTACTTGTGATTCTGTTATCATTTTTTGTTTTCTACTTTCATTTTGTGATTCAGTTTCAGTTATTCTTGTTTTCTGTCATCACGTTGTCATTGTTTTTTCCTTTGCACCATCACTGTTGCCATTTTAGCAGCGGTGGACGCACAGACGCTATGCTATCGTTGCATGTAAGGTCGCCTAAATCGCCACCACTATGGTTGTCATAACCACGGGGGTCTAGACAGTTTAAGTTACTTTGCTTTTGAATGGCATAGCGTAGGACCCTTAGAAGGGTTTGGCCATGCGTGATGCGATAGTGTGACACGTGTTCTGTTAGGGGGTATTGTTTATCACCTTGTTAGGGTTAATCAGTCTATTGCTACGCTAAGCTATTTTGGCTATGATATCACTTTCATGTTCTTACTACGCTATGTGTGGGAAGAGGGTTATGCTACACTATATGCTAAAGTATCAGGTGTTGCTATGCTATGTGTGCACTACACTTGGTCATGATGCTAACACTTGCTGGTTGTGTTGTGCAAGATGGGACTAAGGCCAATTCTAATTTTCTTAGAAATTACAAGGGTCCTATGTTACGTAAGAAAACCTGTGGCCAATGCTCCTCTTCCCCATATACATGTGGGGGAGTGAGGGGTCTGGTTCAGGAAAGTAGCACAGGAGTTCCTACAGTACCTCCTCCGTCACTTTAGTGTGATCGTTTGGTCATACCTAGAGGAGGAAGAGGCAGTCGTCATAACAGAAGCCATATATCTTGGGGAAAGTTGGGGCATCCTGAGGTTTTCTATGGATGGGGAAATCATTAGCAGGCAAGGAGAAGGATCTAGTCAACACCCCACAGAGTTAAGGTGTTTGGCCTAGATCTGGGATATGCCTGAGTACAGTTGTTACCATCCTTACAACACACTATTTGTCACACATTATATGGCAACGTGCTTCCAAAACCCACCAGGAACCATCTACTATGCTAGCGGGTGATTTTTGCAGCCCTGTTCCACTATATTGAGCAACGCTTGCTATATTATCCAAACGCTAATGGTATGTTTTTGTTACCAACTTCTACATCAACAAGGAAGGGCTTCATGACTAAACGAATTTGCCTACTACAGCACGGATAGACCTACAGAAGTTCTCCTCTGCTGAGAACCTATGTGCAAGTGTGATTGGTCAATGCGAGGGTGAATACCACACCTACCTAGACCTATACCCCATTCCCTATAGTAGATGCAAGGAGTATGGTTGGTTGGATAAGGGATGGGTGCCCTTCAAACCAATCACTATTGAACAAGTTCTAGTTAGTCTTCTGCCATTCTCATTACCATATAGACTTGGTAGGCTACACAGTAAGTGTTGCATGCTTAAGTATCTTTGCAATCTTTGAATTTTCTACATTTTTATGCTAAACATTTCTTGTGAAAATTGCTATAGGGACGAAGAAGTCCTAGGAAGTGATGGTGGTAACTGTCGAGACACAGGAGGCAAACATCTACTTCAAGTATAAAGAAGTAGATACAAGCCAATGCTAGATAAATGGTGTGGCTTCGGACTCCCTAGTCTAGAATATCCAAAAGGCTAGGCTTATGGACCTATTCCTAGCCCTGAATCCAAGTGTTCCTGCCACTGAGGTGCTCTCCTTGGTCAACTTCTTTTCTGACAAGGCAGGCTGCTTCTGCAGGTGCATACATGACATACGGGTGGTCATTTAAATCAATGACTAGCTATTCATGGACCTCTTCGGTGTCCCTAGCGATGTCATTCTCATAGGGTCGAATGGTAAGAAGGAGCTGACCCTTTGGAAGAAGAACATCTAGGAGTGGTTAGGGGTTTCCAAGGAGCAAAAGGGGCTACCCATGGAGAAGCTCAAAGCAAGACCCACCAAGGAGGTTTACCCTATTTTTCATGCTCATGCATTCCACTAGCTACTTTCCAAAGGGAAGGTCTTGGGGATTGAGTAGGCCTAGGTAATGCATGAGGTTATGGAAGAGGGGGCTTGCTATAGCTAGTCCAGGTTACTATGTAAAGGCTTGTAGACCAAAATCTTGGGGCTCCATAAGAAACCAGAGTCTTGTTCCAATATACATTATGTCTTTTACATAGCCTATCTAAAGAGATTCGTGAAGTTTCTGCTGGTTCAAGAGAATGGCGCCTGGATCATGTGAAACTACAACCAGATTTTTAGATTGTGGATCTGCTAGATCCTCCAGACCACCTGTGCCCAAGATCCCCTAGAAATAATTGGGGAGTTGTTCTCCGTGACGACTAAGGATGGGGTGGCCCGCAACTTTTGTGGCCAAGACAGTGTAGGAGAGACACCTCCTACTATAGCTAGTAGCATGTCATGGAGGAAACATCTCATAGTTAAGACTATGGCTAGTAAGTTACAATGGAAGAGGCCTCCTCCAACTATGGAAACCCTTCGCATGGAGGAAGAGAAGAGGTAAAGACTATGGCTTAAATTGCAGAGGATGCAACCCTCTATTGGTAAACTCTTTTGTTCATGTCTGTTTCTTCTCTTACTTTGTTAATGCCTACTACGTTGTGCTACGCTAGATAGCCTAGGGTAGTGTAGCACCTACTTTAAGCTAACCTATTTTGAACTAATGCAAACATGTTTCTTTTCTGCCAGAAGAAGAAGAGGAAGAAGAAGAAGGCGATGAAGAGGTGTTAGCCCCTAAGACGAGGGCAATGAATAAAGACATGGAGGCCCCAGTCTCAAAAGAAAGGGCCCCTGTTAAGAAGAAAGAAGCTCTTGCCACTAATGCAGGGGCTCTTGTTATTAGGTAGAATCCTCCTACTAATGAGAAGGGCATTTTTGAAGATAAAGAGGAGTCCTCCTTGAATAAAAAAGATGCTGGCCTCTCAAAAGGAAAGGCATCAGTGCATGAGGAAGAAGCTTTTACAGACCTGGCAGGGACTTCTACCAAGGCTATCACCATTTTTTTGCATCAGCAGGAAGGGAGACTACAATTGGATGCTAGTGAGTTTGGAAATATGTCTGCCTTTTCATAGCCCATCTTGGTGATCGCTGACACATTTAGTTATATGATAGGCGCCACTGTTGATGTTGCAAAACCCCCTTTGATTTGTGTAGAATTATGGGCCAAGATCCCTGATAAGTTTATGTTCATGTAGGGAATCATCGATGACATGATTAGCCACCTTCAGCAAGTGGACCCTGAAGTGGATAAGTAGTAGTATTAAGTGCTCTCATGTTACTATGCTAGAGTTTTTGAATTTGTTAACTTTGCTATGCTAATGCGACTGACATGCTCTTTGTGTCATGAAAGCCTCTTAGCTCAAATGGGACATGACACGACCTTTGAAAGTTGGTGTCGTGCCTATATTCCTGCTTGAAGTGACTGAGGTGTCTCATCATGCATACGACAAGGCTTGCAAATGCACTGTGCACTCGGCATGCTCCTTGTGGGAGTATAAGCACATCAATGAGGACCTATGGAAATTGGTCCAAAAAGCTGAGCAAGAGAAGGCTGACCTGAGCACTGAGGTGGAGGATCTTAAGTTGAGAAACAAATTCCTCATAGCTTGTGACACTAATAATGAGGACTGGCACATGGATGTGATAGATTACACCATATTTTGGACAGTTGCATGTCAAAACGTCGAAGCCACCTGTAAAATAATCGAATAATGGATGCAAATGGACTTTCTAGCCTAGACATGTTAGGATTTGAAATATTTCAATGCCATGGTTTACGAATGGGGGTAGTTCCAAAAAAAACATAAACATATGTATAAACTGGAACATGCCACCTATCGTAAACTATACAGGGATGCTGTTGTGGAGGCGTTTATGTATAAAGAATTCGTAAATGCTGTTGATGCTTTTGAGGCCTATGCCAAGTTCAAAGAGCAGGTAAAGGTTACAGAATCTCCTGATTGAAAAGTGGACCTTCCCATAGGAGAGGTTGCAACCACCTCCTTTTCTCTGGGACCACCAAGGTGGACAACCATCAAAAAGGAGAGAGTTGTTGCAAACGTTGAACCAAGCAATAGGCATTGGGTGGATATCATAGCAGAGGAGGTCTGGCATCACCTCGGGCTTGGTTTAGACCAGATACCCTTTGAGACGAACGTAGGTCCATCTCAGGTTGGTTTCTTCCTATTGTGTTAATGCTTATGCTCTGTGGGAGCTTTCTTGCATTGCTTTAGTTGACCACTTCATTTCTACAATGCAGGCTTCAGATGAGGGTGCAAGGCCCATAGAGAAAAGAAGTGAAGAGTCGATAGAGGACAATGCAAGGGAAAAAATGCAAAAGAAGGTGATGTAGAAGTGAGTGATGAAGATGATGCAGGCAGAGACAACCCATGATAGCGTGGGATTTTTTTGAAGTTTTCAATTTTTGTAAAATTTTTGCAAACATTTCTTGAAAGAAAACAGTTTTGAATAAAGAAAAGAGAATTTCGAGAATAGAAATTAATTCTGTGCCAACTTGTGCATTATCTACGTGGTATGTTTTGTGTAAAATTTTCATGCTTTTATGTGCTAGTTTTAGGCCATTTCGAGCCATGGGGAGGCATAGTTTTAAGCCATTTCGGGCCATTGCTATTTTTAGGCCATTTCAAGCCTCTGCTAATTTTAGGCCATTTTGGGCCTGAGCTAGTTTTAGGCCATTTTGGACCATAGTGTAGCATAGTTTTAGGCCATCTCAGGCCATAGCGTAGGCATGCCAAAGAGATGGTACATTAACAAAGCAAAAGGGCAGTGAATGTATAAGGGATGGAAATTGGGTAGGAAGCAGTGGGGTTGCTATGCTATGCGTAGCTACGTTTTGACCCATCGTGGGTTAAGAAAAACATAAGGCTGAGGTGTTTTACCAAGGCCTTCATTTGCATCATTGTCCCCCACTTGGAAGGGCAACACAGCCCATGTGCTTTCATTTTGGAAACCAACCTACTGAGCCGATTCCCCTACTGGATGATTAGTGTGTGCATAAGCAAGCGCTTCATTCTCAGAGGTTACTACCTCTGAGCCCTACTCCATGTCTACGTTATTGATTGCTTGCATCGTTACCTTGTCACCATGGATCACCACCTCCCTGCCTACGTATGGTAGGTGGATTTCTAGATGAATGGATGAAGAGACAGACCTAAGTTGTGCTAACCATGATTTCCCCATGATCAGGTTAAACCCATACATCTCCTTGACCACGATGAACATCGTGTTTGTGGGGAACTGATCCCCTGCCATGAAGTCTATGTGGAATGTGCCCTTCACCATGACCCGCATCCCATTGAATAACCTCAAGCATGATGTTGTTGTGGGTTTGATCTGGTCGACCAAGCCTAACTTGTCCACAATAGGGAAGGGGATGATGTTCATGGTAGCCCCATCATCAATGTGTACCCTTTAGATCTGGTGTTGGTCAGCCTGAATTATGATAAATAGGGGCGCTGTAGTCACCTGGCCCCTCTCAGGATCTCCCCTAATATAACTATCATAGAAAGTCAGTTAAGATGGTTCTAGCTCTGTAGGCATGGGGGGAAGCATGACCGAGTGGATCACTTCCTCTTCCACTGGCATTTCTTTGTTGACTAGAATCATTGTCAACATGCAGATTAGAGCCTCACGGTGTGGGAAAGATGTCATGATTAGCTCGTACAAGCTTAGTGTAGAATTTTTCTATTTTAGAGCTTGTTTGACCTGAGTGAGGGCATCCAAGAGGTCTTGACCACCCCCCTTTTTACCACCCTTCTCCTCTTCTATTCGTCCTAGAAGATGAATTTCCCAAGGAGGGGCGATTTCAGGTCTAGGTTCAGACCCTTCTTGGTAGGGCGACGTGGACTATGTGGTTATAGCAATGTCCCTCTTTGGTGATGAAGGCATAGATGTAGGGGGTGAAGATGTAGGCTTGGAAATTCCTAGGAAGATACTTCCTCTCAATGTCTCACTTGCAAAATGCACTTCTCATTTTTTAGGACAAGAAGGTTGTTTAGCTTTCTTACGCAGGGAGGGGTTGTCGAATGAGTTGGCCCCCTGATGATGAAAGGGGCTAACGGTGTTAACGGTGTTAACGGGTGGGGTGGCATAGTTTTGCTAATAGGTGGTGTAGAGGTGGATGCCTAGAGAGGGAATCTCAGGACAAATAGTTGTTGCGAACTTTGGCCACCCATTGGTGGTGTTGGTGCACTACACTAAGGTAGACAGACCATGAACAGCTGTTGGGGTGGTGTAGGATCACTATCAATGATGATGGTGTTGATAACATAACTAGCATTGTTGGCATTGAGGGGGTCTATGTAGACATGCAAAGATTGATTCTTAAGGCATACTGGGTTTCTTTCATCCAACATTAGTTTCCCTTGATCAATCATCCTTTGGATGTCATCCTTCAACGTCAGACAGTAATCCATGTTGTGACCACATTGTTGGTCGTAGTCACAAAACCTATCTAACCTAAAACCCTTAGGAACTGGGGGCTCATTGGGCAAGGCCAAAGAGGGGTTCCTAAGGAGCTCGTAGTAGTGTTGATGTCTCGCGATTCCTTCTTCTAACATTTTATTATGTTGGATGTGCCTCACTTCCAATAGTTTCTTCAGAAGTTCTAAAGGCTTGAGTGGCAGTGGGGTATACTTTGAGCGGTCTTTACGCTCAAAGTTAAGTTTGGGTTGTGTAGATGCCTCAAGCACGGGTACTAGAGGTTGCGGCACGTTACCCTGCTTGGGCCTAGGATTGGCTGTGGATGCGGCCAGTTTCTTGTTATTCTTGTTACCATTGTTACTAGGCTTGGGCTTGGCCTCGGTCACCACAGCAACCATTATGGTTGTTGGGGCCTTACCCTTGTGCTTCTTTGTGAAGGTGTTTTTGTAGGCAATGTAGGCCGAGTCTTTGCTTGCCTTGGCTACATCCTGTATACTCTTGGTCTGAGCTAAGGCTTGACTAAGAGTGCGAGGAGCGAGGTAGTATAGTTTAGATTTGATGAAGTCATTCAGTGCACCCTTAAAGATGGCTAGCAAGTGGGCGTCTGTGATGGGCTTGCATATTTCATTAAGGGTTGTGCTCCAACACTGGATGAACTTCTAGACTAGTTCTAGAGGATCCTGCTTCATGCTCATCAACTGATCCAGTGTGGTTTCCACCTTCAAGTTATACTTGAAGCACATCATGAACTAGGTCATAAGCTCCTCTAAAGTTGAAATAGATGAGCATAGCAGTGCACAGTACCAATCTAAGGCTTTCCTAGCTAAGGACATAGCAAAGACATGGATAATCATGTGTGGACATTAGTGCAATAGGAGGGATTCAGACCTAAAGATAACAAGATGTGTGTTGGGATCTCCCTCCCCATTGTACTTCGTGAAGTGGGGGAGGGACATCCCTAGGGGTAACATGAGAGCAGGGATTGTAGGGCTGATGGGGTCATCCTGGTAAAAGTCCATAACTTGTATCATGTTAGACCCGACAACTTTGAGGTATTTTATTTCCTCGATAAGGGTCTGGATAAGCTAGAACGCTTGATCCAAACGCTGCAACGATGTGGACTGTTGGGGAACTACCAAGGTAATTCCCATTTGTGGAACAATGGGGTTGGCGGCGTGACCCATCGGTGGTACCATTGGGGTGGCCCCTACAAATGGTGCTACTTGCATTGTCCACCACCCGGTAGGTGGTGCTGTTGGAGCAGCAACCACAAGTTGGGCTGCTGGATAGACTGCTTGTGTTGCTGACGGGACAGACCATAGCCCCATGTTGGGTTGTACCATTTGCGAGGTTTGGTAGGTTTGAGGGTGAACATAATGGGACGTCTACAATGGTTTTGGAATAGGCAAAGAAGTGAATGGGATCCACCATGTGGATAGTCTTGAGCCTACCACAGCTGGTGGACAGATGTGAATGTAGGAATGGAAATGGAAGTTGTGTACAACTGTGAAATAGGTATGGTATGAACATGCAGAAGGGTAGCCATGATTGATGTGTGATGTGCTACAGGAATGGACTAGTGAACAGTTTGCGTAGGCATAGTTGCTACAAATGAGATAGGGGAACAAGGGCGTTGATATGTTGGGAAGGTGACATGGTTACCCATTGCAGTTGTGATTGTAGGTTGTGGGAGCATAGGAATGCTCACAAAGGGAGCGGTGATAGACAATGGGTTGGCCTAGAAGGATTGGGTAGGAGGGACCGTGATGGGGTTGGTTTAACCTCCCCCATCGAATTGAGAATCAAGCTCCTCTTATCCATCCTAGAAGGCCTCGTCATGGTTAGATGCAGTGTCCTACTACTCCCTAAGTCTAGCCAACTGGATTAGCCAGTCTAGAAGCCATTAATTTATCTGTGTCAAAGGTATGGAAGTGCCAGGAGTGGGAACAAACTCCTTCCCATTGTAGTAAGTGAACTTGAAGCTACATTTGTCTTTGAATTCGTGCACATCCAAAGGTAGGTTTTCCTAAACCTTTGCACAGAGGAATTTATAGCACTCATGTTGCTAGGCCAAGCCCTTAGGTCCCTAATTTTGGATCGTGAGGGATTGATGTGTTTACAGCATTGGGTTAAGTGGTTGTTCAGCACCTATGATGCCTTGAACCATGATGGGAACTTCAATGTCGAAGGTGTTAGCAGTGGTAGTTGTGGAAGTCATTGTTACTGAGCTAAAGAGTTTTGCAAATGCCAAAAGAAAGGAAATCAAAGAACAAGAAAAAGGCTTTATGTCTTGTTGGATTCCAAGGGAATCGTTGGGGTGACTGATCTATACCACACAATGTGTAAAAAACCGCAAAAGGGTGTCATGTTTATGCTAGTGCGCGATATGATACAGAACACGTGAAAGACTACCATAAAGCAAATAGGTCAACTGGTGATCGGAGGCTTTATGTCTTGTAGGGTTCTCGAGGAATCGTCAAGGTGACTGATATGCACCGCATGACATGAAAACAACCAAAGATTGGTATCAAGTTTATGCTAATGTGTATCAGGGTGAAAAAGGCTTATAGGACTATCGTGACACACAGAAAGGATACTAAAAGGCCCTTCTTCTAGTGCTAGAAAACTGTAGTAATCGAAAACGTCAAAGGCTGGAAAACACCAAGAGGACATCGGTCATTAACATTCTTAACCCCGTATCCGTGTGAGGGCCATGCTAGATAAAATAGAAACGGGATGCCCTGAATGGTTTGGTCGATCAGATAGGGACTTAGTCAGTATTAATATAACCTTTCATAAATGGATAATTTGAAAATGAGACCTTTATCATAAAATGATAGGTTTAAATGTAAGAGGGGCAGAAAATAATGTAAAAATGCAATGATAAGCAAGAAAAAAAAAGTAAAATGCACTTAGGAAAATGCACCACTTCAAGATTATGACTTCACTTTGTCAAGTTGGATACAATTGGTTGCACGACGTTGGGAGGTTTAGAGATCCCAAAGGTAACCAAGAAGTCTAGAGTAAGACAATTGTATGCTTGAATGCAGACTCAGGAGTCAACAATGCACAATTCTATGAGGATAGCAGGAATGACAGAGAAAACTGCTAAATGAGAATGCCAACTGCTTTCAGTGTCAAACAAGATGTTTATAATGCTAAGGAATATAATGTCAACTTTTTCTTGTTAGCTAATCAAATTGCCAACCAGCAGATGGACCAACCTACTACTTATGTTTTTTGCCCAAGAAAAAGACCCGAACCCTTTGAGCATTGCTCATTAGGGTATTTATAAGGCCAAGGGCATGTGAAAGGTGTGGTTTGGATGCCACGTGCCTTGGTCCCACATTGACTTGTTTGCACTGCATAAGCACGCATTACCATTGGACATGCATGACAGTTGTAATTATGAGCTTGCCATGCCATAATTGTGAACCTGCCACATTGTAATTATGTTGTTAGAGCTAGGAGATGTGTGCCAACGGTGCAATTAGATGAAGTGCATTGATGTGGCGTAACTGCTTGCTACACTGCTCTATGCTTTGTAGCGTAGCATGTTGGTGTAGCGTAGCATCTTGTTACGCATCTTGCTGCATGTGTTGGAAGTTTTGGAAGCGTGCTGACTATTTATTGCATTATTTGGTATGTTATGCTATGCTATGCTATGTAGCGTAGCATAGCGTAACAGCTGGCCTTAGTCGCAAAAACATCACCAATCTACAAACTCTGCTTTTTGCACTGTGAAACTTGTGAACTAGCTGATCCCGCCCTTTGAGTTGCCCTTTGTTACTTCCATGGAATTGCTATGCCACATTGCTCCATGTAGCTCAGTGTAGTGTAGTAGCCAACATGGTTTGCCTTTTGCAAAGTTTGCCACTTTCTGATGGAAGGAGACATTGTTGGAGGACTTGAAGTCGGGCGAGGGATCTGACCTTCGAGCTTTTTCTGTGTTGTGCTACACTACGTATCATAGCATAGCATAGCACTTCACTTCTACAAATGTCTTCTGAATTCTGCTACACTACATAGCGCAGTGTAGCGTAGCAAACTCCTTAGCTTAGAAAACTTGTTGAAGCACTCCGTTACACAATTGTTTTCTGAAGCCTGCTACTCTACATAGCGCAACGTAGCATAGCAAACTCCTCGACTTAGAAAACTTGCCAAACTATTTTGCACATTTTGAGCACCACCAACAATTCCAGACATTGCTCCTAAGTGCACTATTGGCTGGGTGAACTACTCAAGTGGGCAGGCTAGAGAATCTATTTAGCCTGTTGACACCAGGAATAGAAAATTTGCCAAACTGGACAGTCTGAACATCAAAGCATCCATCTCCTAAAGACCTATCGTGATGCTATGTGAACTGCAAAGATCTGGTGAAGCAAGAATGTCTTCAAATTTTAGTGTGTTTCACATCCATCATGGGTTCTATAGTTGATTAAAAGAAGGATGCCATGTGCATCAAAGAAACTTGTAGGGAATGTAGGGAAATGTGAGGTACAGGGGTGAATGTGAATAAGCTATAGTGGGATAATAGGGATGTGCACTCTTGAGTAGGTTGGTAAGTCAAAGTGGATACATCAGAGTAGTGCAGTGACTTTCCATCATGATGAAACACACCTATGAACAACCATTTCCAAGGCTTCACCATACAAACACAACATATAGAAAACCAAGAAAACAAGCATACCATGTGAGACAAAAGTGAACTCCTATTTGTAAGGGCACTGCAAGGGCTGTGAGTGTTGTGTTAGTTGTAAGTGCATGCAGTGTCCAAATTAGAAAGGCCAATGTAGGAATTGGTGGTGGTAGGCTATAAAAGCTCTAGTAACCACACCAGAAGTAAGCACCCAAGTGGCTAAAGGCATTGGTGATGTAGGTTCTTGGGAGACATCACCAAGGACAAGAGCTAGGAAATGTAGTAGCATGACGAGAAGGCATGATGTTGGATGCTCTTCCAAGCATAGAAATAGTGAGGGCTAGAGGATGATAGTGCTATGGCTGGGTCACAATACCACTAGTTCTCTAGCAAGTGATGATGACAATGAGAGCTCTAATTAAGATGACTGAAAATGGTGGCAGTAGCTCTAGAAGGTTAGCAAGATGCCAAGGGTATTAATGTCCCAAAGGGTTTTTCCTTGACAACGTGAACTTCATTCTAAAACTGGAATGGCCCACCCCACCCTACCCAAGAGGTGTGGGAAAGTGATGGATAGTTGGAAGTATTCACACTTGTTTGCAGAACTATGTTTGTTGAATTGTAAACCCAATTTTAACTCTTGGTAGACTACATACTATGCTAGTTTAAGGTCCTAGCAAACTGTGAACCAAGTTTAAGTCCTGGCTAACCATGATGTGCTAGTTTAAGGTCCTAGCAAATTTTTATGCTAGTTTAACATTGTAGTGGAATGTGGATTGCCAGTTTAAGGTCATAGTATACCATGATGTGGGTGCTAATTTAATGTCATAGTCCAAGGACATTCTATGCCAATTTAACATCGTAGTAGATGTTCTATGCTAGTTTAACATCATAGAAAATGTTATATTCTAGTTTATAGTCATAGCAGATTGTCTATGCTAGTTTTTTATGTCATTGAAAATGAGTGCTTACCTTGCTTATGTGAGGTGTGATGCTACATGTGTAGTCACACTCTGTGCCTACAAGATCCTACAAAAATAAATTTGAAAAACAACATCAAGTAGCACCTATCGTAAACAAAGTTAAAATGTGCAAATGATGGGAAAGAAATGCAAAAAGTGATAGTTTAAGGCCATTCTGAGCCATGGACTAGTTTAAGGCCTTTTCAGGTCATTGAGTGTTGCTAGTTTTGGGCCATTTCAGGCCATCACTAGTTTAAGGCCATTTCAAGCCACATTTGTTTTTTGAAATTTTAGTTTTATGATTTTTATGTGTTTTTTATGTTTTTCAAATGTAATGCATAAACTAATTGGATGGATGCATAAAAAAAGTACAAATATGTAAACAAAGTGAAGCAATGTGTAAACTAGGTAAGTAGGTGAAATGTAAATGCATGAACAAATGCAATGCAAGCAAAAACCAAAAATGCATGGCCCATGGAGGCAAGGGGTAAGTAGGCACTTAGTGCATTTTTAGCCAAGGGAAAGTCTTGGTCACATAGTTGCTTCCTAACTAAGCATGGATTAGGGGCCACACAAGGTTGAGGATCCTCTATGAGGCTATTGGCTTCAACCACTTATTTGGGTGTGTTAGCCTTAGGCATTACATTGGTTGCCACAAGTGTACCACCAAGAAAATCCACCTCTAACAATTGCTCCATGTCTATGTTGTGGGTAGATGGAGGGGGAACATTATCACCATGGATGATAACTTGACCACCTTCATATGGAAGGTAGATTTCTTGATGGATGGGAGAGGAGACAGCTCATAGCTGGGCTAGCCAAAGCCTGCCCAAGATCAGGTTGAAGCCTGGCATCTTCTATATGACAATGAAATTTGTGCTAGTGGGGAATTTCTCTCTTTAGATGAAGGCTAAGTTGATTGTACCCTTGATGGTGACACGTGATCCATTAAAGGATTTTAGACATGTAGTTTTGGTTGGCCTAATTTTTTCTACTAAGCCTAGCTTGTTGATGACAGAGTACAGGACCACGTTTGTTGCTGCACCATCATTAACATGAACTCTATGGATGGTGTACTACCCAACACATATGCTAATTAACAATGGAGCTATAGTTACCTCCCCTCGTTCAGTGTTAATCTGGACTGCATCATCATGAAATGATATAGATTTTGAACTCGATTCCTATGGTGCTAGGGACAACATCATTGCATGAATGGTGTTCTCATTTGCAAGGATGTCCTTCGTAATAAGAATGGAGGCCAACATCTAGGCCAATTATTAGTGGTGAGTAGATGAGGTTATGACTAGGTTGTACAAGCTTAACATTATGTTCTTTTTCTTGAGCATTTTTTTTACCCAGGTTAGTGTAGCTATGAAGTCCTTATTGTTAGTCATTGTGTTAGCCTTGACTTCCTCCATGCATCTTGAGAGACAGATCTCTCATTGAAGGGACTTGGGCTTGGGTTTCTTGGCATACTTATGGGTAGGAGCCCTAGCATTTGGTTTTTGCTTACTAGTTATGGCCTTTGCTTTAGCCATGAGGGTTGCAAGATGCCAATTTGTCCTCTTATGTTGCCATTTGATTGGCCTACCTAGGTTGCTAATGGGGTTGACCGTTGAAGGAGGAGGGACTGAGATGTTGCCCACTCTTGGGCTTTGGGTGTGTGAGGGGCCATCATGTTGTGGCATCCTTATGATAAATAGTGATTTAGGAGTTGTTGTAGGGCCAACTCATTGTGGCTCCTTGATGATGAAAGGTTGTTTAGTAGTTTTTTTTTCTGCATCATGCCAATTTAACATCCTAGTACATAGTTGGTTTGGTTGCTAATTTAATGTCTTAGTTGATGATTGTTGTGGGATTTGGACCACAAAGGGTGTTGTGGGTGCTCAAGGTGGAATTTTAATAACAAAGGAGACCTCTAACTTATGGAGGTTGAGGGGATCCTTGCCTTGTTGGGAGGTATGTAGACCACAAAAGGTTGTTGCACAAGTTTAGATTCTCCACCTACACTAATGAAGTTTATGACATAGGGGGCATCGTCTATGTTGGATTGGCTCACTATGTTGAGCACCAGTTGTCCCCATTTTATCATTCTTTGTAAGTAGTCCTCCAAAGCATGATAGTTGTCCATACTATGACCAAACATCTAATGGTAATGATAGTATTGGTTCAACTTGAAATGTTGTGGGACCAAGGGCTCATTCGGCACTACTGAGGCAAGGTGTAACGACGGAAAACGTCGGCAGCTGGAAATACTGATTGAAATTCCATGTACACAGCTTTAACCATGGATCCGCGCGAGGGCTAAGCTGGAAAAACGAATCCGCGGTGCCCTGAACGGTCTTGTCGATCAGACAGGGACTTACGGGTCGGTAAAAGCGGTGACGATTACGGATTTTTGTGTGACGTGATTTGTTGCGAGAGATCGTAAAACGGGGTGACAACGACGTAGATAAATCGCTA
>MNCI01024380.1:38695-48947 GCA_015680685.1 Gnetum montanum | reverse complement strand
CCATTTGTAGCAAATATGGCACCACTATGTCCTATTATCACAAAGAATATTTATTAGCAAAAAAATGAAAATCATACTTAACAAAATGAAGTAAGATATATAATAAAGTATAAAATATATTCACAAAATATTCAAATGTACTAACAATGATTTTAAAAAATGATGTGAAAATAGAAAAAAGATTTAAAATGAAAAATGTGTAAAAATAGAAATGGCAAAGATAAAAAAGTGTAAAACAAAAAATAGAAAAAATGAGAAGCCATATGTATGATTAGGATGAATGGCCATCTCCCCCATTACTAAGTCAGAAGGAGGAGATCCAAAAAATTGAGCGCAGTTTTCCATCCATTGAGATATTTGGTGCACTAGTTTGCTTGGGCTCATGGAAAAGCTTCACTTGTTGAATGTTGACGAAATACTTTTTATTTGGGATCTTAGGTTTCTATATGGTCATGGCCCCAAAAGGAAAGGTTTCATCAATTATATAAGGTCCCTCCCACAATGTTTGGAACTTTTCTTTCTAAGGTACATGTGCGGGGTTCCAATAGAGAACCTTATCTTTTGGTTAAACTTTCACTTTCCGGATTCTAAGATCATGTCATTGCTTGTTGAATTCCTTGTGCAATTAATTCAAAGATAGGGCCACTAATCAATTTTTTTTAACAAGTTTATGTTGATCAATCTTTCCTTTTGTGCTATAATTAGGTCAAGGTGTAAATCATAGGATGTTACAAGTGTATGAAGCTTGGGTTGGATTGGAAGTGTTGGAAGTTTTCTATACATTAGATCATAGAGAGAGTAGCCAATAGGAAGTTTTAATGTTAAGTGATAGGCTCATAGGGAAATTTTGAGTTTTGTGCTCCAATCTCTCCTATATTTTCTTATGGTCCTTGTTAGGATCTTTGTAATTTCCCTATTGGTAACTTTTGCTTGACTATTGGCTTGGAAATGATAGGGTGTTGTTAATTTATGTTCAATCTCCAAGCATTGCATAAAATTTCTAAAAGTGGAACCTATAACATGAGTTCCATTATTAGAAATTAGTGTTTGTGACATCCCAAACCTATTTACAACATTTTGTTGTATAAATCGAGTAGTAGTGGATGATGTATAGTCAGTGATAATTGTTGCTTCTATTTATTTGATGTAGTAGTTAAATGCTATGATAATATATGCTTTTCCATTGGACATGGATGCAATGGGACCCATGAAGTCTATGCTCCATATGTCAAAGGGCTCCAATGGTTGAATCCATTATTGAGGACACTCCATTCATGCGATTATACCACCATCTCTTTGACAATGTTCACAAGATTGGATAAACTAGTGGGCATTCCTAAATATTATAGGCTAATAATATCCTTCCATAAATATTTTTATGGTCATGTGCCTCCCTACATAGTGGCCTCCACAAGGTCCTTTGTGAGCATCCTAGAGAATGCATAGTTGATCCACATCAAGGACACACCAATGAACTAGATCATAGGTGCACACCTTGTATAGGTGTTCATTGATTTCCATGAAGTACTTTGTGTGATAAAGAAACTATTGTTTTTTCCAAAAGTCCAGATCTTGTGGCATCTCCTAAGTGAAATGATAAGTAAGGATGCCATCATACCATTTGGTTTTAGTGGGAACTTGATCACTGATTGCTCCTATAAAGAGGAATTCATCTTGAAATTGATCAGACAGTGAGCTCTCCTTCTCTTTATTATCCAATCTTAGCCAAGAGGGGGGATCAGCAACCACTTTCTCAGTACCTTTTCAATCTACCATTGTAAGATCAAATTATTGAAAGATCACTAGCCACTGTATGATAATGGGGCTCATCATTAGCTTATTTATTAGGAAGCAGATGGCATTGTGATTTTTGTGCACAAACACTTTGTAGCTAAGCACATAGTGCCTAGACTTTTTGAGAGTGTACACCACTACCATTAGATCTTTTGCAGTTGTGTAATAATTCAATTATGCATATAGAATGTTTTGGCTTATGCAGTGGATGTAATATGAATGTTTTTTATCATCCAACTATGTAAGGATGAATCCCAAGGCATAATTATATGCATTGGTCATTATGTGAAATGGTCTAGACTAGTCTAGTGCTTGTAGAATTGGAGTTTCTATGAGCTTCTCCTTTAGTAGTTGGAATGCATATTCACACCCCTTGGTCTAGACAAATGGTGCATATTTTTTTGTGAGCTTGACCAATGGCTTTGAGATCTTAGAGAAATTCTATATGAATCACCAGTAGTATCCAATATGTCCAAAGAATGATTGGATGTCTTTAATTATCTTTGGTTGGTGTGTGATTCCTTGGATGACCCTTATCTTTTTTAAGTCTACCTCAATCCATTTTTGTAAAATTTGATGTCACAATACTATGCCCTCCTAGACCATTAGATGGACTCTTTGCCAATTAAGCCTAAGGTTTTTTTCAACACATCTTTTCATTACCTACTTAAAGCGATCCAAGGTTTGCTCAAATGTAGTCCCATAGGTAGAGAATTCATTCATAAATACTTCTACCCTAATGTCAATCTGCTATTGAAAGATACTAAGGATGAAGCATTGAAATGTTGTAGGGACATTACATAGACCAAAAAACATCTTGCAATATGCAAAAGTTCCTTAGGGACTCATGAACATTGTCTTTGCTTGATCTTCTAGTGCAATTTGGTTTTGGTTATAGCCATAATAACCATCCAAGAGGCTATAATAACAATGCCCAGAGATAGTATCCAACACTTGGTTCACAAATGGCAATGAGATATGATCTTTAAATGTTGCCATATTCAATAGTCTAAGGTCAATATAGACCCACCATTTTCCATGTTTCTTTTTCATAATTATGAGTGAGCTAAACCACTCACTATCCACTATAAGATAGATGAGCTCTACATTGAGGAGTTGTTCTATTTCCTCTTTGACTATATGCTTCAATTTGGGGTTCAACCACCTTTGTAGCTACCTTCTTGGCCTCATGGCTAGGTTGGTGTAGATACAATGCTAGCATATCCATGGATCAATTCTAGTTAACTTATGATATGAACAAGTGAAGGTTATTGGCCATTTTTTAACCACCTTTAATAACTTTTCCTTTTATTTAGAAGCAGGATTTGCATTAATGATAACTAGATTACCATTATTTAAAAATGCATACTCCATGCCAACTAGTAGAGTTTTTAACTCTAGGGGATCCTTCTTAAAATTATCAGATATTTCTAACTCTCCTCAACATGTATCATCATCTTCATCATCAAAGAGTTGGTGATGAACTTGCATAAGTTCATCCATTCCTTTGACATAAGCACATGTCAAGCTCTCATTTGGTTTCATGCATTATGTATTGTTATCAGAGTTAGTTGTTAGCCACTAGGTGCCCTCCTATTTTGTGTCTACTATGTGGAGGCACGTTTGGATGTCTATTTCTTGTGCATACTGATTGCATGCTTTGATGAATGTACTTTTAATGGATTCGATTTTCTGCACACAATTGCACCTGTTATCACTGTATGTAATACATGGAACACACTTATTCTCTAATCATCGAAATTTATTTTCCTTAGATATTTCCAAGAAGATGTCTCTCATACACATTCATGCATCAACCATGGTTAACCAAGCCCTTTCAATAATAATAGGAAACTTGTCTTTGTAGTTCTCTACCTTGTTCACCAAAAAATTGATAGGATAGGACCACCCACAAACTATGGTGAAAATGTCCTTCACTAATTCCAAAGGGATAGTGATTGATTAATCTACCAATTCCAAATTTATGTTGCTATTATTCTTGAGAGGTAGTAGATTCTAAGCCTTACACATATCATGGGAGATGAGATTGTCACTAGAATCAAAATCAAGAAGAGCCTTGCATGGCTCATGTTTAGTGATTTTCAAGTAAATAAGAGGACTTCTTGAGTCATATATTTTTGTGGGAAGGTTTCCAACTTTGATCCAATTGGAAACAACATGATTAAACATCATAGTGCAGATCCAAGGTGACATTTTTTTTGAAGGGTACTTGAATGTGTTTGATGTAGAGGTTGAGGGTGTTGGAGATGCACGACAACCATTCACATTAGGTTGTGAGGGTTTGGGAGGATTGTCGGATCAAGAAAAGGATCATTTCCTAGATTTATTATCTAAACCACTTAGCTAGAAGGTTGATTCTGAATGTACATCCCTCATAGAATTTTTTTGTTGTGGCTATGAAGGAATTTATCCTTGCATGAATGAAGCAAGAGGTAACTAGGTTGAGGGTGAAGGAATATGTGTAGATAGATGTAAATGGTGTTAAGGATATTGGTTCTCCCCTAGAGTAGATGGTAAATGAGTTTTATGGTACTCTAGAGGTTAATAGTGATGCTGGAATGAGGCATGGCTTATAGAGTACTCATATAGATTAGGTTATTTGTAAGGGTATTTATATCTTGGAAATGGAATTCCCCATAATTATGGTTATTTCCACTATTGATATTATTCATATGGTTGTGGTGGAGCTCCACTTGGATAGTAAGCTTGTTGTTGCTGGTAGAATTTCTTTGGATTGCCCTCAAGATAGGGTAATTTCCTTGCTTGTCTTGTAAGTGTGACACCATAGGGAAACATCCCTTATAATGTTTTTATTAACAAATGTCACATCCATCATCACTATCAAAGTTTTTCTCCATGTCTTCTTCAACTATAGCAGCTTTGCCCTTACCTCTCTGGTAGGCATGTTTAGCTTCTTTCCACCTCTTGTAGTTATGATCACTATTTTGCTCTTTAGATGCTTTATCAATCTTTATAGTAGTTTGTAATTTTTCATCCAAAAAGTCCCATAGTTTTTCAACCTTTGTCAAAATATTAGAAATAGACTTTTGAATGGGCAAGTTTTCCTATTCACCGCTACATCAAGTGATGACTCCTCTTTGTCACAGAATCAAACCTCCCTTTTCCTAATGTAAGGGTCCCTATTATATTTTTCTACACTTTTTATTTTTTCCAAATCACCTTCTTCTTTTACTACCTTCTCTATCATCCTTTATTTTTGATGAGCACTTAGTTCAAATAATCTCCCTTGGGCATAAACCCCAAGAGTTCTTTTGGTTTCTACTCTGAGCCCATCAATTAGGTGGTAGACTTGTTCCCTCTGAGAATAACCATGGCTAGGGCATCGATGTAAAAGAGAATAATATCTATTCATGGTGGCATCAAAGGGTTCATGTGTTTTTTTTTCTATCCTTGGATTTTCCTTCTCAGATTAGACACTGAAGAGTACATCTAGTATTTATCATTAAATAGCTCAAGCATTGTACTCCATCAATGGATAGATTCTAGATCTAAGGACTAGTACTAGGTTTTAGCTTCCTTAATGAGTATGATAGGAAATATCTTAAGTTTTTTTCAATCATTTTCAATGTTATGTAAAGCACACGCATTGTGGAAAGATTGTAGACATGTCTATAAAATAAAAGTTATATCCCCCTCAAATCTTGGCATATTGTTCATGTCTAAGCACTTGATTCAATTGCCTTTCACATGCCTAGTTGGAATCTTAACTACCTTTGAAATGATAAGCATACTTTGAGTTACTAATAGAGGTTCATCATCATCATTATGTCGATGATGCTGATGATGGTTTCTACCACCTCTTTGTTCTTGGTAGGCTCTATGATCATTGTTGTCCTGTTGATCACCTTCATCATGATTATTTCTTTGGTAGCTTCTTTTAGAACCAAAAGATGAAGAGGAATTTTTGGAATCAAATTAAGAGGATGAAGAGGAAGGTGGACCACCACCACTACCATGGTATCCATCATGACCTCCTTGCTTGTGATGACCATGATCCATAGATTTCTTGCCATTATGATTTTTTCCCTAGTTCCTACCTTGACGATTACTTTTTCCTGAACCTAGTTTGTTAATAGTGGACTACAAGTTTTGGGTCACACCCTCATCATGAATAACTAGGGGTGGAAAATATTCATATTGAGAACCCCTAGATGGAGGCTCCTAATAATCATGTTGGTTCAGTAGGAACAAGGGGTTATTAAAGTGTTTCTCCTTCACAAACTTGTGGTGTTTCTCCTAGTGTTAATCTCTCCTAAATTGTGTTTCAGTGGGATGATAGTCTCGATAGATGTGATCATGCACAACATATTCTTCTTGAAGATTGTGGATGCCTTTCTTAAAAGTTTGAAGCAACATTACAAGCATAGATCAATTGGGAGACATTACAATGTTGCCTTTCATGTTACACCATTGTAGTTGCTCATCCTGATGTAGGATGAAGGTGAAGTCAAGTACATACTCATCTAGATGGGTTTATACCACTTTGCACTCTTGTGGGATGGATGGTTTGACATCTTAACACTTGTGAGAAGAAGAAGACATTTTTCAAACAAATAAAATATTTGTGTGCTTTTTGTAATTATATGTCATTTGAGAGTTGTGTTGACCTTAGGTTGGTCCAATGATATTAATAACATTAATTAATCCTAGATAGTGCATGTTTCAACAAATAGAGTCCTTAGCAATGATGCTAATGATAAGCAGTGGAAGGTACTTCTACATCCAACCATACGAATCATGAAGCATTCATACTCGATTCAGTTAAATTATAGACTCTATAGTTTTTAGTGCACTAGTCTTCAAAAAAGTGATCCTTGCTGATGAGTGATGAGGTACCCCTACACTCAACCATATGAAACAAGCAACACATGCACGATCTAGTCGAACTCTGCAGATGGACTAGTTGTGGCACCTACACAGTTATTCTTAGGTTGCAGTTTGCTATCTTCTCACCTGGACTAGTATTGTATATTTGTCATGTATGGTTTAGTCCAGTGTGAAGTGTATGATGTGTTCCTAATCTATGCTACTCTTGAAGGCAGTCGAAAATAATATTAACTAAGCTAAGCTAGGAGGAAAAAGGTAAGAAAATCTAATCTAGCCTAAGTGCGATGAGCAACCGATTCCTTGATCAATCGTACACATGTTGGACCTCGTGCACAACTACCACTGGGACTACCAAGCATAGATCCTAGGTACACCATGGGGATTACCAAGCGTAGATCCTAGATACACCACTAGGTTACCAAGCATAAATCCTGGATATGCCACTAGGCTACCAAGTAGTCACACTTAAATTCTTGTAATCAAGTCGTACTCGTTCCACGTTCTAGGAGTTTAAGGGTGAGAGAGAGAAAATAGGAAATAACATTAAAGAAATAAATAAATAAATAATTGAATACTACAATGATGAATTAATCTCGATCTTTATTGCCAGTCATGTGCGTGTCCAAGTATGGAACACTCAAATAAAGACACCATACAATTACATTCACCACACTGTGGGTAGACACAGGAAAAAATCTAACTTTGGAGGGATCAAACTACTAGAGCTTCGCTACTCTAAAACTGGGATCCCAAACAAGGGAGAGCTGCATCTTATTTATAGATATGACAACGAACTGTGATATCATGTATGCGATATTGTAGGGAAGACGCGATATCATGGGGGATGCGATATCGCGGCGGACACGATATCGCGGCCTATGCGAATCACATCTCATCATACCCCCACGACTGAATAAAAACTTATCCTTGAGTTACAAGGAGAATAAGATTCATTAATTACATAATGGATAGGTATGGGATTATTAACTAGAAAAAGAAATGGACTAATGTCGTAATATGGGAAGACAGAAACAGAAAAAATGCTACACTACAAAAGATGGAACTCATGTAGTTCCTGATCACGGTGGCTCCTCCATGGGTGCTTTCCCCTTGTCATGTGCTCCAAGCTTTGAAGGTTGAAAATGTTGAAGAATGGCCTGGAGCTTCTCCTCTTTGGTCCAAGGATCTTGTGTCATCCATGCTAATGTTCCGATGTTTGATGGAGTCGGCACCTCCCACGGACAGGGTAGTTGCAGGAACATCTAATTAGCTTTGACATACCATGTTGTGAATGTCCATCGTTCCTCTTCATAGGCTCTAGATTTGTCTTTGTATTCATGAAGCTCTATTAGCTATCGAGCCAAGTCAATTGCAACATCTTTCTATCCCTGGTAGCTTTCTTTTACCACCGCAAGTTCACAATTTACAGCATCTAGTTTCTCAGCCAGCTTCTTTCACTCTACAAATTTTGCCTCATATTTGATGTGGGTGGAAGCTACCTGCTGCTCGAGCTCTGACCTCAGGTGTCCCACTATTAATGTGGCCAAGTTGGCATATCTAAGGTTTGCCAACTCCATGTATTCAGTGAAGTCTTGGATATGCAGGTCCCGGTTCTTAATTTCCACTTGGTGGGCGAAGGCGTAAGTGTCCAATATGGCCCTCCAATCAGTGTGTTGAGCACTGATGTTGTTGATTTGAGCCTTGGCCATATGGATCTCCTTCTCCAAGATTTGTTTGTACATCCCCACCTGATCAAGGAAATTCTCCTTCAACTTCTCATGTCGTTTAGCCTCATTCTTCCATATGCTTATCTCGATGGCTGATTTTTAGCGAATAGCACATACCTCCTTCATTAAGAGAGTTCAATTTTCTCTGCCTAAATAGCTTACATCTCGGTTGACCTGAATGAACTCTTCTCATAACTAATGAAAGTGTTCATCGAGAACATTCTTTTGTTTCTCTGCAGAAGTCAACCGAAGGTTATCTACAACCAACTGCTTATTCTCTGCTTCTAAGGCCTTGAGCGCCTTAAGATGCACATGAGTTTGCACTTGAGCTGCAGACACATCGCAAGTGGCCATCTCCTTTTCTTTTTCCATCTCCTTATTTTTTGGAACTATCTTTGTTAATTGCTTGGTTCTGAAATTTTCTAGCTGGTCTACGGGAACAAATTGCAAAGGATCTCGCTGTGCTGCTTGTAAGGCTACGAGCTGCTTTTGTAGTTTCTACACTTCAGCTTTAGCATGCTCTACCCTTACTTTGGATATGACCAACTTCCCCTTTGTGGAAATGAGGTCTGATTGAATTACTGTTACATCCTGAGGAATGTCAATTAGAGACATCAAAACTTGTCCTATTTGAAGCAATCTGTCTAGTGCATCCTCATGTTCTGTAGGAGTCATTAAGGTTCCGGAAAGAGTTTGAGCATCCCGTACTCCTAAAAGATCTTCTAGTGGCACAACAGGTATGTTAAAGGATTCTTTGATATGGTCAATGATCACTTTAGCAGCTTCTACGACATCCTGGTGTTGCATGACCATCACAGTGGCCCCTTCACCAGTCTCTAACTGCACTTGAAAAGATGCTTCATTTCTAGATATTTTTTGTGACCATATGCTTTCCCCTCCTCCTGTTTGGATGGATAATTTACCCCTTGTGCAATCTAATGAAATAGTAGGCTAGTCAGCATCATTAATGATGTGGAAGAGATTTACGTCATCATGACTTCCCCAACTAACCGTCTCGGCGATGGCCCTAAGATGGCTCATCAACAATCTATAGTCTTGCGGCTATGGTGGCTGATCCTAGCCTATGCTGGGTCTTGCTTCTTGTTGTTGGCTGGGACCAATGGTTGGAGGTTGATTGGCTCCTACAAGTTGAGTTGCAGGTGATCCAGTCATCTGTTCTTCTTCTTCATTTGGTCCCAATTCTTCACTAGTGCTCTTTCTTGGAGCTGGCACCTTTAATAACTCAACATAAGAAGCATTTCGGGCCTTTCAGAGGACATCATTTGTGTATCCCTAAATACCATCCTATTGGCACAGTTTTTAGATAAGAGAGGGAAAAGGCAGTGCCATCTTTCTTGACTTCCGTTCTTCAAATCGCCTTAGGATCTCCATCAAATAGAGATGGGGTAGGTTAGCATTAACCTTTCCCATCAACACTGCACATCCCCTTGCTGCATACGTAGATACTCTTTTCAAACCTTTTGTGGGGAAGAGATGATAGGTTCCAATTTTGAAATAAACATACTCTTCCGTCATTAATTCTCCAAAAGTTTTATCTCTGCCATAAGCCTTCTCTAACCAATCTTTTCGCACATCAGGGTTTGATCGGGTAGATAACTGAGCAACATGGGGGCCTCAATTTGGAAGGTTTAACACTTTTGAAATCACCTATGTAGAAAAGTCTATTATCACACCACAAATGTTAACCATGGTGCCTTGCTCCTTATTGTGCCAGAATAGGTACATTTCACCTAAGTACCAGGCACCACACTTAGAGAGGACAGGACATAAGGGAGATCCTTTAAGGTGATCCATAATAGCCTCAAGAGCAAACTCTGCAAAAGGTTCGAATTTAAGCTCCA
>MNCI01024380.1:15834-38172 GCA_015680685.1 Gnetum montanum | reverse complement strand
TACACGATATCTCATCCCCAGTGATGTGGGACACATGACAAATACCAAATTTTTAAAGATTTTCTTGAAATTAATGGTGTAAAATGAGGACATGGGCAAGTATGAAGATATCCTAGGGTAATTTCATTAATTAAAGAGGCACTCATAATGATAATGATGTGAATTTAGCAATTAAAAATTTGGTAGTTATGAAGAAAAGGGAATGTAATGGTACATTGGAACATTAAAATTTGGAGGGATAATAATAAAAGGGAAAGAAAATGATGAAAAATTAAGATGAGGGTAAGAAATTGTGTGTTTGAAGTAGAGAATTAGTGAAGATTACGAAAAATTACACAAGTGGGTCCTTCCCAATGTAGGTTTCAACCTATTATGCCCTTGTGTAACCACACTTAAAGTGTCCATGGGCACTAGAAGGGTTAAATGTAATCCGCACTAACTCCACAAAACACACGCATGTAAATATCACTGAAATGAGGTGAAAATTCTATGCTACATGGGACATGAGTTACAATTACATGAACAGTGAGATGAGATGAAGTATAGAAAGGAATTGTAGAGATAGAAAACAATGTAAAAATACACTAATTAGCAAGAAAATAGAGTAAATTCTAGTTATAAAAATGCACTGCTTCAAGAACGTTACTTCACTTTGATAATGTGGATACAAGTGGTTGTGCGGCACTGAGGGACGCAAGGATCCCAAGAGTAACCAAGATGTTTTGAGCAAAGTAGTTGTATACTTGAACATGGACTCTAGGGTCAACAATGTAGAATTCTATGAGGACAGTAGGGAATAGTAGAACAAAATACCAAATGGGAATGTCAATTGTTTATAGTTCCAAACAAGGTGTTTACAATGCTCAGGAATACAATGCTAACTTTTTGCTAGCTTGCTAATCAATTCCCTCACTAGCGATCCTAGAGACCTAAAAGGAAAAAATATCCTTTGAACATTTCTTATTGGGGTATTTATAGGATCAAGGGCATGTGAAAGATATGGTTTGGATGCCACATGCCTTGGGCCTATGTTGACTTGTCTATGCTTCATGGGCATGGATGATTGTTCGACGAGCCTACCATGCTGTAATTGCACTGTCAAAGCTTGAGGATGTGTTCCAACGATGCAATTAGGTGAACTACATTGATGTGGTGTAACTTTTTGTTGTGTTGTGCTATGCTTTGTAGCATAGCATGTAGGTGTAGCATGGAAACTTGTTACGCCATGCTACGCTATGCAGTGCAGCATAGCATAGCCACTGGTTTGGAGCAAAACATGCGTTGCATCTTGCTGCATGTGCTAACTTTACCTTTTGCACTGCAAAACTTGTGAACTTGCTAATCTTTCCCTTTGAGATGCCTTTTGTTATTCCCATAAAGTTGCTACACCATGCTACGCTACATAGCGTAGCATAGCGTAGCAACCTACATGGCCTACTTTTTACTAAGTTTTCACTTTCTGGTGAAGGATTTATTGCTGAAGAACTTGGAGTCGATCGAAGAAAATTTTTTGAAGATCATAGGCACTAACTCAGTGTATTTCAAATCACCAAGTAGGTTGAGCTTTCCTATCTTGCTCTTGATACATTATGCTATTCTGCATAGTCTGGCATAGCATAGCATTTTGTCTTGCAACAATTTGCAGTTGACTGTTTGAACAACTGTCTTCTAAATCCTACTATGCTATATAATGTGGTGTAGCATAGCAAACTCCTTGACTTAGAAAACTTGCCAAACTGTGTTGCACATTTTTAGCACCGCTAACAACTTTCCACATAATTTTTGAGTAGGTTGTGAACTTGACAAATTTGCCAAACTAAACAGCCTAAACTTGAAACATTCACATCTTGCTGAAGTGACATGATGCTACCTAAATTACGATGGCCTGATGAAGCAAGGATGCCCTAAAAATTTAGGGTGTTTCATTGGTTCCTCTTTGTCAACATTTGGAGGGTGGCCCTAAGAGACATCGATAAAGAATACGAAACACCATAGGAGACAAAACGCTAACATTGTTGTTTGGTGATTGTCAATATGTCACTTGGTTGTACTTGAGAGTGTTGTATTGGTTTTTTGTAAGGGGGGAGGACTAAGCAGGGAGGAAGGAGGTTCAGAAAAAAGGGCAAAGATGAGGTTTAGTAGAGACCCTCGTCAGAGTGCTCATGAGGGAGGTGTTCACATTTTCATCTTTACTTTTGCTGACCTTTGACCTCTTGTCGAAACATTTGAGGGTGATTGCAAAGTAGCTTACGTGCCATTTGTTTTAGGCACGTGAGCCTTTTCTCTCTTATACTTTTACCTTTTTTTGTTTTGTTGTTTACATTTGTGAACAACCGTGTTGTAGGGTAGGTGTTTCTTTCCCCGGATTCGTTGTGTTACATCCATGTGGGGGTTTTGACCTGCCTATAGGTGCTTCCCATACAGCGATCTATGTTATGCACATCATGGACTTTGTGGTTGAGCAAATAGGAGGGCTTAACAAGTGTTGGAAAAGGCTTGTAAGAGGGCACCAAGTAGGGATTACAGATGCAAGAAGTAAGGTAAAGGAAAGAGGCTTAGAAGGTGGGATAGGATATGCACTCTGAAGTAGCCAAGCTAGTCAAGACAATCACTTTGCAACACTGTTGCATTTGTTGCTGTAGCGAGATGCACCTTCGATCAATGCCTCACCGGAACACACCCTGTAAACACAGAGAGCGAACTAGAAGAAATAGCCATGATGCAAAGCAAGGGTGAAGCTCTTGAACACGTTGTTGGTGTACGATGTCCAATGTAGGAACGCTAGTAGTGGCCTTGGTAGTGTCAGCATGGAGGAGCTGGCGTTAAAGGAGTGGGGAGTTGCTATGAGTGTAGATGCTTTGGAATCCCTATCAAAGGCATGCATTCTTAGTTCAAATATGGGATCAGTTGCCACATAGCTAAACATCGTTTGAGCCTAGACACTAGTAGGGGGCTGGAGGATAACAATATTGTGGCTGGGCCACAATACTGTTGGAACTCTAGTAGTAGGCACTGACCAAGGAACTACCATCAGCGTGATGGGCCATGGAAAAGGTAGGTCCAGGGGGTTAGTGATTTTTCATACGACATCTCCTAGGGATCAACAAGGTGCTAGGAGTGATGGCATTGCATAAGTTCTAGATCATGTTCCCATTGTGGCGTGAACTGCATTATGAAATTACAATGTCCCTCCCCACATCAGCACTCTGCAGGCTTGCTTGATGTGTGCTTGGTGAACATGCATGTTGTGGACGTGCTGCGAACCCAGTTTAAGATCCCGGTACACCATGTGCTGGTTTAAGGTCTCAACAGACCCCTATGCTGGTTTAAGGTCCCATCAAACCATATGTGCTAGTTTAAGGTTCCATCAAACCATGTGTACTAGTTTAAAGTCATAGTAGACTAGTTGTGCCAGTTTATAGTCATATCAGACTACCTATGCCAATTTTACATCGTAGCGGATGAGCTGTGCTAGTTTTACATCATAGTGGACGTTTGTGAAGTTATGCCATTTTAATGTCATAGCGAATGTTTGCTCACCTTTGCTAGTTTTACATCGTACCAGATGTTTTGTGCTAGTTTTATGGCATAGAAGATGATCGTCTTTCTGCTCCATGCACTTAGATGTAGTATAGCTTGAGGTACGAGTGATTCCCCACATTGGCAAACTCGTTGTCATCCATGTCTGCCATCTTGAAGGCTCCATTCCCAAAGACTTTAATGACCACATAAGGGCCCTCCTAGTTGGCTGAGAATTTGCTCACATGCTCATAGATGGCCTTGAGGATGGGGTCTCCCTTCTGTACTGGCTGTTGATGTACGTCTGCATAGTGTTTTTGCTGCTACTTGCTCTGGTAGCACTCTATGCAATTGAGTCGAGGTTGATAACCCTTGACTTGTTCCCTCATGACATTAGATAGGATCATCCATAGTGATGGTACCGACAATTCAAGAGGTAACATAGCTTTAGATCTATAAACAAGACTATAAGGAGTTTTACTCGTCACAGTCTTTCATGTCATCCTGTAGGCCCATAGAACATAGAGGATTTGTTGATGCCACCGCCTCTTGTTGTTGCTAAGCATTCTCCTCAACAAGTTGATGATGGTCTTATTTGTAGCCTCCACCTACCCATTCACCTGCAGGTAATATGAAGAGGAGAATGATTGCTTGATGTCCAGATTACTGCAGAAGGTTCGGGTTTCCATACTACTGAATTATGGCCCATTGTCGGTTACAATAGTTATTGGAAGCCAAAACCTTGTCATGATGTTATCCAAGATGAAATGGCAAACCTGCTAGGATTTCATCTTCCTTAGGGGAATAACTTCCACCCACTTAGTAAAGTACTTGGTGGTGGTGATGATGAAGCTATGCCCTACATAGGACTTGGGCATGATAGGTCTTATGATGTTTAGTCCCCATCATTGGAAAGACCACGTGATCTGTGTTGGGTCCAGCTCCGTAGGTGAGACATGTATGAGATTTGCGTATCTCTGGCACATGTCACACGTCTTGACCTTTGATAGGCAATCATGCTCCATATGGGGCCAGTAGTACCCTAGCTATCTAATTTTTATAGCCATAGCCCTAGGTGCTATGTGTCCACCACACAGTCCCTCATGTACCTCATTAATCACCTTCCATGCATGCTCCTCACCCACGCATACTAGCAATATCCTATCATAGGAATGTTTGCACAAGGCATCATTTCCCATGAGTGTATATTGCCAGGCATGCTTGCGGATTTCATCTCTCTAGGCAGATGTCAGTCCACTTGGAGGTTCACCATATTGCAAGTAGGCTTTAATGTTAGTGTACCACTCCTAGGTGTCCATAATACTAATAGAGGCCACGTGTCCCACCTGAGTGATGGGCTCAGTACATTCGACAATCGAAGTCGGCATACTTGCAAATGAGTGTGATGGGATTTTTATTGCAAGGGTGGCTAGGGCGTCTGCTATGGTGTTCTCATTGGATGACACATGTTGCACATCTATAGTTGCAAACTGTTTAAACAAGTTTTTTGCTAGGTCGCAATAGGGTTTTAGATGGGTAACTTTGCAGGCATAGACCTTGGTGATTTGATTCACAACTAGTTGTGAATCATCACGAATCACCAAGTGTTGGATGCGTAGTGTTTGGGTAGCTGAGAGGCCTCTAAGTAGCCCCTCATATTCTACCATGTTTTTGGTGCAGGGGAACGTAAAATAATAAGAAAATGGGTGCATTTTCCCAGAGGGGAACGTAACGATGGTAGCTACACTACCTCCCCACATGGTCGAGGCACTATCAAAGTGTAAAGTAGCTTCTAGGTGTGATGGGATGGCATTGATAATACTAACATGCTCATCTAGGAATTCAGGATCTATGGTTGCCTAGTCTTCAATGGGTGAGGCTGTAAGTTGCATCGCTATGGCTTGACCCTTAGTCAATGACTAGCTCACATAGTGCAAGTCAAACACTGTGGTTATTGCTTTCCATCGGGCTATCCTGTTACTTTCATACAAGTTGTTAGTGATAGCCCGGAGTATGTTTCTTTTGCAAATGATGTTAATTTTACTATGAAATAGGTAATGCCTCCACTTTTTTAACACAAATAGTAAGACGAGGGAATTCCTATTCATCTCATTGTATTTTTCTTCATGCACTATTAATGCATGACTCAAATAATACATTGGTATCTTAGATCTATCATCTTGTTTCTGACATAACAGTGCTAGAATGGATGTGTCGAAGGTGGCAAGGTAGATGAAGAAAGGCTTATCTCTTTGTGACGGATGCACAGTTGGGAGGTGCAAAAGCTCTTCCTTCAAGTCATAGAAGGCTTTTTGACATTGAGTTGTCCATTTGAACTTAACCCCTTTCTTTAGAAGATGTTGCATGAGGTGTAACTTGTCAGTTAACTTTGCTATAAACCGTTGGATGAACTATACCCTACCTTGCAAATCACGCAATTCCTTTAGGTTCATAAGTGGCGCTAAGTTGATGATGGCCTTAACTTTGTCAGGGTCCACCAGTATTTCGTCCTACAATACTACAAATCCTAACATGTTTCTGGTTTTCACCCTGAAGACATACTTCTTAGGATTAAGGCACAAATCATGCATTTGATAGCACTTGAGGACTACCCCTAGATCACATGGGTGATCAGTGGCCCCTTTGAACTTGACTGCTATATCATCCACATAGTCGTTTAACGTTTCTAGGATGTAGTCACTGAAGATGTAGGTCATGGCTCACTAGTAGGTTGCTCTAGCATTCTTAAGCCCAAAAGGCATCATGGTGTAACAAAAGGTACCCCATGGAATCATGAAGGTTGTTTTTAGCTGATGCTCTGGGTTGATGTGAATTTGGTTGTAACTAGAGAAGCCATCCATGAAGGATAAAACAGCATGATCAGCTGCAGTGTCGATGAGTTGGTCGATGCTTGGAAGTGGAAAATTTTCTTTGATCATTGCTTTGTTCAGATCCTAGAAGTCTATATAGATTTGTATTCCTCCCATTTTCTTGGAAACCACAATGATGTTGGACACCCATTTCGAATAATCAATGCATGCATGAAACTTACTTGGTATAGCTTGGTGATTTCATCTCTTATAGCTAGTGCAATTTCTGACTTAACCTTACGAGATTTCTACTTGACTGCCTTCATGCGTAGGTCTAGGATGATGTTGTGTTGTATCAGCCTCAGATCTAAACCTAACATGTCGCTATATGACCATGTGAATATCTTAATGTTGTCTTGTATGATTTTGACCACATCTTTGTGTGTTTGCACTTAGACATGGTCATAGGCATTTCAACGAGAGGGTCCTCAGTTACATCCCTGGCCTTTAGATCTAGGGTTCAGACCAGATGCTCGGGCCAGTCTAGGGATGTTCCTAAAGACGCTATGGTGCTAGCTGTGGTTGATTCCTAGTCGATCAAGTATGGGTTCAATTATCTTGTGAGCATGCCATGTGGATCGGCTAAAGCTAAAGGCATGGAGAGATCACAACATATTTCCATTTTTGCTCAACCTACAAAGATGAAAGGAGAGCCTGGTTAAAAGGCACCTATTTGCAGTAATCATGTATAATGAAAATTTGCAAAAAAATGATGAGATGTAACTAGCAGATCGTGATATAAGGATTAAAATTTTCCAATTTAAATTCATGGTAGCTCACTAAGGTGTGAAGATGTAAAATTTTTTTAAAAAAATGTAAAACTGTCGATGCGAGAATGTGAAATTACTAAAAAATTTAAGGTGGCAGATGCAAAAGCATGAGACTACTAGTTTAATGTCATTGCGGACTACGTACGTGTAACACATCAAAACTGCTAGTTTAGGTCTTTTTAAACCATTAACTAGAGCAAACTGCTATGCTAGAAATGCTAGTTTAGGGTCTTTTTGGACCGCTAAAAACATTGCTACATTGGGGTTGCTAGTTTAAGGTCTTTTAGGATCGGTAAAACTGCTGCTAGGCTAAGATTGCTAGTTTAATGTCTTTCCAGACTAATAAAGTGGTAACTATGCTAGGATTGATAGTTTAAGGTCTTTTTGGATTGGTAAAGTTGTAAAATATATATTTTTATTTTTGAGAAAGCAAGTAGTTAGCTTGAAGCATGCCAAGATCTTTTGCCCATATCTGTCTATTTTAATTGCCAACAGTGCTACGATGTCATGGCGAGCATGCTACGCTGCATGGTAAACCCTGCATTTAATGGAGAAAGAGAGAATGGAAAGTTTCCCTTTTCTACCATTATGACCATAAATAGGGATTAAATCCTAGTAAGCTTGTCATTCTCACCGTAATAGTGCAAAGCCCATATTCGAAGCATAAAGCGATTTCAGAGCATAGAGCGATTATGCTAACAGAGTGCAAGGTGATTTTTTGGAATAGCAATGAGAAAGAGTTAGCAAGTAGGGTGATGGCTCCAAAGAAGGAATGCACATACTTGGCACTCACAAAGGTCAAGGAGGTAAAGAAAACCCTAGGGTGCGTGCCACAAGCATGCGTCGCAGTGCGGGAGAACACGCTGTTGACCCAATAGGCTATTATGCTTTCTATATTTTTCATGCTTCTGTTATCATTTTTATCTTCTACTTCTATTTCTGCAACGTAGTTTTAGCCATCTATGTTTTCTGCCATCGCTTTATCATTGTTTTGGCCTTTGTCCCATCAATGTTTCCATTTCGGCCGCGATGGATGAACAAACACTACATTGACATTGCATGCAAGGTCGCCTAAACTACCATCACCGTAGTTGTCTTGACTGCAGGGGTTTGGATAGTTTAAGTTACTTGGCTTTCAAATGGCATAGCATAGGATCCTTAGAAGGGTTTGGCCATGCGTGATGCAACAGTGTGACACATGTTTTTGCTAGGGTGTAGTGCTAATTGCCTTACTAGGGTTAATCGCTCCATTGAAATGCTAGGCTATTTTTACTACACTATTACATTCATGTTCTTTTCTATGCTATGTAAAGGTTCACTAAATTGCTAATTCTTGATACACTACGTGTGCATTGTGCTTGGTCATGATGCTAACATTTTCTATTGTGTTGTGCAGGATAGTGCTAAGGCTAATTCTGATTATCTTAGAAATTGCAGGGGTCCTATGTTGTGTAAACAGACCAGTGGCCAATATTCCTCCTCCCCACACATGTGTGGGGCAGCAAGGGGTCTTGTTTAGGAAAGGATCATAGGAGTTCCTACAATTCCTTCTCCAATACTTCAGGTTGATCGTTTGGTCATACCTAGAGGAGGAAGATGTGGCCATCATAATAAAAACCCTATTGCCTAGGGTAAACTGGGGTATCCTGAGGTTTTTTACGGATGGGGCAATTAGTAGCAGGTAGGGAGAAGGGTCCAGTCAATGCCCCAAAGATTTGAGGCATTTGGCTTGAATCTAAGATATGCATGAGTATAGCTACTACCATTCTTACAACACATTGTTTGTCGCATGTCATATGGGAACGTGCTTCGAAAACCCACCAAGAACCATCTACTACACTAGAGGGTGAGTTTTGTAGTCTTGTTCCATTGCATTGCAAAACGTTTGCTATGCTAGCCAAATGTTAATGCTATGTTTTTATTATCAAGATCTACATTAACAAGGAAGGGCTTCACGACAAAGCAGATGCGCTGACCACAGCATGGATGGCCCTGTAGGAGTTCTCTTCTGCTAAGAACTTGTGTGCAAGTGTGATTGGTCAATTTGGTGGTGAATACCACACCTACCCAGAGCTATACCCCATTCCCTACCCCCCCCGCAAGGAGATGAGTTAGTTGGATGAGGTATGGGTGCCCTTCAAACTGATTTCTATGGAATAGGTTTTGGTCCCTCTTTCACAATTGTTGTTGCCATATAAACTTGGTAAGCTAAATAGTGGGAGCTTCTTGCTTAAATGCTTTTGCAATCTTTTGTGTTTTCTATGTTTTTATGCTAAACGTTTATTGTGAAAACTACTATAGGAATGAAAAAGTCCCAGGAGGTGACAGTGGTGACTGCTGAGGGCCAGTAGGAAAAAATATACTTCAAGTACGAAGAAGTAGAGGGGAGCCAACGTTGGATATGAAATGTAGCCTCAGACTCCTTGGTCTAGAATATTCAAAAGGCTAGGTTTATAGATCTGTTCTTGGCCCTAAATCCAAGCGTTACTACCACTGAGATGCTCTCCTTGGTCAACTCTTTTTCTAATAGGGCAGGTTGCTTTTGCATGTGCATACAGGGCGCACGAGTGGTCATTGAAATCAATGACCAACTTT
Source organism: Gnetum montanum (assembly GCA_015680685.1). Classification (NCBI taxonomy): domain Eukaryota; kingdom Viridiplantae; phylum Streptophyta; class Gnetopsida; order Gnetales; family Gnetaceae; genus Gnetum; species Gnetum montanum. The sequence continues at coordinate 28,418 of MNCI01024380.1, read as the reverse complement.
TCACCAACCTTTTCAGTGTCCCTGCTAATGGCATCCCCATAGGGTCAAAGACTAAAGGGGAGTTGATCCTTCAAAAGAAGGACATTCAAGAGTGGTTGGTGGTTACCAAGGAGTGAAAGGGGCTCCCTATGAAGAAGCTTAAAGTAGGGCCCACCAAGAAATTTTACCCTACCTTCTGTGCTCACACATTCCCCCAGCTACTTTCCCAAGGGAAGTTTCTTGGGATTGAGTAGGCTTGGGTAATGCATGAGGTCATGGAAGAGGGGGATCGCTACAACTAGGCCAAGTTTCTATCTAAAGGCTTGTAGCCCAAAATCTTGGGGCTCCGTAAGAAGCTGGAGTCTCGTTCCAATATACATTATGCCTTTTAGATAGCCTGCTTGTGGCATTTTATAAAGTTTCTAGTGGTCCACAAGAATGGAGCTTGGGTCATGTGATCACTACCAAATTTCTAGACTATGGATCTGCCAAATCCTCCAGACCACCCGAGCCCAGGATCCCCCAAAAATAATTGGGGAGTCATTCTTAGTGATGACTAAGGATTGGGTGGCCCACAAATTTTGTGGCCAAGATAGCATAGGAAAGGTGCCCCCCACTATAGCTGGTAGCATGTCATGGGGGAAACATTGTATAACCAAGACTGTGGCCAGTAAGTTGTAGCGAAAGAGGCCTGCTTCAACTAAGGAAACCCTCTGCATGGAGGAAGAGAAGGGGCAGATATTTTGGTTCAAACTGCAGAGGATGCAACCCCCCATTGGTAAACACTTTCGTTTAATACCTACTTTGCTAATGCCTACTATGCTATGCTACGCTAGATAGCATAGCATCCTTCTTAAGCTAACCTATTTTGAGCTAATGAAAACATGTTTAATTGGCCACCAAAGGAAGAAGATGAAGAAGAATAAGGTGATGAAGAGGTATCAGCTATTAAGATGAAGGTGACAAATAAAGATGTGAAGGCCCCAGTCTTGGAAGAGGGGGCCTTGGTCAAGAAAGGAGGAGCTCCTACCACTAAGTTCGAGGCTCTTGTCATTAGAATGAATCCTCCTACTAACGAGGGAGAAATTTTTGGAGACGAAGAGGAGTCTCCCATGAATAAAAAGGATGCTAGTGCCTCAAAAGGCAAAGCATCCATGAATAAAGAAGAAGCCCACATTGACCCAAAATGGACTTCTGCCAAGGATGCTACCACCACTTTGAATCAGAAGGAAGGAGAACTATAATTAGACATTGGTGAGTTTGGCAATATGTCTACCTTGTCCAAGCCCATTTTGGTCATTCTTGTCATGCTTAGTTGTATGATAAATACCACTGTTATTATTGCAAGACCCCCATTGATTCATGTGGAATGACAAGATGAGACCCTTGATAAGTTTATGTTTATGTAGGGGGTTGTTGATGACATGATCAACCGTCTTCAGTGGATCAACCCTGAAGTGGGTAAGTAGTAGTGCTAGGTGTTTTCATGTTGGTTCGCTAGAGTTCTCAAATTTGTTAACATTGCTACACTAATGCAACTGACATGCTCTTTATGTTATGACAGCCTCTTGACTAAAATAGGACCTGACATGACCTTTGAAATTTAGTGCCATGCCTCATCGCGTATATGACAAGGTAAGAAAATGTGCTTTGCACTTGGCCCGCTCCTTGTGGAAGTACAAGCACATCAATGAAGACCTATGGAAATGGATCTAAAAAGTTGAGAAAGAGAAGGCTGATCTGAGTACCACAATGGAGGACCTCATATTGAGGAATGAGTTTCACCTAGCCCATCGAAACACCACAAAATTTTGGCCTAGCACTTTTAGACAAGAATCAAGCTAAGTCATGCTGCTACCCAACATGATTATAGCATGACCAAATATGAAAGCCTCTAAAATAGCATGAAATGACATAAAATGGAGTGAGAAATGGAGTAAGCAAGGTTCCCCCAAGGCCCACAGGTGACTGCACCAACTTTTGGCATCTAGAATCAAAGGTTTTTCGGTCAAAATTCTTGGTTTTGGCAAAGTATAAGTTGGTTATATTTTTAGACGCTGCTCAGCGTAAGGCTCAACGTCACCAACTTTTGGAGCCCCAAAACTGAGCCAAAATATGTCAAAATCAAGCATAGGGACCCCCCATGACCTTCACCAAGGTCCCTAGCAGGTCCTAGCCTCCATAAAATCAATATTTGGGCCTCAAATGTGCCACTTTGACTTGGTGACGCTAGGGTTACTTTTCTTACGCTGCTCAGCGTAAGGCTCAGCGTCACCAATTTTTGGAGCCCCGAAATAGAGCCAAAACAACATCCAAATCAGCCCAAATTTGGCACAAAAAGCCCTCATGATCCATAAGATGAAGGTCCAGTCTAAAAACTAGTCTCACAGGTCAAAAATGGGCTCAAAATGCATTGTTTTCAGCTCATACGCTATTAGTGACGCTGACACTGACGCTAATGTTGATGCTGACATTGACGTTGATGCTGACGCTGACGTTGACATTGACACTAACACTAACACTGACACTGATGTTGATGCTAACACTGACACTGATGCTAATGCTGGCATTGGATGCTGACACTGACACCAAAACAGGCTGCACACACATCAAAGCCAAATCCACGCATGCTGGAGGCCTTGGTGGAGCAAAAATAGCACAGATCTACAGATCCGGAGGCCAAACATCCAGATCCGCTCTTGTACGTTAACATTCTTTGTACATTTTTCATTTTTTCAATGTGTCAAGCTCTTATGCTATGGATTAAACATGTTAGTGTAAGAGATCTTGGTCACGCTACATGTTGTACGTTGTAACATTTCGTGCATCTGGTCAATGCACATACCTGTCACCCAATCCGAAGTTTTCTTACCCTGAAGTCACTGATCTTCTCCCAGATCCCAATCTCATGCCTAAAATTGTATAAATCTCCTATTTTTCCACTAGATCAAGGCAGGGAAAAATATGAATCTCAAACACTTAAGAAATTTGGGCATCAATCTCACGCGCTGGTGCTGCATATAGACTTGGACGTCGTACATCTGCAATCCAAAACCTGCATCTTCCCAGCATCCGTTCTTATCCATCGGGGTGAAAAGTCTACCTTGTAACCAATTCACAACTGCATTCTGACTGGTGCACATTTTAATTGTTTATTAATACGAACAGTTTGCATTATTACCCAGATTCTGGTAGTTTACATTATTTTTCCTGTTACGATTTTTCCTATTTTCATTGTTTAAATAGTTTACATTCGTTTCCATTTATTTACATTCAGTATTTATGTTTTTTTATGTATAACCCAACGCATCACAATTATGTATGTTTGGGGAAGTCCTCGTTTGATCCATACGCAAACTATTCAAGGCACTCCACCTTTGTTATTTTTCCAACAAGCCCTTGGGCAAAGGCAGGGTCTTATTGTTTCATTCGTAAATATCTCAGTCTTTGTTCATTCTAGCCTTTCACCAATGATTTCAAACGATATAGTAAAATGGCGCTAGAAGGAGGGTCATTTTTCTCCTAGATCCACATCTTTCTATCTCAAATCTACCCTCTGTGACTGTAGATCTACGCCCTGTGACTGTAGATCTGTGCCCTATCACTGCAAATCTGCATCCTGTGACTACAGATCTATGCCCTGTCACTACATATCTACTTCCTATGACTTTGGTTGTGACAACAAGTCCTCTTAAGTAGGATATAAGAGTCTCATTCCTCCAAAGGATGCACATCCCATGCCTTGGTCCCAAGTCCGCTAGATACTGGCTATTGACAAGGACCAACATGATCTGTTCACACAAGAGCATTCCTCTTCCCACAGTTAAATAAAACAATTCCTTCATCAATCCCCAATCTCATAGTTACAAACCTTCTTCCTATACACCTCAAAACCTCACTTCCCGGTCCCATGTACTTTTGAACACGGTGCAATGACATCTGGCCAAATGCCAAAGAACAATGTTTGATACCCAGTTGCTTGTGATGTTTTGTACTTATTTGTTGATGCCTCTTGGGTAGATTCCTCTAAGTGTAAACAAAGAAGGACCAATGAAACACCACAAAATTTTGGCCTAGCACTTTTAGACAAGAATCATGTTGTTTCCCAACATGATTACAGCATGACCAAACTTGAGAGCCTCTAAAATGGCATGAAATGACATACAATGGAGTGAGCAATGGAGCAAGCAAGGTTTTCCCAAGGCCCACAACCGACTACACCAACTTTCCACATCTAGAATCAAAGGTTTTATGCTCAAAATGCTTGGTTTTGGCTAAGTATAAGTTGGCTATATTTTCAGACACTGCTCAACGTAAGGCTCAACGTCACCAACTTTTGGAGCCCCGAAACTGAGTCAAAACAGGCCAAAATAAAATATAGGGACCCCTCATGACCTTCACCATAGTCCCTAGTAGGTCCTAGCATCCATAAAATCAAGATTTGGGCCTCAAATATGCCACTTTAGCTTGGTGACGCTGGGGTTACTTTTCTTATGCTGCTCAGCGTAAGGCTTAGCGTCACCAGTTTCTGGAGCCCCAAAACAGAGCCAAAATGACATCCAAATTAGCCCAAATTTGGCACACAGAACCATCATGACCCATAGGATGCAGATCCACTTTGAAAATGGGTCTCAAAGGTCAGAAATGGGCTCAAATGCACTATTTTTAGGTCATACACTATTAGTGACGTTGACACTAACATTGACGTTGACGTGGACGCTGACACTAATGTTGACACTGACGCTACGCTAACATTGACACTGACACTGACTCTAACACTGACGCTGACACTGATGTTGATGTTGATGCTAACGTTAATGCTAACGTTGGTGCTAGATGTTGACGTTGATGCCAGAATAGACTACACACACATCAGAGCCAAATCCACACACGTTGGAGGCCTTGGCGGAGCAGAAACAGCACAGATCTTTAGATTCGAAGGCCAGACATCCATATCCACTCTTGTACTTTAACATTCTTTGTACATTTTACATTTTTTCAGCATGTAAAGCTCTTACGCTATGGATTACACACGTGAGTGTAAGAGATCTTGGTCACACTGCATGTTGTACGTTGTAACATTTCGTGCATCTGGTCAACGCACACACCTGTCACCCGCTCCAAAGTTTTCTTACCCTGCAGCCACTGATCTTCTCCTAGATCCCAATCTCATGCCTAAAATTGTATAAATCTCCTATTTTTCCATTAGATCGGGGCAGGGAAAAATATGAATCTCAGACACTTATGAAATCTGGGCATCAATCTCACGTGCTAGTGCTGCATACAGACTTGGATGCTGTACATCTGCAATCCAAAACCTGCATCTTCCCAGCACTCATTCTCATCCATCGGGGCTAAACGTCTATGTTTCAACCAATCTGCAACTACATTCTAACTCGTGCACATTTTAATTGTTTATTAATACAAACAGTTTCCATTATTGCCCAGATTCTGGCAGTTTACATTATTTTTCCTATTACGATTTTTCCTGTTTTCATTATTTAAATAGTTTACATTCGTTTCCATTTGTTTACGTTCAGTATTTTCATTTGTTTACATACAACCCAATGCATCGCAATTGCGTACATTTCAGGAAGTCCTTGTTTGATCTACATGTGAACCATTCAAGGCACTCTACCTTCGTTATTTTTCCAGCAAGCCCTCGAGTGAAGGCAGGGTCTTACTGTTTCATCCGTAAATCTCTTGGTGTTTGTTCATTCTAGCCTTTCACCAAAGATTTTAGATGGTACAGTAAAATGGCACTAGAAGGAGGGCCATTTTTCTCCTAGATCCATGTCTTTCTATCTCATATCTACCCTCTGTGACTGTAGATCTGCACCCTGTGACTGTAGATCTACACCCTATCACTATAGATCTGTGCCTTGTCACTGTAGATCTGTGCCCTGTCACTACAGATCTACATCCTGTGACTGCAGATCTATGCCCTGTGACTGCAGATCTGCGCCCTGTCACTACAGATCTACATACTCTGACTACAGATCTATGTCCTGTGACTACATATCTACGTCCTGTTCCACTAGATCTATGCTCAAACATTGCAGATCTGTGTTTTGCTTTCTCAGATCTATGCCACATCCAATGTCCATACGCAGCTGTGATTGTCAACGTTCCTACGTTGCCCTATTCCCAGCATTTAGGCACTGTTTCCTGCTCATAAATCCTATTATCTAGTTCAGACGCCATTTCAGAATTTTCCAAAGATGTCCCTGCTTGAATCATAACGTCCAACACTTAGTTTTCTTACCCAAATGTTGGTCAAGCTGACATTTGGTCACACTGACATTTGGTCACGCTGATGTTTGGTCAAGCTGACGTTTGGTCACGCTGACATTTGGTGACACTGACATTTGGTTAAGTTGATGTTGGTCACATTGACGTTGGTCAAGCTGACATTTGATCATGCTGACGTTTGGTCAAGCTGATATTTGATCAAGTTGATGTTTGGTCAAGCTGACGTTTGGTCGAGCTAACATTTGGTCAAGCTGACACTCCTTTGTACGTTGTTCAGCACTTGCCATATTTTCTCTCTTTAACACACGCTGTAGTTTACTCACACTGCAGTTTGCTCACGTTGCCATTTTCTCACGTTGTAGTTTTACACTTAGAAATTTTTTTTCTTACGTTTTAGTTTTTACACTCAGAAAATTTTTTGCACATGCTGCTAGGTTCTCACGTTGGACACTTAGAAAATTTTTTGCACACGTTGCACGCTGGTCACATTGCAAACTCAGCCCTGATCATACGCTACACATGCTGCACACTTAGCCCGAAACACACTCGACACTTGTTAGCCAGCCCATACGCTGCCCCATCACACATCACCATGGAGTCATCTCAGAACTCTAATGCATGCATCTTCGTAATCCTCACATAGGAATAGTACAAATTTATCTATGTGAAGATTTAGGCCAACCTTCCCCTTGACACCACAGAACAGGAGGCAAAATGAAACTTCGAGCGCATATACATGGGAGGTCATGACTTTGTCCCCTCTGTATATGACATCATCCTCCTTTCTGAGCCTCACCATCAACTCATCTCTTAGCTCCTTCTGGCTAGGAGCCAAAACACATGGTGACCCACTGAGGAGCCCTGAAACCAAGATCAGGATGATGACTTCAAGGCACAATCTGAACCTGAGGATTCATACCACACCCTTAGTCCCCATGCCTATGTGAACCCATCATTCCACCCTCGCATGGGACAGACGGCCACTCACCAAGTTTCAACAAGCACACAAGCACCCGTATCCCAACAGAGATTACCCATGTCCATCTCGACCCAGTACATATCACACGTGGAAACACATGGAGCCCTTTTCATCACTTCAGCTCTGCACATCCAGGGTGTTACTTCACAGTTTGTGGCTAGGAAAGGAACCATACCCCTTGTTCAACAACCCACTCACTTCAACGTGCCACAGCCCCCAACCGCAACTCCAAACATTTCTTCACAGCAAAAAATGACAACCCAACAATCTCCCCAACTAATTAATTTTCCTACCACTGCTGTTGAGGTAAAGCACCTCAAAATTGCCAACACTGAAGCAGTTAAAGTACTGGACTTCTACCAAGATGATCTAATTAGCTCTTCAGTGCCACTTTTATCTTTAACCAAGGGAATCACACTGCCCTAGTTAACCAAATACAATGGGAAGGGAGATCCAAATGCTCACTTAGTCACATTTCAATCAGAAACACTATTACTTCAAGCTTGGCCCCATGCAATCTTACAGGTGTTCACTATGTCCTTAATGGGCATAGCCTTAGACTGGTACCGAGCTCTACCCTGTAACTTCATATCCTCTCTGGAGGATTTTTTACATCAATTTGTCACCTGGTTTAAGTACAACCTCAAGCCTGAGGCCACACTAGACACTCTGATACAGGTCCAACAAGCACCACTAGAGCCTGTGTAGAAGTTCATTCAATGATGGAGCACAGCCCTTAACGAACTTCATGAGCCCATCCCTGAAATGTATTTGCTTACGATTCTAAAGGAAGCCATGAATGACTTCGTTAAGTTAAAACTGTACTACCTAAGCGCTCAAACGTTGAGCCAAGCCTTCACGCAGATCAAGAACATTGAACAAGCTGCACAAGCCAGCAATGATCCCACCTATGTGGCTTACAAGAACCAACACGTTGCCAAACAAAAGACAATAATGGAAACTGTAGCTGCAAGCACAAAAATAACAAACACCAATACCAACCTACCTGCAACAACATGTGCCACCCCAATGCCCAACTTTTAGTGCAAGGATCGCTCTAAGTATACGTCGCTACCCACGTGACCCTCTGAACTACTAGAGCAACTTCTCAAAACTAAGAAAATTCAATACAAACAAGTAGGAGAGAATGCCCACTGAAGACACGACAGGTACTGCGAGCTACTAAGGAATCCCACCTTAGCAGCACCAAATAAGCCCCCGGTCCCATGACACTTCAAGTTAGATCAATTCTGTCACTACCACCAGATGTCGGGTCACAATACCGAAAACTATCGTGCCTTACAGGATGATCTACAAGCAATGATATAACGGGGTTAACTAAACATCAACACCTTAAATCAACCCAACACAGATGATGCATCCTATGTCATAAACTCCATTGACATAGATAGTAAGCCTAAACCTATGCAGCAACCTTTTGTGATCCATGTGCCTCCTAGCAAGGTAACAATCCCCTCCGCCTCCATGAGCAAGAGGCCTCCCATCATCATCAAGGTACCACCTAGAGCACCAATGACAGCTTTTGTGGTCAAAGTACCATCGCAAATGTCCGCTAAGATTTAAACTGGAAGGAAGCATCATCGTTCGCTAAGAAGTTAAATTGGCATGATGCACCGACCACAACTACAAAGAAACCTTTCATCATCAAGTTGTCACAACAAGCTAGTCAAACACCAATGACTCCTCAAAAACTACCATTAGTCATAAAGTTGCCACCATGCGAGGGCCCCTCACCTACCTGAAGCCCAAATGTAGACGACAGGGGTAAGCAAACCAAATGGCAACAGAAGAGGACAAACAAAAAATGAACAACACTCACAGCTGAACCAAAGGTCACACCTAGTACACAGCAACTGAACACTGGGGGTCCTGTACCTAATCCAAAATAAACTAGGCCCAGGCCCTCAACCCATATAGAGGCAACCAACATAATGGTAAACAACACGGACTTTGTAGCTACACTGGCCTAGGTGAAACAAACGCTCAGACAAAAGAACACAACCATGAGCTTGTACGACTTGGTCATGACATCATCGGCTCATCGTGAAGCCTTAGCGCAAATGTTAGCATCCATTCCTATTACAAAGGATATCCCTGCTAACATGGAATCCATCTGTGCAACAATTTCACAACACACACCACAATGATTGGGTTCAAACACCTTAGCCTTTCGTGACAATGCAGTTAAAGTCAACCCCAAATGAGGGGAGGTCATAATAGCTCCATTGTCAATTAGTGTACGTGTTGGGAAATGTACCATTCGCAAAGTGCACGTTGATGATGGTGCGGCAACAAACGTAGCTTTATACTTCGTCATCGACAAACTAGGCATGGCAGACAAGATCATGCCAATGAAAATCACGTGTTTAAAATCCTTCAACAGATCACGTGTCACAGTTAAGGGCACGATTAATCTCACCTTCATGGCAGGTGAACAATTCCCCACCAATGTAGAGTTCACTGTCATAGAAGAGATGTCTAGTTTCAACATGATTCTTGGCAGACCTTGGCTAGTGCAACAACGAGCTGTTTCCTTACCGATACATCAAGAAATCAACCTTCCATACGAAGGTGGACAAGTCATCATACATGACGATAGCACTCCTTTTCAAGCCATCCACAACATAGACATGTCACAAGTATTGAAAGAAGAGTCTCTCGATGGAACACCCATGGCAACAAACGTAACACCTAAAGCCAAAACTCCGGAACAAGTGGTGAAAACCATAAGCCTCCCAGCGGAGCCTAACCCTAAAATGCTTGCAAAACCAAATCTGGTTAGGAGACAACCACTCGATCAAAGCACCCCTATGGCCAAAAACAAGCTGGATCGTCGCACACTCTTCACATTCTTTCGTTGTGCATACATTGCCTTCATTTGCATTGTACTAACTTACGCGTTTACATATGGCCCGAAAAGGCCTTAAACTAAACTGCTGCCCGAAATGGCCTTAAAATAGAACAAGTTACATTTCCATTTCCTTAAAATTACATTCTTTTTTGCATGCATAGTTGCATCCTTGCTCTACGAATCATTATTCCCCTTACATTTCTTCCATGTTGTTACCATTTCAGTTACATTCACACTTATATTTATAAACAGCCAAAACAACAACAAAAAATTACAAAATCAAATCAATTCAAAAGAAAATCTTTTCTATCCAAAGTTTGGACAAAACAAAAGAAAAACTTGAATAACATCAAAAAATAGCAAAAAAAAAATGCATAAATGTATAAATGGATAATATCAAATGTTAACATTGTATCATACATTTTCTTTCATACAATCCACATAATTTCAACAAAAAATAATAATAATAATAACTAAGCTAACTACAATAACAAGTTAAATTAAACATCAGCGTCAGGAGAGGCTTGATCTTCAAATCTCTCTACACCATCGGCTCCTGCTCCACTGGGGCCCACTCCATCATCTCCACGATCCTATAAACAAACACAAAATGAAAGTAACCATCAACAAAGCATAAATATGCAAGAGAGAACTAGCAATAGATAAAATATATATTAGACATAGATGAATTAGTGTAATAAATCACCAATTTAATAAAGCACGGTGTCAATTTCCTTTTATATAAAATTAATATATTGGCCATATAAGGTGATTTATCTCGATAATATAGCATAGCGTGATATAAAAGGTTATGTTAAATTATTTTAATGGACTGAAATTATTTTAAATCAAAAGTTCCAATATTCACCAAACTCACCTTACCTACCATGATTGAAAACTTTTCAAATGCTAACAAAAAAAAAAAAGTGGGGACTAGTCATGATAAAGGGGAAAGTAGAAATAGAGCACCATGAACTTTCATAAGGCCATTGGCCATGTGCTGGTGGAGATCGTTGCTTTATCAGCAAACAGATTTTTAATATAGTTGGATGAACATCCATCCGTCATCATGTTCATGGCTCATGACCCATGACGATGACCCTGTTTTGTTTATTCTTTTTCCATCAGAAATATGAGAAAAAGAGCAAAAAACCAGCAACGAAAATAAACACGCGTGAATGTGCGAGTCATCGCGGAACCTTTGGTGCTCCCAGAGATAGGCGAATCCATACAAATGCAACGTTTTCCTCACACGCCCCGTCCAAAACCTGATTTCTGTATGACCCATACTTGCCCCTTCGGCCTTCGGTTGCCATCGTGTTTGTTTAGCTATTTGTACTCCCTGGTTTTCTGTGATCCGCCTCGTGCCGATGCCACGAATCCTGATTGCTTGCTTGCCACTTAACCATGAAAATGAAATTTTTGGTATGATTCAGAATAGGAGAAAATACGTAAGATTTTAATGCAAAATGCGGAATCACTAAAAAGGAAAGGAAAAAATACGAGACAAGGCAAGATATCCATGGCCATAAAGATGGCCAATTTACCGATTTTTCATATCGGCTTTGATTTGGAACCATGATGTTGCCTGATAATTATTATTCAGCACCCAAGGAATAAGGCCAATATTCATGGCCGAATTTTAAAACACGACTATGCACGTTTCCTGTGCTTCTCCCATAACAGAATATCTTGGGCACACCAAGGTGGAAGAAGAAACAAATTAGGGGTATCGCGCTAAGATCACTACCAAATATCGCGTTAAAATACACTGTTAAAGTACACTCACCCAGTAAAAACAAATGATTCACGCTGCCTATGGTTTTATATTCACTTACGCGGATTTTGGCCTTCCAAAACTCACGCTCAGATGGCGGCTAGCTCACGCTCAGATGGCAGATAACTCACGCTGCTAGCCAATGGTGGCTGACTCACGCTGCCAGGCAAAGGCAGGATAACTCACACTGCCAGGCAAAGGCAGGATAACTCACGCTGCAATGGCGGCTAACTCACATTGCCAGGATATGGCGGCTAGCTCACGCTGCCAAGCAATGACGGCTGGCTAACTCACGCTGCCAGGAAAAAGAGCATTACTCACGCTGCCAGGAAAAAGAGCATTACTCACGCTAAATAACACCCTACCAAATTACTCACTCTAAGATAGGTTACTGAGGCTGTAAATTACTCACAAAAAATAAAATAAAAGAAAATAAAATTTCCACACGCTGTAAACGCTCAAGGTAGAGGGACGTACACATCCAGACCACCATAAAAAAAATATAGCAAGAAAAGGCTAATGAAACATGAAATGGGAGTGTACTGGCACAAGTATCCTATCCATGAAGGGATCCTGGGCTGAGGAAGGTGTTGAAGCATCTCATTGGTTTCCTCCACAAACCCTAGCATCGCCTCCTTCTTTCCTTTGCCCTTGTCCTATTTTGATTACTTTGACCCCTTTTTTTCTTTTATCAATGCCCAAACCTTAAACTTCAAAAATAAAAA
>MNCI01024380.1:0-14074 GCA_015680685.1 Gnetum montanum | reverse complement strand
ACTTCTTTGTCGATTCCTCTTGGGTAGATTCCTCTAGGTGTCAAAAAAGAGGGGCCAATGAAACACCACAAAATTTTGGCCTAGCACTTCTAGATAAGAATCAAGCTAAGTCATGATGCTACCCAACATGATTACAACATGACCAAACTTGAGAGCCTCTAAAACGACATGAAATATCATACAATGGAGTGAGCAATGGAGCAAGCAAGGTTCCCTTGGGGCCCACAGGCAACTGCACCAACTTTCAGCATCCAAAATCAAAGGTTTCGGGCTCAAAATGCTTGGTTTTAGCTAAGTATAAGTTGGCTATATTTTCAAACGCTGCTCAGCGTAAGGCTCGGCGTCACCAACATTTGGAGCCCCGAAACTGAGCCAAAATAAGTCGAAATCAAGCATAGGGACCCCCTGTGACCTTCACCAAGGTCCCCGAAAAGTCCCAGCCTCCATAAAATTAATATTTGGGCTTCAAATGTGCCACTTTGAGTTGATGACGCTGGGGTTACTTTTCTTATGCTGCTCAGCGTAAGGCTCAGAGTCACCAATTTTTGGAGCCCCGAAACAGAGCCAAAACGACATCCAAATCAGCCCAAATTTGGCACACAGAACCCAAATCAGCCAAAACGGCAAATCCACTCTGAAAATTGGTCTCACAGGTTAGAAATGAGCTCAAAATGCACTATTTTCAGGTCATACATTATTAGTGATGTTAACACTTACGCTAACGTTGACGCTGACGTTGACGCTGCAGCTGACGTTGACGCTAACACTGACACTAACATTAATGCTGACGCTAACACTGAAGTTGATGCTGACACTAACATTGATGCTAACGCTAGCATTGGATGCTGACTTTGATGCTAGAACAGGCTGCACACACATCAGAGCCAAATCCACGCATGCTGCAGGCCTTGGCGGAGCAAAAATAGCACAGATCTGCAAATCCAAAGGCTAGACATCCAAATCCTCTCTCGTACTTTAACATTCTTTGTACATTTTAGATTTTTTCAGCATATCAAGCTCTTACACTGTGGATTACAAATGTCAGCGTAAGAGATCTTGGTCATGCTGCATGTTGTACGTTGTAACATTTTGTGCATCTGGTCAACACACACATCTATCACCCGATCCAGAGTTTTCTTACCTTGAAACCACTGATCTTATCCCAGATCTAAATCTCACACCTAAAATTGTATAAATATCCTATTTTTCCACTAGATCGGGGCGGGGAAAAATCTGAATCTCACACACTTAAGAAATCTAGGCATCAATCTCACCCGCTGGTGCTGCATACAGACTTGGACATTGTACATCTGCAATCCAAAACTTGCATCTTCCCAGCATCCGTTCTCATCCATCAGGGCTAAACATCTACCTTGCAACCAATCTGCAACTACGTTCTGACCGGTGCACATTTTAATTATTTATTAATACGAACAGTTTGCATTATTGCGCAAATTCTGGTAGTTTACATTATTTTTCCTATTATGATTTTTCCTATTTTAATCGTTTAAACAGTTTACATTTGTTTCCATTTGTTTACATTCAGTATTTGCATTTGTGTACGTATAACCCAATGCATCACAATTGCATACGTTTAGGGAAGTCCTCGTTTGATCTCTGTGCAGACCATTCAAGGCACTCTACCTTCGTTATTTTCCTAGCAGGCCCTCAGGTGAAGGCAAGATCTTACTGTTTCATCCATAAATCTCTTGGTGTTTGTTCATTCCAGCCTTTCACCGATAATTTCAAAGAGTACAATAAAATGACGCTAGAAGAAGGGCCATTTTTCTACTAGATCCACGTCTTTCTATCTCAAATCTACCCTCTGTGACGGCAGATCTGCTTCCTGTGACTGTAGATCTGCACCCTATCATTGTAGATCTATGCCCTGTCACTGCATATTTGTGCCTTGTCACTGCAGATCTACATCTTGTGACTACAGATCTACACCCTGTGACTACAGATCTGCGCCCTGTCACTACAGATCTACATCCTATGACTGCAGATCTATGCCCTGTGACTGTAGATCTACATCCCATTTCACTAGATCTATGCTCAAACATTACAAATCTGTGTTTTTCTTTCTTAGATCTGCACCACATCCAGCGTCCACATGTAGCTGTGATTGTCAGCGTTCCTACGCTACCCCGTTCCCAGCATTTAGGCACTGTTTCCTGCTCATAAATCCTATTATCTAGTCCAGACGTTGTTTTAGAATTTTCCAGACACATCCCTGCTTGAATAACAGCGTCCAACACTTAGTTTTCTTACCCAAACATTGGTCAAAATGTTAGCATGTCATACTAACATTTAGTCACACTGACGTTTGGTCAAGCTAATGTCTGCTCACGCTGACGTTTGGTCAAGCTAACATTGGTCATGCTGACGTTGGTCAAGCTGACATTTGGTCAAGCTAACATTTGGTCAAGCTGAAGTTTGGTCTATCTGATGTTTGGTCAAGCTGACATTTGGTCAAGCTGATGTTTGGTCAAGCTGACGTTTGGTCGAGTTGATGTTTGGTCAAGCTGACACTCCTTCGTATGCTGTTTAGAACTTGCCATATTTTCTCTCTTCAAGACATGCTGTAGTTTACTCACGTTGCAGTTTACTCACGCTGCAATTTTACAGTTAGAAAATCTTTTGCTCATGTTGTAGTTTTTACACTTAGAAAATTTTTTGCACATGCTGCTAGGTTCTCACATTGGACACTTAGAAAATTTTTTGCAGATGTTACACGCTGGTCACACTGCACACTCAACCCTGATTGTATGCTACACATGTTGCACACTTAGCCCAAAACACACTCAGTACTTGTTAGCCAGCCCATACGCTACCCCATCGCACATCACTATGGAGTCATCTCAGAACTCTAATGCACACACCTTCGTAATCCTCACACAAGAATAGTACAACTTTATCTATGTGAAGATTTAGGCCAACCTTCCCCTTGACACCATAGAACAAGAGGAAAAACGAAACTTCAAGCTAACTTCTGCATTGGGTAAGTGCTGAATGTCATGCTAAAATTTTGCTATTTTATGCTAGTTTTAGGCCATTTCGGGCCCATCGCATGTTAAAGGGTGATACATTAATGATTTGGAAAATGGTTAATTAGCAACTAGCATAGATGTAAAATAGAAGGGCGAAAAATGTGCAAGGATGGGAAATTGGACAAGAAGTAGTGGGGTTGCTACGCTATGCATAACTGCTTCTTGACCCATCGCGGGTTGAGTGAGACATAAGGCCAAGATGCTTTGCCAGGGCCTTTGTCTACATCATTGCCCCCCACTTGGAAGGGTAACTCAGCCCACATGCTCTCATTTTGGGAACCGGCTTACTAAGCCGATTCCTCTACCAAATGTCTAGTGTGTGTGGAGATAGGCACTTCATTCTCAAAGGTTATAACCTCTGAGCCCTGTTCCATGTCTACATTATTGATTGCTTATGTTGGTACCTCTTCACCATGGATCATCACCTCCCTACCTACATAAGGCAGATAGATCTCCTGGTGTATATGTGAGGAGACAGCCCTAAGCTGCACTAACCATGATCTCCCCAAGATCAGGTTAAACCTAGGCATTTCCTCAACCATAATGAATGTTGCATTCTTGGGGAACTAGTCCCCTACCATGAAGTCTATGTGGACTGTCCCTTTCACCATGACCCGTGCCCCATTAAACAACCTTAGGCACGATGTCATTATGGGTTTGATCTAGTTGACCAAGCCTAGCTTATCCACTATAGGGAAGGGGATGACATTCGTGGAAGCTCCATCATCAACGTGTACCCTTCAAATCTGATGTTGATCGATCCAAACTATGATGAATAGGGATGTTGTAGTAACCTAACCCTTTTTGAGGTTTTCCCTAATGGAACTATTGCTAAAAGTCAATTAAGATGGTTCTAGCTCTGCAGGCATGGAGGGAAGCATGACCAAGTGGATCGTTTCCTCTTCCGCCAACATGTCTTCATTCACCAGAATTACTGTCAACATGCGGACTAGATCCTCACGGTGTGGGATGAATGTCATGATTAGGTCGTACAAGATCAACATAGTTNGTGACTACCATCAACAATGTGGTCACAATACAGATTACTGTCTAGCATTGTAGGATGACATCCAAAGGTTGATTGATTAGGGAAAACTCATGTTGGATGAAAAAAACCTAGTACATCTTGAGAATCAATCCATGCATGTCTACAAATACCCCCTTAATGCCAACAATGTCGGTTACATCATCAACACCATCGGTATTGAAAGTGATCCTCGGCCACCCCAACAACCATTTGTGGTCCATGTGCCTCAGCATAGCGCACCAGCACCACCAGCAGTTGGTCAAAGCTCACAACAACCGTTTGTCCTAAGGGTTCCTCCCTAAGCATTCATCCCCACACCACCTGTTAGCAGAATCATGCCACCCCACCCTTTAACATATTTAGCTCCATTTTTCATCAGGGGACCAACTCTTTCAACAATCCCCACCCCACGCAAGGCAACTAGACAACCTTCTTGTTCTAAAAAATGAGAAGTGCATTTCGTAGATGAGATGCCGAAGGGAAGTGCTACCTCAGGTACTTCCAAGCCTTCATCCTCACCCCCTACATCTATGNTTTGTAGACATGCATGGATTGATTCTCAAGATGTACTAGGTTGTTTTCATCCAACATGAGTTTTCCCTAATCAATCAACCTTTGGATGTCATCCTACAATGCTAGACAGTAATCTGTATTGTGACCACATTGTTGATGGTAGTCACAAAATTGATCCAACCTGAAATCCTTAGGGACTAGAGGCTCATTGGACAAGGCTAAGGAGGGGTTCCTAAGGAGCTCACAGTATAGCTGATGTCTCATAACTCCCTCTTCCAACATCTGCTTGTGTTGGATATGTCCTACTACCAGTAGCTACTTCAGAAGTTCTGAAGGCCTAAGTGGAAGTAGGGTATACTTTGAATGATCTATAAACTCAAATTTTGGTTTGGATTATGTAGATGTCTCGGGCATAGGTATGGTAGTTTGCGGTGCATGGCTTTGCTTAAGCATGGGGTTAACTATGGGTGCATCTGGTTTCTTGTTATTCTTGTTACCATTGTTATTAGGTTTGGGTTTGGCTTCAATCACCACATTGGCCAATGTGGTTGTTGGGGCCTTACACTTGTCCTTCTTTGTGAAGGTGTTCTTGTAAGCAACATAGGCTAGGTCTTTGCTCACCTCAGCTACATCTTCTATGCTCTTAGTTTGAGTAAAGGCCTAACTAAGACTGCGAGGAGTGAGGTAGTATAGTTTAGACTTGATGAAGTCATTCACTATGCCCTTAAAAATAGCTAGTAAGTGGGCCTCTGTGATGGGCTTGTGGATTTCATTAAGGGTTGTGCTCCAATGCTGAATGAACTTTTGGACCAACTCTAGAGGATCCTACTTCATGCTCATCATCTAATCTAGCATGATTTTTGGCTTCAGGTTATACTTGAAGCACGTCACGAACTGGGTCAGAAGCTTCTCTAGGGTTGAAATTGATGAGCATGGAAGCACATGGTACCAATCTAAAGCTTTCCTAGCTAGGGACATAGCAAACAAATAGATAATCATGTGTGGCCATTGTTGCAACAGAAGGAATTCAGACCTAAAGGTAACAAGATGTGCATTGGGATCTCCCTCCCTATTGTATTTTGTGAACTATGGGAGGGACATCCCTGGGGGTAGTGTCAGTGTAGGGATTGCGGGGCTAATGGGGTCATCCTAGTAAAAGTCCATGACTTGTACCATGTCATACTCAATAACCTTGAGGTGTTTTATTTCCTCAGTGAGGATCTGGATGAGGTAGAACACTTGGTCCAAACCCTGGGATGATGTGGATGGCTAGGGAACTGCCAAGGCAGCTCCCATCTATGAGGTGGCGATGATAGCAGCATGACCCACCGATGGTAGCATTGGGGTGGCCCCTATGAAAGGTGCCACTTGCACTATCCACCACTTGGTAGGTGGTGCTATTCAAGCAGCAACCGTGGGTTGTGCCACAGAATGGGTGGCTTGTGTGTGAGGTGGAAATGAACATATTCCTATGCCAGGTTGTACTATCTACGAGGTTTGGTAGGCCTAGTGGGGAACGTGGCAAGACATCTATGATGGTAGTGTAGTAGGGGGAATAGTGAATGGGGTCCACCATGTTGACGGGCATGGGCCCACCATTGATGGTGGGACACACGTAAATGCGAAAATGGAAGTAGAAGTTGCATATGGTTGCGAAGCCGGTACAGTGTGCACATGTGGAAAGGTAGCTGTGATTGACATATGATGTGCTACAAGGATAGATTGATGAACGGTTTGCAAAGGAATAGTGGCTACAAATGAAACAGGTGAAAAAGGATGTTGATACGCCAAGGGGTTGACATGGCTACCCATAGCAGATGTAATTACAAGCTATGAAAATGTAGGTGTGATCATGAAGGGAGTGGCGACAGACAACGAGTTAGTCAGAAGGATTGGATAGGAGGGATGGTAGTGGGGTTGGTTTGACCTCCCTTGTCAGATTGGGAATTGAGTTCCTCCTTTCCATCCTGGAAGGTGTCCTCATGGTTAGATGCCATGTCTTGTTGCTCCCTTAGTCTAATCAACTAGATCAGCTGGTCTAGCAACCATTGATTCGTCTATGTCAAAGGGATGGAAGCACCATGAGTGGGAACAAATTCCTTTCCATCGCAATAAGCGAACTTGAAGCTACATTTGTCTTAGAGTTCGTGCACATTCGAGGGAAAATTTGCCTACAACTTTGCATAGATGAAGTTGTAGCATTCATGTTACTAGGCCAAGCCCTCAAGTTCTCATTTTTGAATCCTGAGGGATCAACGTGTTTCCAGCATCGGGTTCAGCAGTTGTTCACCACTAGCAGTGCCTTGAACCATGATGGGAACCTCAATATTGAAGGTGTTAGCAACGGTGCTTGAGGAAGCCATTGTTAAGCTCAACAGTTTTGCANGCGTAAACAGCCACAAAAGGATGTCACATTTACGCTAGTGCGTGATAGGGTATAGAGCATCTGCAAGACTACTGTAAGGTAGGAAGTCAACTGGCGATCAAAGGCTTTATGTCCTACAGGGTTCCAGAGGAATCATCGAAGTGACTGGTCTACACCACACGACACGTAAACAACCATAGACGGGTGTCAAGATTACACTAATGCATGTCAGAGTGCAGAACACTTACAGGACTACTGCGAAAATTGAAAAAGGCATCAAAAGGCCTTCCTTCTAGCACCAAAAATCTATTGCGACCAAAAAAGTTGATGGCTGGAAAACACCAAGAGATTTTCAATTGTGATAGTCTTAACCCTGAATCCGTGGGAGGGCAATGCTAGATAAATAGAAACAAGATTCCTTGAATAGTCTGGTTGATCAGATAGGAACTTAGTCAGTGTTAATATAACCTTTCATAAATGGATAACTTGAAAATAAGACTTCTAGCATAAAATGGTAACTTTAAATGCAAAAGAGACAGAAAACATTGTAAAAATGCACTAGTTAGCAAGAAAATAGAGTAAATTGCAATTAGAGAAATGCACCACTTCAAGAATGTGACTTCACTTTATCAATGTGGATACAATTGGTTGTGTGGCACTGAGTTGCATAGGGATCCCAAGAGTAACCAAGACATTTTGAGCAAAGAAGATGTATGCTTGAATGCGGACTCAAGGGCCAATAGTGTAGAATTCTATGAGGACAGCAAGGAAGAGCAAAACAAAATTCCAAATGGGAATGTTAACTATTTACAGTTCCAAACAAGGTGTTTACAATGCTCAAGAATACAATGCTAACTTTTTGCTAGCTTGCTACATGGACATGGATGACCATTGGATGTGCATGTTTGTTGGATGAGCCTACCATGCTATAATTGGAAACCTACCATGCTGTAATTACATTATTAAAACTTGGGGATGTGTGCCAACGGTGCAATTAGGTCAAGTGCATTGATGTGGCGTAACTTTCTGCTATGCCATGCTATGCTTTGTAGGCTAGTGTGTAGGTGTAAGATGGTGACTTGTTTCGCTGTGCTACGCTATGCAGCATAGCATAGCGTAGCCACCGGTTTGGAGCAAAATGTGTGTTGCGTCTTGTTGCATGTGCTAACTTTGCCTTTTGCGTTGCAAAAATTGCAAACATGCTGATCCTACCCTTTGAGATGCCTTTCGTTATTCTCGTAGAGTTGCTACACCATGCTACGCTACATAACATAGCATAGCAACTAACATGGTCTACTTTTTGCTAAGTTTTCCACTTTCTAGTGAAGGAGCCATTGCTAAAGAACTTGGAGTCAAGTGAAGCAACTTTTTCAAAGGCTGGAGGTGCTAACTCAGTGCATTTGAAATCACCAAGTAGGCTGAGAATTCCTATCTTGATTTTACTACGTTGTGCTACATTACATAGTGTGGCATAGTGTAGCATCTTGTCTTGCAAAAATTTATGGTTGACTATTTCAACAACTGTCTCCCGAAGCTTGCTACGCTATATAGCATGGTGTAGGGTAGCAAACTCCTTGACTTAGAAAACTTGCCAAATTGTTTTGCACATTTTGAGCACCACTGACAACTCTCCACATCATTTTTGACTAGGTTGTTAGCTGGATGAATTTGCCAAACTGCATAGCCTAAACTTGAAACATCCACTTCTTGCTAAAGTGACATGACGCTACCTAAATTTTGATGACTTGGTGAAGCAAGGATGCCCTAAAATTTAAGGTGTTTCAAATAATCCTTTTGCAAATAATGATTTTAAATGGAACACCTAGTAGTAAAATAAAATAAAATGTAATGTGCACAATAGTAGAAATGTGCTAAAATGTGTAACGGGATAACGAACATGATTGAACACTTAACAATGCCAAAAAAAATAAATGTTGTACCAAGACAAAAAGAGAGTTTGAATAGGAAGATACACTACCCCAAAAAAGGGATACAAGTATACAGAGTGCACAATAATCACAATAGGAGTGCAATCATAGTCTCGGTGGTATCAGAGTATGAAATTTGATGCTCACTGTGATAAAATATGCCTGTTGAGTCAGTAGTCATAGTGTACTACACGATGTTCCACTTGGCTGCAATAGGGTTGTAGCGTATCATGTGATGTAGTTGTGTCTCTTTGTTAGTATGGTGTGCTCTAGGTCTCATTCGCCCATAGAACTAGGTGCCAAGATGCCAAAATGCCAAATCCCAAAATGGAAATGCCAACTACCATGCTGGTAAAGAAATTAAAGCCTCCCCTCCTTTTCTTGTCTCCCCTCTCCTCCTTCAAAAGACGATGCAGAGGTATTTATAGGGCTAGGGTTAGCCCAAAATGCAGATTAGGTGCCACGTGGTAGTGCGGTGGGTGTTACACTGTAGCATTGGGTGTTGCATTGTAACACTACACTATGAACTGTAGCACTAGGTATTGCACTATAGTGCTACGTTACTCATTGTAGTGCCAGGTATTGCATTATAGTGCTACGCTACACTGTAGTACTACGTATTGCATTGTAGCACTACGCTACGCACTGTAGCGTTGGGTATTGCACTGTAGCACTATGCTACACACTATAGTGCTACGCTATGCACTATAGTGCTATGCTACACTACGTTACATAGTGTAGTAGGGTGCAGGAAGTGCAATTGAGATGTTGAGACCCAAAATTTTGTGGTGTTTCAATCAGTTCTATATTGAGGATTTTTGTGTCAAAAAACAAGGTTTTCTAGGTATTCATGTTGGACCCACATTTCCTAGCATAGGTGGGATGATCCCTAGTGTGGATGGATAGCTAGGTATTTTTCTAGATTCATTTTAAGTAGTTTTCAACCCTCAATGGATTGCATGATTAGTGCAATGGAATGGGGAAGGGAATAGATCAATTTTGACATCAATCTCAACCTTTGGAAGCTCCTATTGAATTTTAGAACTTCCACCCATGCTAGAGCAACATTGACCAATGTGTCCCCAACATTAATACCAATGAAAAATGGGTTTTATGACATCTAGAGGATCAAAACTAGAGTTCTAAGGTCTTTCCAAGGTAGAACAAGGCCAAAATAGTCAAGATTAATTGCTTTAGAGGCCAAAACTGACAAAACAAGTAGGTTTCAAGGTCATACCCCCTAGAGCCATAGTAGGCAACATGGATGGGAGGGGTTCTTAGTGTAGGAGATCTAGATCTAGATTATTGTGAGGTTAAACATGATCAATCTACAACTAAAGCTAGGCTTTAGTAGTTGCAGGCTTCCATAGACAAGTTGTGAGATCATCTAAGAGGTGTTATTCATGTGAAATGGAGTTGGAGGATTTACTCATGCTAAGGCCATGCTGGCCAACATGGCTCAGCTTGGGCACTCTTTCTTATTAGGTTTATGATAGCTTTAGAGATACATTAATCAATTTTTTAGGCTTCTAGGGCTATAAACAATGATTTGTAGGAGTTTTGATCGAAACTAGCCAAGTTTGAAGGCTATCTAAGGAAAGGTATGGTTATACTCCCTAAGCCACACTAAGCAATGTTGCTTTAGCATGGGTGAGGGGGATTGGTGGGCTTCAAAGGATAAAACAAGATAAAAATCATATAAACTTAAGGCTATGGGGTCCTATGCTCTACTAGTATAGGTCATTGGCTTTTAGGGGGTGTCAATCTACTATCAAAAGTGGTAAGGCAACTTACCCATGGTGGAGCCACCCTACCTAGCATGCATTAAGCCTTCCCCAACATGGATACCCTAAGATATCATGTTTTTATAGGTTTTGACATCAAATAAACCATGCATGTGATCCCCCAAGGTTACCAATGTCAATGGCTAAGGTTTAGGGTTAAAATAGGTAGTTTAGAAGGTCTTTTTGAGGTTTTGGAAGTTATCCCCCATTGGAGCAACATTTGGCCACACTAGCTAGCATGGCCCCAATATAGATGAACAAAAGGGGTTAACTTTTTGGATGTTCTAACTAGTTTCCCTAAGTTTTATGACTTCCAAAGATGCTAGCATGATTCTAGGGTTAAGATGGTGTAAGCTAGAGTTGTTTTGGCTTATCTATGATTCCCCATGGGCCTCCCTTGAGGTACCCACACTAGACCCATGCTAGCCAGCATGGGTGAGGGGGGTGCTTAGTGTGAAAGTGGGAGTGGTCATGAAATGAGATCAATTTTGGTACATTTTGACTACTTACATGTCCAAGAAGTTTGGGAAGTCATTACATGTCAATTTTGGGGCTAATTTCAACAATCTTTGGTTACACCACAACCATACACACTAGGGCAACATTGCCTAGCATAGATGATGCCCTCCCTCAGTGTGGCTCCACTGACATTCATAGTTTTGACCATTTTTTATCATATTTGTCAACGTTTTAGAGCTAGGGATTGATGGCCAAGATTTAGCATCAAAATTGATAGGTTTTAAAGCTACTTGATATTTTCTGTGATTATTCCCCCTTAAGCCATATTGGGTAGCATTTCCCTAGCATGGATGGAAGGGAGATGATATCTTTTTGCTATTTTTTATTTTATTTTAGCACATCTTGTGGTTTTGGAAGGCTTCAAAAGGGTGATACATTTACAAGGGTAGGTTTCAAGCTATTTTTTGTCAGAAAATGGGTTTTATGGCGTACCCACAAAGCACCCACACTAGACCCATGCTGGTTAGAATGGGTGGATGGTTTCCTAGAATGAGAAAGATGGATAATATAAAATTTGACATGTTTCTTATCAAATTTTGGCTACTAAATACTAGAAAGGGGTGTTAGAGTCAAGATATGTTAACTAGGTGGTCAATGTTTGGGTTTTAAGGTTGCACCCCACCCATCCACATTGAAGCCACACTAGGCAATGTGGATGGAGCTTCCCTCATCATGTCTCCACCAGATCTAAAATTTTTAGGCACTTTTGACTATGTTTGACAGGGTTTCAATGCTACCAAGCATGACTAGAGGGATTTTAGGCTATAATAGGCATTGAACAGTAGGTATGGATGTCATACCCCTCCTAGGAAATGCTAAGCTAGCATGGATGAGGCCTAGCCTAGTGTGGTTTCCCAAAGTGGAAAGCTGTATAGAGGTTTTACCCCCTGCTAGGATCTAGAATTTGGTTATGTTAATTGCAGCTACCAAAAATGGCAAAGGGATAAGGTTGTAAGGCTATGGGATGGAGGAGGCAAGAACCCACACTGTATCCATGCTGCCTAGCATGGATGACAGGAGATAAGATTAGAACATTGTTATATGGATTCCAAGGAGTCCAAACCTCAATGTAGATGACGTTTTTAAGCTCAAAAGAGACTTTGCATGGGAGGTGGCTAGTGGGGCCCACCTTAAAATTAAAAATTTTGAATCTTGATGCTAACTCCCACCATCTAAGCATTGGCTATACTTTCTCACCTTTTCACTTCTAGCGTACCATAAATTTCAATTCCAAAAATTAGCAACAAAGATATACAAGAAGGTGCCTAGGTTTAGATATAGTTTTTATGCATAATTTTGCTAAGATATCACACATGCAAGTTTCATTCTTTTCCATAGTGCATTACCTAGATATTTGACAAAGATCCTTACCTTAGAAAATCCTTCAATCTTTAGTGTGGATGATCAAGGAGCCTCATCAGGCAATGTTAAAGCTTAGCACTTTCAAACTTTCAAGTTTTCTATAGCATTGAAGGTAAGCACAATGAAGATGAAGGGAGGAAAAAAAAACCTAGTTTTGGAGGATGCAAATGCACCAGCTAGGAGCATCTTATACCTTTCATGACCCATGCTTGGGTAGAGTTTAGATGCAATCACCCTAAGGTAGTTCAACGTAGTGTTGGATGACTTGGATGGCTTTTTTGGTGAGCCATTGCCAAGGAAACCCCTTGTTATCATCCTAGATAAGGAGGAGCTTCTTAGGCATACGTTTTAGTGCTACATGTTATAGTTTATGGTGTGACCTTAGGTTTTTATTCTAACCATTTGATGATTGTTATTCTTTTTATAGTTCCTAAGCCACTGGTAGAGGTTTCTACCCCTGCATTTTATGTGAAACCATGGGTAGAGGTTCCAAATAAGATATAGTTTATGTGTGAAATGGCTAAGGACATAATAGACTGGTTACAACAAGTTGCTCCAAAGATCAGTATGAACTTTACTTTATGGTTTTAATGCTGTTTAATTTCTAGATGTATATTTGCTTATACATTTTTTCTTATGGTTATTCATGTCATATGTTGTCTTTATGGTTATATTTTATAGTTATGCATTGTTTATAGTGCCATCAATTACATGGGATCCTAGCCATGACATGGAGTTTGACCCCTTGCCTTAGCTCCTTCTTGAGGTTTAAAATGTACCATGGAAGTTATATGAAACTACCACTAATCTTGTAGTTTTTTGTGCAAAACATTTGTGGAAATTTCAAAGTTCCAACGAATTCCTATCGGAGAAAGTTGTGGCCTTGACAGAGGAGAACAAGAGGAAAGCCCAAACAATCACCAATCTTCAAGATCATAAGGCCTTTGTGGAAGTCCAAGTGGCTAGCATCTAGAACTTGCAACCCAAGGAGATCACATGGGCTTGCTACTAGAACATCATTTACAACAAGGTTGCTCTTGCTAGGGAGATGGTGAAGCAGCAAATGTAGATGGACCTATTCTTTTGAAAAGCCAAGGATTGGAAAAAATACTATGCCTAGATCCTAGAGTGGGGCCAGATACAAAAAGATCATAAAATAAAATATAAGAATGATTGGGAAGCTTACATTAAGTGGCTTAAGGAGGAGATGACTAAATGGCACAAGATGGAGATATTCATCAAGGAGATTCAAGCTAAGAGTATTTATAAGCTCTTTCAAAGCACTCTCATAGTGGCTAAATCTCCTACTCCTAAAGTCTCTATGGGTGCAAGTAAGGTTTCTATAGATACAATGTCATGGGAGCCACCCACATGGATGGAGGTTGACAACAGCAACATCCTCACAGGTATTAATCTTGGGGATGTGGATAGGGCCCACATGATAGAAGATCATATCCTTCATCACTTGGTGGTTGGCCTTGAACATCTTTCATTAGATTTCATTGAGCCATATTTTTCACAAGTTT
>MNCI01024378.1:1559-16751 GCA_015680685.1 Gnetum montanum | reverse complement strand
GTCCACAAGGGACTATGCAGAGGCCACATAGCACCCAAGGTAATGACATCAAAAATCATATGCTTAGGCTACTATTGGTCTTCTATGAAGTACAATTATGTTTCCAAGGTCAAGACATGTAATGTGTGTCAACAACATGGCAACTTAATGCATGTGCCACCACTGAATTACACATCATGTAAATCACATGGCCATTCCAACGTTGGGGCTTGGATATCATAGGGCCCATCATGCATAAGTCCTCTACAAGACATAGCTACTCATAATTGCAACCAAATATTTTACTAAGTGGGTTGAAGCCATTTCCCTTAGGAGGACCACATCACAGTAGGTTTGCAAGTTCATCCTTGACAATATAGTCACTTGATTTGTTCTACCCATGACCATAGTCATGGACAATGGACCATGGTCTAGCAGTGCAGAAACCAAAGCCTTTTGTGAATACCTTGGCATCAAGCATTCCTTTTTATTGCCATACTACCTGTCGAGTAATGGCTAGGCAGAGGCCGCAAACAAGGTCATTGTCAACCTTCTAAAGAAGATGCTTAGTAGTAGCAAACAACAATGACATGAGTAGTTGGTCTACGCACTATGGGCCTATCTCACAACACACAGAACAACAATAGGTAAAACACCATATAACCTTGTATATGGACCTGAAATGATTTTGCCTCTTGAATTACAAGTCCCATCGCTCTATGTGATCCTCTTGAGCTTCATCAATTATGCTCAAAATAGTGAGTTGAGAGTCATTGACCTTGAATCTGTAGAGGAGGAGCACATGTAGATGCTTGATTGCATCGAACAGTACCAAGAGAAGCAATGGCAAAAGCACTGCCACAATTAGCACTAGCACTAGATCAAGGAAGGGGACCTAGTCCCCAAGGCTATTTGTGAACCCATAGAAATTTTTTAGCTAACTAGGAAGGGCCTGTCTTGGTCACCAACACCTATAACAATGGAGCATTCAAGATCACTAATCTAGATGGTAATGAGTTTGCCAATCCAACCAATCATTCATACTTGAAGTTGTATTACACCTAACACACAATGCCACATCAACGACAAAGCAAGGTAAGTGAGAGTTTGCTATGAATATAAACTGGCACAAAGAGTCTGCTATGACTATAAATTGGCACAGAGAGTCTGCTATGACTATAAACTAGCATAGATAGTCTACTATGACTATAAAATAGCATAGAACATTTGCTACAACATTAAACTAGCATAGCACATCCTAGGGCTATGAGATCAAACTGGCATCCATAGCACACCCATCCACTATGACATTAAACTGGCATGGCAAGTTCACTATGAATTTAAATTAACACAGATCATCCTTAGGCTATGACATTAAACTAGCATCCACATCATAGTCTGCTATGACTATAAACTAGCACAACTCGTCCTTGCATCATGATGTTAAATTGGCACAACATCCACCATCTGCTACAACGTTAAACTAGCACACAACAGTCTGCTAGGACTATAAACTAGCACACCATAGTCTACTAGGACCTTAAACTAGGTTTGAAGTTTAGCACACACGGCTCAACATCCACACTTCTATGAACAAGTGAGTGCAAATACTTCCCATTCTTCGTCATCTGCCCACATCTCAATGGGCTAGATGTGACGGGGTGTTGCAATTCTAGAATGGAGTTCACGTTGTCAAGAAAAGCCTCTGGAACATTTGCAATGTTATCACCCTTAGCATTTGGCTGATCCTTTGGAGATGCTCTCAGACATCTTACTAACCTTCCAAAGCTATTACCACAATTGCCAGTCGTACCACGCCTAGGCTGTGCCGACAACATTGCTAGCCTTGGGTGTTTCATCAGTAGTTGGAGCTCTCACTGTCAACACCACTCATTGGAGTCCTAGTAGTATTGTGGCCTAGCCATAGCATTTCCATCTTCTAGCCCTCATCATTGCTTGGGCTTGGAAGTGCATCTAGCACTATGGCTCCCCACTATCCTACTGGATTTCTAAGCTCCTATCCTTGGTGTGGAGTCTTGAGCACCTACATCATCATCGCATTTGGCCACCTTGTTGGCCTCCCTTGGGTGCTTGCTTCTAGTGTGGATGCTAGAACTTTGACAGCCTTCTAGCTCTGGCATTGGCACTAGCCTTCCTGCTTTAGCATTGCAAGCTCTTGCAACTAGTCCAACACTTGTAGCACTTGCAACGACTTTGCAACTAGTAGTTTGCTTTTATCTCTCATGTTGTGTGGTGGTTTTGTTATTTCCTCTACATTGTGTTTGTAGGATGAAGCCCCAGAGGTGGTCATTTGAAGGCATAATTCACAGCAATGGCAAGGCATCACATTGCTTTGATGTGCTTGGTTGGACTCGCCAAGGAAATCGAGAGTGCACATCCCTATTATCTTACTATAACTCACTTGCATTTACCTTCTCTAACTTACCTTTGTCAACTTTCCCTACAAGCTTCTTTGATGCATTATGACATCCTTCTATTAGTCAACTATAGAAGCCATGATGAACGTAATGCAACTCATCCCATTGGGAGCCTTTATGGGCTGGTCAAAGCCCAAGCAGATGTAACTCAACTCATCCCAGGGAGGAAACACCTATCCTACAAATGCGATGTGGTTGCCTCTAAGCAAAGCCCATCAAGCAACACACAATCCACTCAATGAGAAGCATCTTGCAGCTAGCATTTCACAAAGAAAAAGTAAAAACTCAAAAAGAAAGAGAAGAAAAAGTTGGGTAAAACATATCCCCAACCAAAATATAGCAAAGTTGTAATTTCACAACCGGTCCAACCCTGAATTCACAATAGCCTTCTCATAAGCACTTCGACAAGAGGCCAACATGTCAGGGGTAAGCCAGTTTAGTGCTATGGGTGAAGGCTTTCTTACAAGCCCTTCGATGAGAGGCCATTGTTTGGTGACAAGCCATCCTAGTGCCATGATAATAGTTAGTCATGCTAACTTTGCATCTTGCAGCATGATACATCATCTGCATCTCATTCCTCCCTTGCTATCTCTAAGCCAATTCCCTACACCCATTACCTATACCATACCATCCCTCTTAGCACTCTTGAGCCTGGAAAAACACCATCCAATCAAGTACCGATGAGCAATGTTGGTGTCATGTCTGTTGTGGTATTTCGTGTTCTTTGTTGATGTCTCTTGGGCCACTCCTCCAAATGTTGATAAAGAGGGGCCACTGAAACACCACCAAATTTGGGCAACAACACTGCAATGACAAATTTGTTTAAGTGACAACTCAAGACAAATTTTTCTAAGTGTTTGGCCCATGATCCCACTACTGGGGCTATGCTCTAGAGCATAGCTAACATAGCATGCAATATGACTAGATTTGGAAAATTTTCTAAGTGTCAAACAATAGTTGTAGAAATTTTTCTAAGTATCTTGCTACACTTGCATCCCTCTTGCTATGCTCTCTAATATAGCAACTGTAGTAGCACTTCGGTGGCTAGTTTGCATGTGTTAGGCTAGAAGTTGTCAAGCTAGCTCAACATGGAAAAGGCATTTGGCATATTTTCTAACTCCTGAAGAGCATAGTTGACATAGCAAGAACAAGGATTGTAATTTTTGCTATATTTTTTCTAAGTGTCCATGCTATGCTTTGTCCATCCTGCTACGCTCTCTAGTGTAGTAAGCATAGTAGCACTAGACTTTAGTTTTTGTAAGAATTGCCCAATTTTTGTGCTACACTTCAAAGCATAACTAGTGCAGCAACAAGAAACTACCTTCAAAAGCTTTAAGAGCTTAGCACATGTCTTCATTTCAGCTCTAGCACTCCTCTGGCAAATAGGATCAACAACTTGCACTCTTTTTGTATCTCCCCCTCTATGTCCCAAAATTGTACCTACACTCAATCCCACTTGAAAGAGTGGAGAACATAGTCTTAGGGTGTAGCCTCCAAATTGCATTATTTTGCACCATTTGTAGGTACATTGCAGTTTTGGTACATGTAGTCTTAGTAGCGTAGCCACAGTTTGGTAGCCTCTTGGGATTTAGTGGAGCATATCAAAGCATAGCACTAGTTGTTCCACTGGGAGTGTAGCGAAGGTTAGTATAGCCCCACCTACCTCTTTGTCACATGGCACTCAATCCGCACTTTGTGTTAACCCTAAGCCTATAAATACCCTTGCATTCCACACTCAAGGGGTTGGCATTTCATTCTAACAGTGGACATTAGCACCTCAGAGCACCATTTGGCACCTAAAGCACCTTAAGCATCCTGTACACCAGAGTGTATTATCATCTTGGAAACCCCTTTGCTTCCCAGTCAGTACTACAAGCTCGCAAGACACCATGATAGCCAACCCAATAGGCATGGACCTTGCAGTGGACATCAGTCTTCCCCCCAGGATACCTCGAAGACTCTGGCTACACCCATAGTCGCTCATCATGGAATAAAACAATGTGGTGTCACTGATCAGAGGAATAGACTTGGTCCTGATCTTGGAATGACAGGTTAATGACACATTAATCATGCTTTACATGCAAGATTCATTGTGCCCTAGGTCAGTTACCTCATGTCCCAATCTCTACAATCCCTTCTATACCCCGTCTCATCTCATTGTTCATAGAGTTGTGGCTCATCTCTAGTATAGCATAGAATTATTACCTCATTTCAGTGGTATCTACATTTGTTTGTTTTGTGAAACTAGTATAGATTACATTTAACCATTCTAGCGCCTACGGA
The DNA here is from genome assembly GCA_015680685.1 of Gnetum montanum. Lineage (NCBI taxonomy): Eukaryota > Viridiplantae > Streptophyta > Gnetopsida > Gnetales > Gnetaceae > Gnetum > Gnetum montanum. The sequence goes on along the minus strand of MNCI01024378.1, from coordinate 12,051 downwards.
CATTTTAAGGTGTGGTTACACAAGGGCATTATAGGTTGGAACCTACTTTGGGGAGGACCCACTTACGTGACTTTTGCAATTTGTACTTGTTGCATACCACCACATCATCTTATACCCTTTGAATACTTCATTTCCAAATTATTCTTTCCTTTGTCATAATTTTATCAAACATTCCTCAAAACCAGGTCCTTTTATGTGTCACCTAAACAAACTAGGTCCGAAATTAAACTTTTAGGGAAACTTCCTTGAAAAAAAAACTTTTCTAACTCTAAAATCACACTAAGAAAAGAATTCAATATTTATTAAAGGTAATGATTAAGGTATGAAATCATTGAAATTTTTTTAATAACCTTACTAACAATTGATCTTTGTGTGATTATAGATGGCCCCTAAAAGAAGATAACAAGAAGGACCTTCTCAAGGTGCAACCAAACAACCAGGGGGAGGCAAAGGCCAAGGACTTCATGCAAAGCAGGAGGCACAATCACTCAGCATCCATCATGGAACTCCTGTTACTACATAATCTATCCAAGAAAAAGGTGGAGAGGTCAGGGCCTAAGCCGATGAAAAGGAATGATGGCTATTTGCGGCATAACATGTCAAGGCCAATTAAGTGTTCCCGCAACTACCATGTTCATGGAAAGTGCTGACTCCATCAAACATTGGAACATTAGCATGTATAGCTCATAATCCTTGGATAGAAGAGGAGAAATGGCAAGCACTTCTTCAACGGCATCAATCTCAGAAGCTTGATCGTGTAGGACAAAGGAGAGGCACCCATAGAGGAGCCACCACTACCAAGAACCCCATGAGTTCCACAAGTTTTGTCTTTTGTGTCTATGTCCAAATTTTGTTTAATCCTCCATTGCAGCATAAATAAATTCCTAGTCAGTCAATAATCCCATACCTATCCACTATGTAATCAATTGAACTTTTTCTCACTGTAACTTGAGGACGAGTTGTTATTTAGTTGTGGCGCTATGATGAGTCATGGTTTGTCAAGTCCTATTATCGGGCCCCCGATATCACGTACGCAATATCGCATCCACGATATCGTGTATGCCCCGCGATATCACGTACGCGATATCACGTCCTGTCTCAATTTCTATAAATAAGAGGTGGCTTTCCTTGTTCTAGGTAGTTAGTTCTTAGTTTTCAAAATTTCTTTTAAGTGTTTATTTTAAGTAGTTCTTCTTTCAACCCTTCTCTCCCAGTGCATGCCTGCAGTGTGGTGATTGTAATTGTATGACATCCTTATTCGAGTGTGACATACTTGGACATGCACATGACCAGAAATAAAGATCGAGATTACTTCATCATTGCAACATTCACTTAGCTTATTTATTTATTTAATTTTTATTTACTACTTTCCTAGTTAATATCTCTCTACGCTTATCTCTTAGTAACGTGGAATGAGTATGACTTGATCATGAGCATTTAAGTGTGACTACTTGGAAACCCAGTAGCGTACCTAGGCCATGCACTTGGTAATCCTAGTGGTAGTCATGCATGAGGTCCAAGATGTGTACGGATGATTAAGGAACGAATGCTCATCACACTTAGGCTAGTTTAGATTCTCTCTCCCTTTTCCTCTTAGCTTAATTAAAGATATTTTCCATTGCCTCTAGGAGTAGCACTAGGTTAGAAACCACATCATACACCTCACTCTGGACTAAATCATATGTGATAAAGCTAATACTAGTCCAAGTGGTAAGATAGTGAACTGCGACCTACAAGTAACTTTCTAGATACCACAACTAGCCCATCTATGGAGTTCGACCAGATCGTGCATGAAACGCTCGTATTCGTATGGTTGAGTGTAGGGGTACCTTGCCACTCATCATATATCTACCTTAGTTACATTCTTTTGATGCTCAACATTTATTTGAGAGACATGTTGGGGCGATACACTAGAGAGAGAGTTCTTGGGTACCCTCTTCTCATCAGTTTAGTGATTCGGCAAGTAGGAGTTCCTTTTCTTGATATGCCTCATTTAAAAGAAAAAAGAAGTCTTGTACAAAATTTAGAGAAGAGGAGTATTTTACAAGTAGAACTCGAAAATCCAACTATCAGACCTAAAAAATCAAGAAGAAAGAAAGCTTCATCACTACCCAAGGTCTCTCCTTAGTTTAGGAGGTCCATGTCCATGAGTGCTCAAGTAAAGTTAGCTCTCAAGAAGGCCTTGAAACCATTTGCCAAAACTTTGGGAATGATTGGATGAAATCTCATTACCTTCATAAGAGAATGGATGCAAAATGTATACCACTACCTCCAAATGGGTAGCAATTTGAGGAGATTACCACTCCTCTAATGTTAGATAGTGAGGAGGATAGTCCGATACTAGCTAGACACTCTATTGCAACTAGGCCATCCTAGCCTTATGACTTAGGAAATGCCTTTGATTCTAAGGATCTTGATGCATCTCCAACACATGTTTAGGGGGAGTCTATTCCTAATCAAGAGGATGATCTTGAGTAGCTTGGTATGAGCACTTATGTTCATGAGGATGTTTCTCAATCCTTTGAGTAGGAGGAGATGAAAAGCATCTTTGGGATCACATCTCATTAGGAACTAGCTGATCTTATTACCTACCAGAGGAAGGGTGCTCCCTCATCTTCTTAGTAATCTCCATCTCATCCACCATCATCATCTTAATTTTAGATGAAGCTTCATCCTCGAAGATGCCTTGTCATAGTATCCTCATTAAATGATGATGATGATGAGCAGCATGTCTCCAACTTTAGCACTAGTTATGATGATGACGAGAAAAAGAATTATAGGCTCATTGATGAAGTGTTTAACTTTGATGGAGGTGATGCTACCAAAGATCAACGATTAGTGGGGTTTCATCTTTCCTTTTACTTTTTGGGTGATGTCAAAAAGGGGGAGAATTTTGTGATGTTATGGTTTGGACATGGGCATATGTTGTCTATATCCCTAAGTGTGAGACAATAGTTATGACTCATGGTTATGTATGTGTTAACACATTTTATCATTTTTATGGAGCAGTGATGGTTCTTGATAGGCTTTAAGAAGTTGATAAAGTTATGCTACGTTGGTTTTCTAGAAATTTTTTTTGAAGCTAGCTTGCCAAATACCTTAGACAAGACAAAGATTTTGAAGGTGATATTTTAATTAAAATATCAAAGCAATGTCGAGGAGAATATCAATTTTACGTGAGGGATATATCTAAGCAAGGAGGCCTATATTTTAATTGGAAAATTGATAAGCTTAGAAAGTTTATCAATCAAGTTCTAAAATTCAAAAATTTGCATAACCATTAAAATATTAACTTTATGATGTGTTGTTGTAATGGGATGTTCAAGCAAAAAATTAGCAGTCATGACATGACGTTTGGTGCTGATTAAAGCTCCAAAACCTTAACAAATGGATTCCAATGGTGCCATCATTTCAGATTTGTTGACCTCCAAGATTAAACCCTCATGTCCTTAAGAAGTAATATTAGCATCCACAACTTAGGTGACCTGAACGTGGCTCATATGTGTAGTAGATTTGGTGTTAGGGTTGCAATGGTTATGTACATCGGAGCACAGACTTCAACAAGCTTAACGGAATAGGCCATAGGGATCATTTTGTGGAGCATTGGGCTTGTCTAAGAATTAATGCTCCCAAATTCATTACATTTGTAGTTGTTAGCAATCATGTGTTTGCAAGGAATCCACAGCTGCAGGATTTCTTCATTCATGGGTCCCTTGACAACAAATCCCTTGCAACCCTTGCAATACTTACCTTGGACGAGCTCCACCACATTGCTATATGATGGTTTCTCAAAATAGGGCATCATGAAAAATCATGGTAGAAATGTGCAAAGGCTTGGTGGTTGATTACCTATCAATGACGGCACTCACATGGGTAGAAAAGATGGTGTCATTTTCTCTGATCTTTCATAATGAAGAGTGACGTTGGGAAATTTAATCAGAAATGATGAACCACCACGTTGATCATGGAGCATAGATGGATTTACAAACAAGTGGTCATTGTCCTCAAGAGGCATGCTATGTTAATGGAGTGTGTGGAAAACACATTATGGTTGCTTATTGGTATTTTGGCCACATTATTGTTGCATTTTACGCCATTGTTTTCAATGATATTATGGTTGTACATTCCATACATTTGTATTAAGGTTTTGGTATGAAGTTATAAAATGACAAAAAGTAATCATAAAATAAAACCATGATATTAAAAAAAGAATAATAAAATATAATAATTAAATTTGGAAAATAAATTTCAAATTAAGGGAACATATGTAATCAACCATAGATTGGCTATCTTGCATTTGTATTTGGGTGACCTAGAATTGAAGAAGTCACATCGAATTAGAGTTATCTCTACTTTAAAGGCTTAAATTGTGTTTTTCCCCATATGAAGATATATTATAAGGGTTAATGTGCCAAAAATGGTGAGCTCATATAAAAGATAAAGCCTCAAGAATATTAAGAAAAATAAAATAAAAGATTTATAAGTTAGTTATTGGGCAAGACACTTGCCAACTATGGCTAAAATTTCTCATGGAAGTTATAACTTCTTAGGGTGGCTATGAATTAATCCCCTATATATATATAACACTCTTAACTTCTCATGATTATTGTAATTACCCTAAGGCCACTATAAAATTTTTTTGGGGCTTCAAATGTAGAATTTAGAGGAGGATTTTGGGAAAAAAAATACTTAGAAGAATATTGAAGATTGTAAAGCATGGCTTGCTAAAGACATCAATTTAGCTACTTTGTTTTAATTCTGTGAGTTCATTTCCTCCCATTTTTTTTAGTTACTTAGTTAATGGTTTAGATAGCATCATGTTTAGCATTTAATTTTGGGATTTTCTAGGTTGCCTTTATAGCATTTCTTTTGTGCAATATTAGACTTCTATTAGGTTTTCCATATAAGAGCTTATGTTGCATTAGAAAAGAATCTTGAGCAATTTAATAGTAATGTCTTATAGAAATTTCCTGTTTGAGTCTAGGGAATCAAGAAAATCTTTGATACTTTATGATGACTGAAATAGCTTTATTTCTTTTAAAGTTTACTGCCTTAATATTTTAATCTTGAAATTGTCAAATTTTTCTAGAAGTTATATTGTTTGCAATTCTTGATCCATATTAACTAGCCAAATAGACGCTTGTATTTTGTCATTTACAAAGCATTTTGGTAGTTAAATAAGAGTGTCTTTTATGAAATTTCTTGTTGAGCTCAGAGGGTTTGAATGATTTTTAATATATTGAATTGGAATAGTTTTATTGCAAAGTGTTTTCTCATGTTAGTTTATCCTGCTTCAATGTTTGAGATTTCACATAAATCTATTTTCTTTTTGATGAGTGGTGAGGTACCCCTACACTCAACCATACGAATACAAGCGTTACACGTGTGATCTGGTCGAACTCCGTAGACGGACTAGTTGTAGCATCTAGATAGTTAGCCTTAGGTCGCAGTTCGATGTCTTCCCACGTAGACTAGTATTAGCTTTGTCACGTATGGTTTAGTCTAGAGTGAGGTGTATGATGTGTTTCTATCCTAATGCTACTCCTAAAGGCAATGGAAAATAATATTCACTAAGCTAAGAGAGAAAGGGTGAGAGAGAGAGTCTAAGCTAGCCTAAGTGCGATGAGCATCCATTCCTCGATTATCCGTATACATCTTGAACTTCGTGCATGACTACCATTGGGATTACCAAGCGCAGATCCTAGGTATGCTACTAGGTTACCAAGTAGTCACACTTAAATGCTTGTAATCAAGTCGTACTCATTCCACATTTAATAGGAGTTTAAGGGTGAGAAGGGATTAACTAGGAAAGTAGTAAATAATAATTAATTAAATGATTAAGCTAAGTGAAACATGAAGTAATCTTGATCTTTATTGCCGATCATGTATGTGTCTAAGTATGTCACACTCAAATAAAGGTTCCGTACAATTACAATCACCACATTGTGGGCATACACTGGGAGGAAAAGGGTTGAGAGAAAAATGAAAACTAAAATCAAAACTAACTCTAAAATTGACTTCCTCATGGAACTGTCTACCTCTTATTTATGGATGAGAAGATAGGCTGCAATATCGCGTACGTGATATTGCGGTTGCCTAAATGACGACTCATCATACCCCCACGACTGAATGAAAACTCGTCCTTGAGTTACAGTGATTACTTAGTGGATAGGTATGGGATTATTGGATGGTAAAAATGGGTTTATGCTACAATGTAGAATGAAAAAAAAATTGAGATACAACACAAAGAAAATTCTACAGCTACAAAATTGGTGGAACTCATGTAGTTCCTGGTGGCGGTGGCTCCTCCATAGGTACTTTCCCTTTGTCTTGTGCTCCAGGTTTTGAGACTTGATGGTGTTGAAGTATGGCCTGGAGTTTCTCCTCTTTGGTCTGGGGGTCTTGTGGCATCCATGCTAATGTTTCGATGTTTGATGGAGTTGGCACCTTCCATAGACAGGGTAGTTGCGGAAACATTTTATTGGCCTTAACATACCAAGCTACGAATACCCACAGTTCCTCCTCATAGGCTCTAGCTTTGTCTCTGTATTCTTGGAAATCCACAAGCCTTTGAGCCAAATCTGTTACGACACCTTTTTGGCCTTGGTAGCTTGCCTTCACCACCTCAAGTTTAGAATTTACAATCTCCAGTTTTTGCAATACCCTCTTGCATTCTACAAATTCTGTTTCATATTTGATGTGGGTGGTAGCTACCTATTGCTCGAGCTCTATTCTCGGGCACCCTGTTGTTAACATGGCAAGGTTGGCATACTGCAAGTTTTCCAACTCCATGTATTCTATAAGATCTTGGATCTGCAAGTCCTGGTTCTTAACTTCCGCCTGGTGGGAAAATGCATATGTGTCCAATATGGCCCACCAGTCAGTGTGTTAAGCACTAATAGCATTGATGTGGGCCTTGGCCATATGGATCTCCTTTTCAAGGATCTATTTGTACTTCCCCACCTAGTCTCAGAAGTGCTCCTTTAGCTTTTCATGTTGCTTAGCCTCATTTTGCCATGCGCTTATTTCCATAGCTGTCTTTTGACGAATTACACGTACCTCCTCCATTAAGAGGGTTCGATTCTCCCTGGCTAAACGGCTCATGTCTTGGTTGACCCTGATGAATTATTCTCGCAGCTGATGAAAATGTTCTTCGAGAACATTCTTTTGCTTCTCCATAGTGGTCAACCAAAGGTTGTCAGCAACAAGCTACTTGTTTTCCTCCTGGAAGGCTTTGAGTGCCTTGATATGTGCATGAGTTTGTGCCTATGCTGCAGAGGCATCCCAAACAGCCTTCTCTTTTTCTTCTGCCACCTTCTTATTCTCCGTTAGTACTTTGGTTAGTTACTCAGTTTTGAAATTGTCTAGCTAGTCTGCAGGAACAAATTGCAAAGGGTCCCACTATGCTGCTTGTAGGGCCACGAGCTACTCTTGTAATTTCTGCACCTCTACTTCAACATGCTTAGCCCTCACTTATGTTAAGACCAAATTCCCCTTAGTGAAAATGAGGTTTGATTAAATTGTTGTAACATCTTGAGGGATGTCAAATAGAGACATCATTATGTGTCCTATTTGTAGCAATCGATCAAGTGCATCCTCATGTTCCTCAGGAGTCATTGAGGTTCCAACCAAATTTTGAGCATCCCGTACTCTCATGAGATCTATCAGTGGTACAATAGGTACATTGAACGATTCTTTAATGTGGTCTACGACCACTTCTATAGCTCCCATGGCATCCTGGTGTTGCATGACCACCACAGTGGCCCCTTCACCAGTTTCTAATTACACTTGGAAAGATGCCACATTTCTTGAGATCTATTGTGACCAAGTACTTTCTTCTCCTCTTGTATGAATAGACACCTCACCCCTTGTGTGATCCAAAGAAACTATGGGTTGTATGGCATCGTCAATGATGCAGAAGAGATTTGCATCATCACGACTTCCCCAACTGACCGTCTCAGCGATGGCCCTAAGAAGGCTCATCGATGATTTGTAGTCTTGCGACAGTGGTGGTTGATCTTGGCCCATGCTAGGCCCTACTTCTTGTTGTTGGCTAGGTCCTGTACTTGGAGGTTGGCTGGGTCCTGCAAGTTGAGTTGTAGTTGGTTTAGTCGTTTGTTCTTCTTCTTGTTCTAGTCCCAACATCTCACCAGTGATTTTCCTTGTGGTTGGTGGCTTTAACAATTCAGCATATGAAGCATTTTGGGGTTTTTAGAGGACATCATTAGTGTATCCCCTAATACCAACACATTAGCACAACTTCTTGATAAGACAAGGGAAGGGTAAGGCAAGCTTCCCTATCTTCCATTCCGTGAACTGCCTTAGGATCTCCGTTAAGTATAGATGAGGCAGGTTAGCATTAACCTTTCCCATCAGCACTGCACATCCTCTTGTTGCATATGTTGGAATTATTTTTAAGCCCTTCGTGGGGAAGAGGTGATACGTTCCAATTTTGAAGTAGATCCTCTCTTCCGTCGTCAACTCTCCAAATGTCTTATCCCTGCCATATGCCCTTTCCAACCAAACTCGTCACACATCGGGGTCTGAACGGGTGGACAACTGAGCAACCTAAGGCCCTATATTTGGAAGGTTTAATACTTCCGAAATGGCCTGCACAGAGAAATCAATTGTCACACCACAAATATTAGTGGTGGTGCCTTGTTCTCTATTGTGCTAGAATTGGTACGTCTCCCCTAGGTACCAGGCACTACTTTTGGAGAGGGTAGACCATAAGGGAGACCCTTTGAGGTGATCCCTAACAGCCTTAGGAGAAAACTCTACAAAAGATTCAAAATTTAATTCCACAATCACCGCAGTGAATGTGGACCTTTCATGGATAGCCTGAACACAATCTTGGGGCAACCTGAGATGTTGTCCATGTTTAGGCGCTGCAGTAGCTCCTTCTTCTGCTTGCCCAGACTATTCAGTAGCAGGATCTTCTTAGTGAATGTTGACTGATTATTCCTCTTGCTCTGCATGTTGTCTGGCAGGGACTTGTTCTTCTCCTCTCCTAGGTCATTTACTTCCACCTTGAGCAGGACCTTTCCATTCTCGTTTTGGGGCCATCTACAATCACATGGGGTCAAGCGTTAGTAAGGTTGTTTCCAAAGTTAAGTTATACCTTATTGCTTACCTTAACTAAATTAATTTATTTTATCTCCATGTGATGTTTCCCGAATGATTGTAATAGTGATTCCTGTTACTTAGGTGGTTTTTCAATTTTAGTTTCCTGGTATACCTAGGGATAAAATTATTTTCGACACAATTATTCTTAATGTTATAGCTAATTACCCTTGATAATGTCCTTTAGGCAATGATAAATTCCAAAAACATTATATGCTATTCGGTGTGTGCCCCTCCCCCATGACTAAGCTGAACACTCCGGGTTCAAGTAGGTTCAAACAAAACGAAAATCGAAGTACCAACAAGCAAGTTATTTATAGAAAAGCAAGGGTCGCACAATCGCAAGTTGTAGAGAAAAAATTTGAAAAGCTCCCTCATGTGAATTGTGAAAAATAATGCTAAGTGTTGTGGGGGGCTATGCTATTTATAGGCAAATAGGATGCGATATCGTGTACGATACATTGCGTATGTGATATTGTGGCCATAGTGACATTAGGCAGAAGAAAAATACCAAATTTTTTGAAGATTTTCTTGAAATCAACGTTGTAAACTTAGGACATTGGACTATTGTTAAGGGGTTCTAAGGTAATTAGATGGTTTTGAAGTTAAAAATAATTATGATGGTGTGGAATTTATCAATAAGGATCTTGGATGGTAGAGAAAAAGACTATGTGATGGTTCATAGGAACGTTGTATCAGAGGGATAGTAATAAGGGAAAGAAAATAGTTGGCAATATGCTAAGGGTAATAAATGATGTGTGGAAGATGGGTCATGAGTGCAAATTACAAAAATTATGCAAGTGGATCCTCCCCAAAGTAGGTTCCAACCGTTAATGCCCTTGCGTAACCACACTTAAAAGTGTCCATGGGCACTCGAAGGGTTAAATGTAATCCACACTGATTCCCCAAAACACACACATGTAAATATCACTGAAATGAGGTAAGAATTCTATGCTATACGAGACACGAGCTACAATTACATGAATAGCGAGATGAGATGGACTATAGAGGGGATTGTAGAGATTAGGACATGAGGTAACTGACACAGGGCACAGTGAATCATGCGTGTAAAGCATGATTAATGTGTTATTAACCCCTCGTTCCAAGATCAGGACCAAGTCCATTCCTCTAATCAGTGACACCGCATTGTTTCATCCCATGATGAGTGACTATGAGAGTACTAGAACAACAAGGCGTACAATCACTTGGCATTTTGTTCAAGGGAGGAGTGATTTTTGTTTTGTGACACTTCCTTTATTTTTTTTTCTTTTTCTTTTCTCTTTACTGAATCCAGAGAAGCCACCAACCTTCAGGCATGGGTGCATGTATTTCCAGTGGGACCCCCTAGAATAGCATTGGATTTATAAGT
>MNCI01024369.1:0-14388 GCA_015680685.1 Gnetum montanum | reverse complement strand
CACTTGGTAACCTAGTAATGGTTAGCGTTTGGTAATCCTAGTACTGTTGCACTAGTTCAAGATTTGTACGGCAAGTGAGAATGTATACTGGTGTTAGGATTAGTTTAAAGCCTAGTTAATTAGTAGTTAAGCTAAATTAGTCACTTAGTTATCTCTCTCTCTCCTCCCTTATTAGCAGTAGAACATAAAAAACATAAAAGCTATAAAAATCATATGCCTCAAGCTTACTTAACCATACAATTGTGACATACAAGTAAGTTTTGGAAGACAACGATCAACCAATCCATCCTTTTTCCACAAGGACACATAAGCACTTAGTCCTTGGAATTTGACCAAATCATGTGTGAAACAATTCTATTCATAATGTTGAGTGTAGGGGTACCTTGCCACTCATCATTGGTGCAGTTGTTGAGGACTTAGTTGTTTGTGTGCTAACTAGAACATAGGAAATCATTCACATTGTTGGGACGAACCATTAGGGTTGATTGAGGAAATATTAAACAAGAGTACATTGCACACTAAATAGAAAAATATGTCTCCTTCTTCATATGAAAGTGCCTCACCACCTAGGTCTGAAATAGGAAACAATCGATGATGTAATACATATGACATTGATCTGCCAGTCCCTCAACAAGTTTGAGTGGTATATATTCATCCTGATGAGTATATACTAGAATTCACCTTTATCCTCCATCAATATGAACAACTATGTTGGCGAGACTTAGAAGGTAACATAGTGTTTATCTCCCAATCGTTTAATCCCAAGCATGCTTCTTCATGCTCTCACACGAATTGGCATGCCGCACTTACACGCAGAATACGTTGTGCAAGATTATGACTTTAGAGAATACCATTCCACAAAGGTAAAATGTCAAAGGGACTTGTAGTAGGAGAGACATCATAAGTCTTTGAAGGGTAAGTATCCTAGGATGCCCCACATGTCTTAAGAAAAAATGAGGCTGGTGAACCTAACTCAGGCAGTTGGCCATACAACGATGTTCCTTCCCTTGACTTTGGCCAAGGGGTTATGTATCTGGACCTTCATTCCACTATTCATAACCCAGTTCCTAATACCCACGGGCACAAAGGATCCAAAAAAGGGACACAAACTCATGTTAAAGATGGACATTCTGGTCGCAATCGCAATCGGGGCTGAGACAGTAGAAGAGAAGGTAGCAAACATTGTTATTATGATGGTTCTCCTTCCTCTTCACATTCATCATCTCCTTCATCCTCTCCTTTAATATCTAGACATGATCATAAATAAAAATCCATGGGGATAAAGGTAGGCAAAGTGGAAGTCATAGATGAAATAGCCAAGAAAGGGGACGACATAGAAGAAGGGAGAGTATGGAACAACATAGGAATCATAGATACTATGGAAGAGATGATCATGATGAACCCCTACTCACTACTTGAAGTATGTTGGACATAACTGAGGCTGTTAGAATTCCAAAAAGTCACCAGAAAGATAGTAGGATCAAGAGATTAGATATGAACAATATCCCATGATTTGAAGGGGGATATAACACTAATCCTCAGAATCACTTACAAGCATTCTATGATGCGTGTGCCTTACAAAATGTAGAGAGAAAATGACAAAAACTTAAGTTGTTTCCATGAAGACTAGTTAATGAAGTGAAAAGCTAGTACCGATCTTTAGAATTCGAGTCCATTCTTAGGTGGAGTGCTATGTTCGAACTATTTAATAAAAAGTACCAAATGTACTCTTGAGTGTCTAACTTGCGAAGAAAAATCCAAGGCTGGAAACAAGGAGGACATGAACCCTTGGATGCTACCATTGGCTAATATTATGCACTGTTACATCATTATCCTAACCATGATTATTCACAAAGGGATCAACCATGTCATCTTGTGGATGGGCTTAGCATGAAACGAGAAGAACCGTTGGGACTTATGCCCAAGGGAGACTATCTGATCTTAGGTCCAATCAAATTCAAAGACTATTGGAGAAAGTTGCTAAGGAAGAAGGTGAGCTATGGAATAGAAAAAGTGTAGAAGAGTATAATCGAGATCCTTCCGTTTGGAAGAGGGGAGTAAGATTTTGTAAGGATGAAGAAGAGTCACCACTTGAAGAGATGGTGAATATTAAAACTTTTCCTATTCAAAAGATGACATTAGAAGTTTCAGCCAAGGTAGACCAAATGTAGAATTCCCTAGATAATAGATTTCAAAATATTCTTAAAATAGTAGAGGAGTCTAGAGAGCAAGGTAGTGATAAAAAAAAAGAAAAAAAAAGAGAAGCTGAACATGCACGTAGCAAGGGTAAGGGCAAAGTTGTCATCATTGAAGAGGTTGTGGATTTGGAAACAGACAATGATAGTGGATGTGAGATATGTCAATATGACCATCCTCAGGGATGTTTCTCTGTAATCTCACATTTGTAGGAGTTTGAGGTGTATGCACTCAACCCAGGATTAAACAAAAGGTAAACACCCTGAAGGTTACCTTATCCTAAAGGTAACCCAAGGAAGTTCCCCCAACCCTTAACATATTATCCCAGTGGAACTCCACCACAACTGATTGAGCAATATCAATAGTGACAGCACACACAATCATGGGGAATGCCACCACCTAGGCAACAGTATCCTTACCAGTTGTGATGACCAAAAATGTCGACGACTGGAAACACCGAGAGGTCATTGGTCGGACAGTTTTAACCCTAGATCTACACGAGGGTCATGCTAGATTAAACAGAAATGGGGTGCTCAATTTTGCCAAGTGAGTTTTTAATTTTCCAACCCTTTTGCAAAAATTTTCCAACCTTTGCCAACCAACCGAAAATTTGCCAACCTTGCTAACTAATTTTTTCCAACTTTTTCCAACCCCTTGAGCATTTCTTGTCAAGGTATTTATAGATCCAGGAGGATGCGAGAAATGAGGTTTAGATGACACATGTCCTAGACCTGCAAGATGTTGGCATATCCATGCTTCATGGACATGCAAATCTAATTGATAGGCTTGTCATGCTACAATTACACTCTCAAAATTGGAGATGTGTGTTAATGATACAGATAATGGGTGAACCATGTTGAAGCAGCATAGCAGTCTGCTATGCTATACTATGTTGTGGGGCATAGCATGTTTGGCATAGTGTAGCAGCTCGCTACACTATGCTATGGTATGCAACGTAGCATAGTGTAGCCACCAGTTCAAAGAAGAAATTTTCATTGAAGTTAATTGCATTTTCTGGAAGTCTTGGTGTGCGTTGAAGTGTTTCATCTACTTTGCATCTTTGCTACACTATGCTACGCTGCATAGCATAGCATAGCATAGCAGCTGACTTCCTTTGCCCAAAGTTGCAAACATTTGCTTGAATCCTGATTATGCTAACTGCAACTGCAACTTGCTGATCTTGCTTTTGAGAAGGCTTTTGCTTTTCTTACTTCGTTGCTATGCTGTGCTACGCTATGCAGCATAGCACAGTGTAGCAGCCAACATAGCCTACCTTTTTGGTTAATTTTCCAACATAGGAGCTTTGCTAAAGTACTTGGAGTTGAACAAGACAACTGGTTTCCAAGGCCAGAGTGCTTGTCGAGTGTAATTGAAATCACTGGGTAAGCTGCACCTTCTGATTTTTCCCTTGCAAAACTATGTTATGTTATGTATCATAGCATAGTGTAGCGCTTTGTCTTGCAATATTTTGGTAACCTGACCAACTGTCTCCTAAAGCCTGCTATGCTACGTAGCATAGCAAACCTATTTACTAAGAAAACTTGTCAAACTATTTTGTGCATCTTGAGCACCATCGATGACCCTTAGCATGCTCTCTAAACTCAGAGCACCCATTTCCTGCCAAATGGTCATGAGGCCACTACACTTGTGTAAATATTTTCCTTAGCCCCAGGAGCCTAGTGAAGCAAGAATGCCTTTTAAATTTAGGGTGTTTCATTGGCCCCTCTCCGTTGACGTCTGGAGGATGGACCTGAGAGATGCCAACAAAGGATATGAAATACCACGAAAGATAAAATGCTAACATTGCTCTTCGGTGATTGCCAAGATGTCACTTAGTTATGCTCGAGAGTGTTGCATTGGTTATGTTAGGAAAAGGAGGATATTAAGCGGGTGAAAGGAGATTCAAGAAAATGGTAAAGATGAACTTAGCGGGATCACTTGTTAGAGTGCTTGTGACGGAGTTGTTTGTGTGGTCATCTTTTCTTTTACTAGCCTTTGACCTCTCATCAGAATGCTTAGAGAGGGTTACTACAAAATGGGTTACGTGTCATTTTTTTAGGCACGCTTTTTTTTTTTTGCACGTGAGCTTTTTCTCTCTTACAATTTTTGCCTTTTGTTGTTTTACCTTTTACATTTGCAAACAACTTTGTTTTTTCAGGAGAGATTTTTCTTTCCTAGGATGAGTTGTGTTACATCCATGTGGGACTTTAACCCGNACAAAATGGGTTACGTGTCATTTTTTTAGGCACGCTTTTTTTTTTTTGCACGTGAGCTTTTTCTCTCTTACANGGAAGGTTTGACAAGCGTCAGGAAAAGCTTGTAAAAGAGGCAAAAGTGGGAATTGTGGGTGTAAGTAATGAGATAAAGTAGTTTAAGAGGGAAGACAGGATGTGCACTCCCAAGTAGCCAAACTAGTCAGGGTGACCATCTTGGAACGATGTAGCATCCCACCACCATGGCGAAGCGTACCTCTGACTAGCATCCCTCTACTACGCATCTTGCAAACACAATAGAAAGAAAGCCAGGAGAAACAACCATGATGCAAAATGAAGGAAAATTTTTTGCTTGCTATGGACACTATTGGAGTTTTGGACACTATTGCTGAGACATGCGATGTCCAAACCAAGAAGGCCAACAGTGGCCTTGGCAGCATCAGCATGGAGAAGCTGGCATTGAAGATGCTAGGAGTCACTTTGAATGCTGATGCTTAGGAATCCCTACCCAAGGCAAGAATTCTTAGTTTAGCTGTGAGATGGGCTACCTATCAGTTGAACGTTACTTGGGCTCAGGCAATGGCTAGGGTTGGCGGACAGCAACACTATGGCTAGGCCATAATACAGCTGGGACTCCAACAACAGGTGCTGACTAGGGAAGCTACTGATAGGACAATGAGTTGTGGTGGCAGTAGCTCCAAAGGGTTAGCAAGATGTCATAATACATCTCTGGAAGATCATCAAGATGCTAGGAGTAGTGGCATTGCATATTTTTCATAGGATGTTATCTTGGCGTTATGAACTAGATTCTGGAACTGCAACGTCCCACCCCGTGTCGGCACTATGCACATTCACTTGTTGTGTACTAGCATAGATGCATGCTGGGGACATGCCGTGAACCTAGTTTAAGGTTATAGTAGACTGTGGTGTTCTAGTTTAAAGTCCCAGTAGACCTCTTTGCTAGTTTAAATTCATAGTGGATGATCTATGCCAGTTTAACGTCATAGCGGATGAGCTATGCCAGTTTAATGTCATAGCAGATGAGTTGTGCGAGTTTAATGTTATATCAGATGAGTTGTGTCAATTTAATGTCATAACAAAGTGTTGTGCTAGTTTAACATCATAGCGGACATGTTGTGCCTGTTTTACATTGTAGCGAATGTTGGTTTGCTAGTTTTACATTGTAGTAAATGATTTCTTACCATCGCTAGTTTAACGTCGTAGTGAATGTTTGCTATGCCAGTTTTATGTGGTAGTGGATGATTTCTTACCTTCTTTATGCATCAAACGTAGTACGGCTTGAGGTACAACTGATTCATTTGACTCGCAAACTCATTGTCGTCCATGTCTGCCAATTTGAAGGCCTCGTTCCCATAGGCTTTTGTGACCATGTATGGACCTTCCCAGTTTGCTGAGAATTTGTTCATATGTTCACGGATAGCCTTGAGAATGAGGTCTCCCTTCTGTATTGGCCATTGATGTGGATTTGCATGATGTTTCTACCTTTTCTTATTCTAATAGTGCTCTATGTGACCCAGTGTTTGTGCATGCTCCTCCTCTATTGAGTCAAGGTCGATGATCCTCAACTCGTTGTTCTAGGCTTCACTCATGATGTTTGATAGGATCATCCGAAGTGATGGTACCTATAACTCAAGAGGTAACACTGCTTTAGATCCATAAACAAGACTATAAGGTGTCTTACCTATTATTGTCCTACACATCGTCATGTAAACCAAGAGCACATAGAGGATTTTCTCATGCCATCACCTCTTACTATTGTTAAGAATTTTCTTTAGCAAATTGATGATGGACTTATTTGTTTCCTTTCGCTTACCCATTCGCCTATGAGTAGTATGATGAAGAGAATGATTGCCTGATGCCAAGATTGCTGGAAAAGGTTTTGGTTTTCGCACTGTTGAACTGTGGCCTGTTATTTGTCACAATAGTCATGGGAAGCCCAAACGTTGTCATGATGTTGTCCAAGATGAAGTGGCAAACTTTTTGAGATGTTGTCTTCCTCTGGGGAATATCCTCCACCCACTTAGTAAAATACTCAGTGGTGGTGATGATGAAGCTATGCCCTATGAAAGACTTAGGTGTGATAGGTCCTATAAGGTCTAGTCCCCATCATTGGAAAGGCCACGTGATCTGCATTGGATGCAATTCTATACGTGAAACGTGTATGAGACTTGCATATCTTTGGCACATATCACATGTCTTGACTTTGCCCAGGCAATCATGATCCATGTGAAGCCAATCATACCCTAGATGTCTAATTTTTACAGCCATAGCCCAAGGTGCTATGTGTCCACCACATAATCCTTCATGTACTTCATTAATTACCTTCTGTGCTTGCCCCTCGTTTACACATGCCAATAGTATCCCATCATAGGAATGTTTGCACAAGGCATTGTCTCCTATGAGCACATACTGCTAAGCATGCTTACGGATCACATCTCTCTGGGCAGATGTCAATCTGCTTAGGGGCTCATTGTGTTGCAGGTAGGCCTTAATGTTGGAGTACTAGTCCTGGGTATCTGTAGCACTAATAGAGGCTACGTGTCCCACTTGAGTGATAGGCTCTGTACACTCGGTAATCGAAGCTAGCAAACTTGCACATAGGTGTAATGGAACATTTAATGTTAGGCTGGCCAGGGCATTTGCTACGGTGTTTTCGTTGCATGGCACATGTTGCACATCCGTAGTTGCAAATTGTTTAAGTAGGGTTTTTTCTAGGTCGTAGTAGGGTTGCAGGTGTGTAGCTTTGCAAACGTAGATGTCGGTGATTTGATTCACAACTAGTTATGAATCTTTGTGAATTGCTAGGTGTTGTATGCTTAATGCTTGGGCTACTAAGAGGCCCCTAAGTAACCCCTCATACTCTGTCAAGTTTTATGTACAAGGGGACGCAAAATGATAAGCTAAGGGTTGCATTTCCCTAGAGGGGAACGTAATGATAGCAGTAACACTACCCCCTCACGCGGTTGAGGCATCATCAAAGTGTAAAGTAGCCTCGAGATGTGGTGGGATGGCATTGATAGTGCTAACATGCTCATTAGGGAATTTAGGGTTTATGATCACCTAGTCGTCGATGGGTGAGGTTGTAAGTTGCATTGCTATAGCTTGACCTTTCGTTGATGATTGACTCACATAATGCAAATTGAATTCCACTGTTATTGCTTTCCACCAGATTATCCTACTGCTTTCATATAAATTATTTGTGAAAGCCCAGATTATGTTGCTCTTGCAAATAATGTTAACCTTGCTACGAAATAGGTAGTATCTCCATTTTTTCAATGCAAACACTAAGGCAAGGCAGTTTCTCTCCACCTCATTGTATTTCACATCATACGCTGTCAATGCATGACTTAGGGTAGTACACTGGTATCTTAGAATCGTCATCTCATTTCTGACATAACAGTGTTGTGATAGACATGTTCAAGGTGGCAAGGTAGATGAAGAAAGGCTTATTCCTCTATGGTGGGTAAACAGTTGGGAGGTGCAAAAGCTCTTCCTTCAGATCATCAAAGGCTTGTTGGCATTGCATCATCCATTCAAAGTTAATCTCTTTCTTTAGGAGATGTTGCATAGGGTGTAACTTGTCAGTCAACTTTTCTATAAACCTTTTGATGAATTGTAATCTACCCTACAACCCACGCAATTATTTAAGGTTTGTAGGAGGTGCCAAGTTGACAATGGCATTAACTTTGTCAGGGTCCACCCGTATTCTAGCCTCTGATACAACAAACCCTAACATGCGCCCGGTTCTCACCCTGAAGACATACTTTTTTGAGTTAAGATGTAAATCATACATCCGGAAATGTTTGAGGACTACACCTAGATCATAGGAATGATCAATGACTTCTTTAGATTTAACCACTATATCATCAATGTAGTTGTTTAGCATTTCTAAGATGTAGTCACTAAAGATGTAAGTCATGGCTCACTGGTAGGTTGCTCTAGCATTTTTGAGCCCAAAAGACATCATAGTGTAACAAAAGGTACCCCATGGGGTCATGAACGTTGTTGTTACCTGATGCTTTGGGTTAATGTGAATTTGGTTGTAACCGAAAAAATCATCCATAAAGGATAACAAAGCATGACCAGTCGTAGTGTCGATAAGTTGATCGATGTTCAGAAGTGGGAAATCATCCTTGATCATTGCCTTGTTCAAATCCCAGAAGTCTATAAAAATTCTTATTCCTCCCATTTTCTTAGAAACTACAGCGATGTTAGACACCCATTCTAAGTAATCAATTACCCGAATGAAACCAGCCTGGTATATTTTGATGATTTCACCCTGTACGGCCAGTGCAATCTCTGGTCTAACCTTGCGAGCCTTCTACTTGACTACCTTTATGCATGGGTCTAAGACGATGTTGTGCTATATCTGTGTTAGATCTAAACCTGGCATGTCGTTGTATGACCATGCAAAGACTTCGATGTTATCTTACAGAATTTTTGCTATATCTTTATGCATCTACGAATCTAGGAGGGAACTAAGTTTCAATGTTTTCATCTTCCCCCTAGATGTGGTCATAGGCATTTCGATGAGAGGCTCCACAGTTACATCCCCAGCCTCTAAATCTAAGGCTTGGACTAGCTGTTCTAGCCAGTTTGGGGATGTTTTGAAGGATGCTACGGTGCTAACTACAAGTGATTCCCAGTCTATTAGCTCTGGGTTCAGTTGTCTTGTGAGTTTGCCATGTGGACTTGTTAAAGCTAAAGGTGAAGAGAGATCATGATGGATTTTCATTCCCACTCAACCTGCCAAAATGAGATCAAAGTCTGTTCATTTGCAAAGTAGAAATGAAATGTAAACAATAGAGATAAAAGGAAAGCATGATAGAAGGCTTAAGATTTGCTAGTTCAAGGTCGTGGTGGACTGCCTGGAAGCAAAAGTGCAAAAATGGTAATGTAAAAATGCAAAATTGCTAATGTAAAAATGTGAAACCTACTGCTAGTTTAATGTCTTTGTAAACTACCAAAAAGTTAGAGTATTAGTTTAAGGTCATTGTGGACTGCTAGAATGTGAAATTTTGAAGGTGCTAGTTTAAGGTCTTTGTGGACCGCCTAGACGTAAAAATACAAAATTTCTAGTATAAAGAATGAAAAAATGCAATTGTAAAATATGCAAAACTACTGATGTAAAAATGTGAAACTATTAGTTTAATGTCCTTGTGGACTACCAACAAGTAAAACATTGAAATTGCTAGTTTAAGGTCTTTGTAGACCGCTAGAATGCAAAAGTGTTAAACTGCTAGTTTATGGTCTTTGCAGACCGCTAACTAGATTGAGACTATGTGTTAGGATTGCTAGTTTAAGGTCTTAGTGGACCACTACCGAGATGTAAAAATGTGAAGCTACTATTTTAAGGTCTTTTCAGACCACTAACGATATTTTTTGTGAAGGCAAACAGCTAGTTTCAAGCATTTCAAGGCTTTTCACCCAAGCTCACCTATTTTAATGTGAATAGTGCTACTGCATCATGGCAGGCATGCTACACTACACAAAATACTCCACATTAAATGGAGAGAGAGAATGACAAGTTTCCTTTTCACCATTGTGGCTATAAATAGGAATTAACCCTTGGTAAACTTGTCATTTTCACCGTAACAGTGCAGAGCCCACATTTGGAGCATTGAGCCCACATTCGGAGCATAGAGTGATTGTGCCAATAGAGAGCACGGAAATTCACCATAGCAACAAAGGAAGAGTTGGCAAGCAAGATGATGAATCATAGGAAGGAATGCAAAAACTAGGCACTCGCCAAGGTTAACGAGATAGATGAAACCCTAGGGCATGTTACACAAGTGTGCGTCACAATGCGAGAGGAGACACTGTTGGCCCGGTAGGCTACTATGCCTTCTCTATTTTTCCTATACCTCTGTTATTATTTTTTCTTTTCTTCTCTTTGTTTCTATGATTCTATTTAGCTATCCATGTTTTTTCTGTCATCGTATTATCATTGTTTTGGCCTTTACACCATCGCTGTAGCCGTTTCGGCCGCAACAAACGTACGGATGCTACACTAAGGTTGCATGCAATGTCGCCTAGACTGCCATCACTGTGGCTACCATTGCTATGTAATTTTGGACGATTTGAGCAACCTGGCATGCAAATAGCATAGCGTAAAACCCTCAAGAGGGTTTGGCCATGTGCGTGATGTAACAATGTCACACATGTTTTGTCATGGTGTGATGCTAATCGCTTTGTTAGGCATATTAAATTATTCTTTGTTTAAAGATATGCCTTTAGTTTTGTTGTTGCTATGCCAAGTTGAGTTTGTTATGCTAACTCTGCTATGCTATTGCCTTCATGTTTTTTGCTATGCTATGTTTAAGAAGAGAATCATGCTACGCTATTTGCTAAAATGCTAGTGTTGCTATGCTATATGTGCATTTCACTCGGACATGGTGCTAACATTTGCTATTATGTTATGTAGGGTAGCGCTAATGCCAATTTTGATTATCCTAGAAATCGTAGAGGTCTTGTGCTACGTGAGCAAACCAATAGACAATGTTCCTCCACCCCATGCATGTGTGGGACAATAGGTGGTCTGGTTCTGGAAGGGAGCACAGGAGCTCCTACAATTTCTCCTCCAATGCTTCAGTCTGATTGTTTGGTCACACTTGGTAGAGGAGGTAGCGGCTGCCATAACAGAAACCCTATTGCCTGGGGCAAATCAGGGTATTCTGCAATTTTTGATGGATGGAGTGATTAGCAACGGGCAAGGAGAAGGATCTAGTTAGCACTCCAGAAATTTGAGGCATTTGGATTGGATCTAAGATATGCCCGAGTATAATTTCTACCATCCCTACAACACTTTGTTCATTACGCATCACATGGGAACATGCTTCCAAAACCCACCAGGAACCATTTATAGTGCCGACGGGTGAGTTTTGTGGTTGTGTTCTACTATGCTATGCAATGTTTGCTATGCTAGCCAAATGTTAACAGTATCTTTTTGTCACCAGGTTTTTCATCAACGAGAATGGGCTTCATGGCGATACGGATGTATTGAACTTAGCACAGATGGCGCTGCGGGAGTTTTCTTCCTCTGAGAATATGCACGTAGGTGTGATAGGCCAATGCGGGGGTGAGTAAAAAACCTATCCAACCCAGTACCCCAAGATCTATGATAGATGCAAGAATTTTGGTTAGTTGGATGAGGGATAAGCACCCTTTAAACCAATTGCTGTTGAATATTTCTTGGTTGATCTTCTGCCATTTCCATCACCATTTAAACCTAGTAATTCAAAATGTGAGTTGTTGCATGTTTGAGTGTTGTTCCTATTTTCTCTACTATTTATGCTTAGCCTAACATGATTTTTGTACTTTTTGACATTTTTTGTGTTTTTGTGTTTTTTTTTTTATTTTTTCCAATAGAAGTGAAGAAGTCCTAGGAGGTGATGGTGATTACTTTCAAGAACCAGGAGGCCAACATCTACTTCAAGTATGGGGAGGTAGATGAGAGCCAACGTTGGATATGCAACATGGCTTTGAAGTCCCTGATCAAGGATCTTTAAGATGCTGAGCTCATGGATTTATTCCTATCCCAGAACCTAAGCATCCTTGCCATCGAGATGCTCGCCCTAGTGAACTCCTTTTCCAAAAAGGTAGAATGCTTCTACACACGTGTACATGGTATGCGGGTGATCCTTGAAATCAATGACTAGCTATTTGCTAACCTTTTTGATGTCCCTACTAACGACCTTCTTATAGGGTCAAATACTAAGAAAGAGGTAAACTGTCAAAGGGAGGACATTGAGGAATGGCTAAGGGTTGCAAAAGGGTGGAAAGGAATCTTCATGGAGAAGGTTAGGCTGAAAGCCACCAAACATGTTTACCTATCTTCCATGCTCATGTGTTTCCCCAACTACTTTTCCAAGGAAAGATCATTGGGATTGAGTAAGCTTGGGTGATGTGGGAGGTCATGGAAGAGGGGGCTCCCTATAACTGGGCTAGAAATTTGTGCAAGTGTCTAAAAACTAAAATAGTCACACTTCATAAGAAGTAGAAGTCCCACTTCAATGTGCACTATGCCTTTTACATAGCCTACTTACAACATTTCGCAGAGTTTTTGGTAGTTCATGAAAATGGAGTTTGGGTTGTCCGAGATCGCAACCAGATTTCCAAACCATGGATCTGCCAAATCCTCCAAACCACCCAAGCCTAAGATCCCCCAAAAGCTATTGGGGAGTCATTTTCTATGATGACTAAGGATTCGGTGGCATGCAACTTTCATGGCCAGGACAACGTAGGTGAGGCGGCCCCTACTGCTGCTAGTAGCATATCAGAGGGGAAACGTCTCATCGTTGAGACGGTGGCCACCAAGTCATGGTGAAAGAGGCCTAATCCAGCTAAGGAGACCCTCTGTACGGAAGAAGAAGAGGGGTGCACACTATGGTTTAAGCTACATAGGATGCAACCCCCCATTACTAAATGCTTATGTTTATGTTTACTTCTTCACCTATTTTGCTAATGCCTGCTACGCTAGGTCGCGTAGCACCTACTTTAAGCTAACGTGTTTTAAGCTAATCTGAATGTGTTGTTTTTGCTGCTAGAGGAAGAAGAAGAAGAAGAAGAAGGTGAAGAGGAAGTGTCAGCCCCAAATTTGTGGGCAGCAAATAAAGATGCAGAGGTCCTAGCCACTAAGGAAAGGTCCCTAGTCAAGAGAGAGGAAGGGGCCCTCATCATGATGGAAGGGGATCACGTCGACAAGGGAGGCACTCCTTCTGAAGAGGAGGATTATTTTGGCAATGAGGAGGATGTTGGGGCCTTACAAAGAGAGTCCCTAGTTAATAAATAAGAATCCCACATCAACCGGGATGGGACTTCAGTTGGAGATCCCTTTGCTAAAGTCAGCTCAGCGTCAAGGAAGTGGACAAGCACTAAGGGTACTACTATAGTTTTGAGTGAGAAAGGAGGAGAACTGCAATTAGATGCTAGTGAATTTGACAATATATTCGATGATATGTCAATAGGAAATCCCCCCATTATCACCCTCGAGGGTTTACTAGGTAGGAGCCCTTAAAATGTCATTTCTTACTCACAGCTTTATTGCAGTCTTTCTTGGTCATTTCTGACGCGTTTGGTTATATGACAAACACCACTGTTAATGCTGTAGAACCTCCTCTGATTTGCCTGAAACCATGGGCCGAGACCCCCAACAAGCTTACGTTCATGCAAGGGGTTGTCGATGACATGATCAGTCAGCTCAGGTAGGTTGATCTTGAAGTGGGTAAGTAAAGTAGCTATGCTAGGCTCTTTGAGATTGCTACGCTAGACTTCTTGAGTTACTGGCTTTGCTACGCTAGTGTGACTAATGCGTTGTTCATGTGGTCACAGCCTCTCAACTCAAGTGGGACCCAACAAGGGCATTGAAAGTTGGTGTCATGCCTACATTCCTATCCAAAGTGGCTGAGGTGCCTCATCGCATATACGATGAGGCTAGAAAATGTGCTTTGCACTCGGCACACTCCTTGTGGGAGTAGGCACGTCAATGAGGACATGTGGAAATGGGTCCAAAAGGCTAAGTAAGAGAAGGCTGAAATGAGCACCGAGATGGGAGACCTTTGATCCAGGTATGAGTTTGTGCTGGCCCCTGATACCAATGATGGTAGTTGGCACATAGTTGTCATAGATTATGCTAGATATTGGATAGTAATGCGGTGCAACAATGAGGCCACCAGAGAGATAATAGAATAGCAGATGCAAATGGACTTGTTGGCTTAGAAGAATCAAGACTAGAAAGACTACAGCGCTAGAGTTTACGAGTGGGGGAAGTCCCAGAAAAATCATAAACACATGTATAAACTGGAACATGCCACCTACTGCAAACTGTATCAGGATGCTTTTGTAAAGGTGTTTACCTATGAAGCATTCGTGAATGCCATTGGTGCTTCTAAATCCTATAACAAGTTCATGGAGTAGGTAACTGTTAGCGAATCTCCTGAACGGGAAGTGGATCTTCCCA
>MNCI01024366.1:0-13957 GCA_015680685.1 Gnetum montanum | reverse complement strand
TAGTAGAATTGATCCAACCTAAAATGCTTAGAGACCAAAGGATTGCTTGGTGTAGCTACTGATAGATTTCTAAGAAGCTTGCAGTAGTGATCATGGCCCTTATAAGCATCCTCAAAAATTTTCTTATACTAGATGCACCCAACATTAAGCAGCTGACCTAAGAGATCCAATAGCTTGATGGGAAATGGTGTGTACTTTGAGTGGTCCTTGTACTTAAAGTCTAGCCTTGGGGTAGCTTGCCCTATGGTTGCCAATGATCCAAACTAGTTGAACATCAAAGTTCCAAAGTTGGATGCCTTACTGTTGGCCAGGGATTTAGGTGCCTTGGCCGTTGGTTTGGCATTGGTTAGCTTGGCCTCATTGGCCACCGTTGCAATAGTTGTGGTTGCCTTATCCTTTTCCTTGTCTTTCTTTGCATGCACATTTTTGTAGGTCATGTAGGCTAGGTTCTTACTAGCTTTCGCTGCATCTTGAATGATTTTTGTTTGAGAAAATGCATGGCTCAAGGAATGTAGGGCAAGGTAATACAACTTTGACTTGATGAATTCATTCACTACACCTTTGAAAATGGCTAGTATGTGGGTTTCTGTGATGGCCTCATGAATTTTGTTAAGTGCGACACTTCAATGCTAGATGAATTTTTACATGGGCTCTAAGTGGCCCTACTTGATCTACATTAGTTGATCCAAGGTCACCTTAGGGTTCAAGTTGTACTTGAAGTGAGTGATAAATTGACTAAGTAATTCCTCGAAGGAAGATATGAAGGCCCTTGGGAGTGCGCAGTACTAGTTTAATGCATTGCTAGTCAAGAACATGGCAAATGCACAGGTGATTACATGCAGCCATGCCTATAATAGAAGGCATTCAGAATGGAAGGTCACTAGATGGACATTAGGATCCTCTTCATTATTGTATTTAGTAAACAAGGGAAGTTGGACTCCAGGAGGTAGGGTTAGTGATGGGACTGCAAGACTGATTAGGTTATCCTAGTAAAAGTCCATCATGTGGACTATTTCAGAGGAGGAGTCTTTAAGCTGTTTAACCTCCTCGATGAGCGTTTGGATGAGCTAGAACGCTTGGTCAAAGCTTAGGGTGGATGTAGCAGGCTGCGCCGATTGTGCTACCCATTGTGTTGCTTGAGTGATCCACAACCCTACTATGGGCTGCATGACCATGTGCGATTCCTGTTGCATGTATGGTTGTGTATGTTATGCCATGGGCATGGGGGCTGGGACCCACCATGTAGTTGTGGCTTGCACCATTGTAGGGGGTGCCGACAGGATAGGTGGAGNAAGCCTCAAACTCATCCTGTCCATCCTATAGGGGCTCCTCATAATCAATTGTTGCGTCATGCTCATTCAACCCACTTAGTCGAATGAGTTGGTCAAGTAGCCACCAAAAGGTCTCGATGAGTGGAATGAAATTGTTGGGGGTAAGGAAGTACTCCCTTCCATTCTAGTGTATGATTTCCTAACCCTGTTTGGCATCCATTTCTTGACAGTCTAGGGATAGATCCACTTGGAGTATTTTGCAAAGGAAGTTATATTTTTCATCATTGAGTACCATGCACTTAGGAGGTTGGTTGTGTATTCTAAATGGCTACCTCTCTACCAAGGTAGACCCCCTAACCCTAAGAAGATTAACTGTGATCTCTCATTAACCAGGTTGAACAAAAATTGTTCTTAGGGTGGAGGTTAAAGTTTACTCAAGGTTCATGATGCTATGCAAAAAATGCAAAAGTTGCATATACTAAAAAAATGTCTAAGTATAGAAATGCTAAAAAATAGCTAAGTAAGAAGATGCTAAGAAAATAGCTAAGTCTAAAAATGATACTGAAAAAAACTAACTCTAGTGTGCTATGCTTGCTACATTGAGGCTTGTTCAGTCTCATGTTGAGAGCTAGCTACACTCTTCTAAGCACATAGAGTTTTGGCTAAGTGCTAAATATACGCTTTGGCTTTCATCCAACGGGGTTCTAGGGAAATTGATAACTGGGTCCTGAAGCACCAAAAAATTTCGAGCTTGGTACTTCTCCAGCAAGAAGCAGGTCCCTGGGACCCATGGACAACCACAGCTACATTTGGTGTCACACATTGTAACTTTGGGGATCAAAATGCTTAATTTTCACCAAGTATACGCCCAGCGTATACACCCGACATCAATAGCGTATATGCCCAGCATAGACATCCAACTTACACGCCCAACGTATACTTCACATGTACGCTCGGCTTGTACAACGAATGTTTACGCCCGACATGGAATCTTTAGAGATAGAATGAAGACAGCACCAAAGAGCAAGAATTGAAGCAAGTCGGCAACCGTCAGCGTATACGCCCGATGTATATGCCCAGCCATTATCAGCGTATACGCCCAGCGTCCACAGCATCTACACCCAGCACATCCAGCTTATACATCCAGCGTATATGCCCAGAGCTTACACCTGCCTGACACAGCGTATACGCTCAGCGTATATGCTCGACAAATGTAATATGTTATACACTTGTAAATTTTATGCCCTTTTTGCACCCGGTCAACATCCATGTGTCGCCCAACCCAAGTCTAGCATAACAACCGGTATAAAAATCCCACTTTTCCACTTGTACCAGGACGATTGGCAAAAAATCCCAGAGCATACCAGAGAGCATTTATGCTGCGCACTAGAGCTAAAACCCCTTTATGCTGGACAGTCCTGTACGCTGGGCACACAGTCTCTACACTCTGCCTACAGTCTGAACCAGCCGAGTCATCCTTACATTCACCAGGGCTTTTCGTCCGCCTTGTGTTCCATCACAACTGCGTTAGACCGGTGCACTGTACTCTCATTCTATAATATTATTGTTTACAGTTTACGCTGATTTCTTGCATGTGTTCTGTTTACACTCATTTACATTTACGCCCTGTTCGCATCTGTTACGCTGTTTACGCTCTTGTTTACGCCCACTACGCTATTTACGCATAACCCAACGTATAGCACTTCGTCATACATTTGGGGAAATCCTTGTCTGATCCGCGTGCAGACCACCCAAGGTACTCTTCCTTCGTGCATTCTAACTCACCCTCAGGCGAAGACAGGGTCTTCTATGTGTGTCCTACGATCCCACGGTCTTTGTTTCCTTCCAGCCGGTGACCGACGATTTTAGGCGGTACAGAAATTGACGCTAGAAGGAGGGCCTCCTAAAAACCTTACTCGCAAACTTCCCAGCGTTTATGCTGCTGAGCGTATACACCACCAACTACACGCCGCTTCCTGCTGAAACCCTCCCAGCCTCTACGTAGCTCGGTCGGGAAACTCAGCCTGCAAACTGTCCAGCGTCTACGTTGTTCAGTGTTTGCGCCATCCCTATTAAAACTTAACCAGAAAGCCATACACTCCATTCTCTACGCTATCTTGTTTTACGCTGTGCCTAGTTTTACGCTATGCTCTATTTCACGCTGTGCTTCATTTTACGCCAAAGCTGTATACGCTGCACTCCTTACGCTGTATACGCTATCTACGCTGACGCTATACGCTGAACATTGAAGCGTATACGCTGCACTTTTCCACCCCGTTTACGCTGTACTAAGCATACTAATTTCGCTCCTCTATCCTGTGTCATATCCTCAATAGGTCAACAGGTCATCATGAACCCCGTGAACACCACCGCCGCAACTGCTCAAGTAACTAATGTCGTGGGCACCATGGCTGTCCAACAGCCTGTCACCCAACACCCGGGAGTACAACCCATAGCGGGGCCCCGCCGATCCCTAAGTTTGCAAGGGAGAGACCCGGCCTCTAGCATTATAACCCAGGATCAGTATAATTTCATATGCATTAAGATACAAGCTGGCTTGGCTGTAGACCGAGCTGAAATGGAGGTAAAGAAACAGTTTGAACTCTTTTACAGAGGGGGACACGAGTTTATCCCTTCCCTGTATGACGTAATCCTTGTTTCGGAGTAGTATTCGGAGCTCGTTACACAGCTCCTCCTACAAAGGAGCCACTCATTGGATCAGCCTGCGTTAGAGCCCTAGCTAGAGGAAGAGGACGAATTCGCTGCTCAATCTGAACAAGAGGATTCTTACCACACTTTGAGCCCGCAAGCACACGTTAACCCCATTTTTCATCTCGATACAGGGGAAATCCTGCCCCTCCAGCATCTCAGGTTTACCCGGGCCTAAGCATCACCACCAGAAACATCAGCGCTAGTGCATATTCCACCCCAGAGCGACCCCCAACCTAACACCTTCCCTCTTGCAATCATCCCCGCTGCAGCTGCAGGCTCGTCCTCACAAGCACCGCCCCCTCACGACAGCATGGGAGTGACATTCCCACCTCGAGTGATAGGGATGCCACACATAATACTAGCCTCCACATCCGCCCACTACATCCCTTACATTCAAACGCACGCAGCCCCCTTGATCGTCGTAACCCAACAAGGGGTCCCTTCGCACAACGTGGCTGGGCAATGGCCAGCGATGGGTGTGCCGTCACACCAACCCGCTCATCACAATGTGCCATCTCACACATTTTCACATGTTAACATTCCCCAAATACGACCACAATCGCAGCAGCAACAACCCCCTGTATATAATGTATCATCCTTAGTGCCACATGCTGTTCACCTTCCACAAACACAACCACCGACCGCGCAGCTTTCGGCCTTTCAATCCAACATCCAGTAGTCTAACCTGTACAGTATACCACAACCACAAGTTGCCTTGTCACCTAGTGCCCAAGATTGGGCAGATGCCAAGAAATTGATGCAAGAATTAACTGACAAGGTAAAATGCCTCAAAACAGCCGTCGACGGGGAGTTGAAGGTAGTGGACTTCTACCAAGATGACCCTATCAGCTCTTCTGTCCCACCCTTAACCTTGCCCAAAGGAGTCTCCTTACTGAAACTAACCAAATACAATGGGGAGACAGACCCCAATGCATACTTAATAACATTTAGGTTAGAATGCGCGCTACTCCAGGCATGGCCCCATGCCATTCTTCGAGTGTTCCCCATGTCGCTCACGGGGAGAGCACTCGATTGGTATCGGGCTCTGCCATGGAATTCCATCTTCTCCTTGGAAGACTTATTACACCAGTTTATGACCAGGTTCAAGTATAACTTGAAACCCGAGGCCACACTGGACAGCCTCATACAGGTCAAGCAAGCACCGCTTGAACCTGTACAGAAATTTATTCAGAGGTGGAGTGCCGCCTTCAACGAGTTGCATGAGCCGATCTCCCAAAAATACTTGCTCATAATTTTCAAGGGAGCTGTTAATGATTTCTTTAAATCTAAGGGAGTTGTACTACCTTAATGCACGTAATCTTAATCAAGCTTTTGTACAAATCAAAAATATAGAGGAGGTGGCTCAAAACAGCCACGACCCTGCATAGCCTTCAAAAATCAACACACTAAAAAGGATAAAGAGAAGGCTAAGACAACCATAGCAGCAATAGCAGGCGTGCAACAAGCAAACATGACACATCAAAATAAACCACCCGTAGTCCTTACTAACTACAATAAACCAATTCCCACAGCCACGCCGGAGTCATCATCATCGCAAAACCCTACGACAAACCGTACGTGAAATTTCAAGAGGAAAGAACCCTCTCAATATACGCCTTTGCCAATGAAGCCTTCCTAGCTCTTCGATCAACTCTTGAAGGCTGGGTTGATGAAACATAAATAGTTATCCCCTGCGGCCATCCAGAGACACGACCGGTTCTGTCAACTCATTCAGAACCCAAGCTTAGCAATGCCGGATGAGCCTCCCGTACCCAAAGGCTTTAGAATGGATCGCTTTTGTGACTACCATCAACGAAACGGGCACGGTACGGATTATTGCTTCACCTTGAAACAGGATATTCAGCAGATGATCGATGAAGGCCAAATCACTTTTGATGAGGCCAACCCGGTCCAACCACAGAATCAAGCTATGGGGGTGTACAAAGACCCCCTAAAAACCAAAGAGGTGTCATACGTCATCAATACAATCTACCTTGATGATGATTCTAATGCACCCAACATTAACACTGTCTATCCCCAATATAAACAAGAAACACCCAATAGG
Source organism: Gnetum montanum (assembly GCA_015680685.1). Taxonomy (NCBI): domain Eukaryota; kingdom Viridiplantae; phylum Streptophyta; class Gnetopsida; order Gnetales; family Gnetaceae; genus Gnetum; species Gnetum montanum. Next base: position 7,909 of record MNCI01024366.1, on the reverse strand, counting down.
CCGTTCGTTGTTCAGATTCCCCCCGTTGTGTCCACGTCCATGCCTCAACCACTACGTGCCCCCCAGCAGCCATACGTCATCCGAATACCCTCGGCCGGACCCACGCCTAACCCCATGACACACGACAAACCATACGTGGTGCGTGTCTCTCCCATCATTCCCTCAAATGCATCAACCCCTTCTACTCGGTCTGCCCCTTTCATAGTCCGAGTACCACCAGTGATTGCAATGGCGGAGGTTGGACCTTCGCCGAAACCAACCCCATATGTCGTTAGGATACCCAAAAATCCTAATGATTACCAAGCCTGCACCTCACAAACGCAAGGCAAACCCCACCCCTACATCATTAGGGTACCTGGCCAGCCTTCCACTCAACCACACCCGACTATCCAACCACAACCTCGCCCACCTCCATACGTAGTAAGAATCCCAGGGCAGCCCAAGGCTCCAAGACCAGCCCCACCTCCACGCCACACATGAGAACGCCTGGCAGATAGGCTTACACGTGAACGTGTGGAGAAGGAATGCCAACGGTTAGCTTTGGGGCCACCTAAGCCCATTCCACTTAACTTTGTACCTATGTCGTCACCTAACAACCAATCAGATGCAGGTAATGAAGGCGAATCATCTAAAAAACATGAACTGCTTAAAACGACAACTTCGAACAAAAATGACAAACCAACAAAACATGAAATAAAACTGTTGGGCCCAATGGACCCAGTTATCGTTGATAAAAACGCCCCAAACAGTAGAGACTTAGCAACGGCCTTGACGCAAGTCACCCAAGCATTGAAGCAAAAGAACACTTCGCTGAGCTTGTACGACTTGGTGCTAACATCTCAAACACATAGAGAAGCTCTAGTACGCATGTTAACGTCGATCCCGGTAAATGAGGACTTACCCTCGAACGAACCCGCCATCCATGAGGTAATGTACTCATCTCATGGGACCACTCCTAAACCTTTAAGCTTCCATGACGACAACATTAAGATGGACAAGAAAATAGGGGAAATAACAATAGCCCCCATCTTCATAACGATATGCATAAACCAGTTCAGGATACATAGGGTCCACGTAGACGATGGAGCTGCCACAAACATAGTACCATACCCCATCATTGAACAACTAGGGCTCACTGAATTAATCAAACCAACTGCAACCACATGTTTAAAATCATTCAACGGGTCATGCGTAATGGTCTAAGGCATAGTGACCTTAGACTTCATAGTAGGGGATCAATTTCCCACATCCGCCGAGTTCCTAGTGGTCAATGAAATGCCAGGATTCAACCTGATACTAGAAATACCCTGGTTGGCTTAACTAAAAGCGGTCTCCTCCCCTATACACCAAGAGATCCACCTGCCATATGAAGGTGGTGAAATCATCATACACGGGGAGGCTACTACGCCTATTATTTCATCACACGTGGACATAGACCAAGGATTAGAAGTCGAGCTTGAAGAGCCTAAATGAAACACTGAAAATGCACAACAACTGGTAAGCAGTAAATCTCTGAACACAAAACAAGATACGCCTAAAGCGGAAACACCTGCATCTGACATCGTACATACACCACCTCAATTAGAAAATAACACAGAACCCTCACCAACTACAACAACATCTGAAAACATTAACATGGAAGCCATTCCATCAGATGTCCCTTGGGCTGAATTACCATTCAATGTGATCAGCGAAGGGGACGTTGAATATAGAATCATACCCGTTAACACATCGCCTAACATTAAAAGGAAGAAAATTAAAAAACTATTACAATAATATCAACACGCCACAGTCTGAAACGATGTTAAACTATAACATGTCCAAAATGACACTAAACTATGATAAATTGAAAAAAAAAATTATTATTATTAAACTACACTCCCTGTCCGAAATGAAGTTAAACTATCATGTCCACAAAGGCGTAAAACTAGCCACGATCAACAATGATCGGTCAACAGAAAAATTCGCCCGTGTCATTCGAAATATCCCTCGTTTATGACTAGGGCCCGAAATGGCCTTAAACTAGTTCATGTGTACATACTTCATCCTCCTTTTTGTTCAGCATTTGCAATTACATCTCTGCACTACATTTAAAAAGAAAAAAAACAAGCCAAAACATTTTTCATTGCCGTGTTGTGTTTACAATTAAATTCAAAATCAACAAAAAATTTTCTTACATGCAATGTTGTACAATTACAAGTGTCAACTGTTTTAGTCTGTCTCAAAATTTTCAAGTTACAATTCCCGTATAAGTCTGAGTCAGAAAAACAACAAAACTTAAAAATTAAAAAAGCCTAAGTATCTGGGGCGGGAGGATCATCCCCTTTAGACCCACTAGTGTCAGGGGCCCCTGCTCCACTGGGGCTAGCTTCTTGAGCATCATCGGCACCTTCATCCTGAAAAGAAACAACCAACATAAGAACAAGCGAATGTCAAAATTTTAAACATTATTCAATAAATTAACTTCATAAGGACAAAACACTTACCATAGGAGATCCCCCTTAGCCAAATTCCAGCCGACGAAGGATTTTCTCTTCTGAAACGTTGGCCCAATCTGTCCCATCTAGGCCTAAGTCGACGTTTGCCAAAGTATTGCCTTTGTCAACAGCTAACCAGGTAGGACGTTTCAGAGGGAACTCGCCAACCGACACTTCCCTAGAAGCAATTGTGATCACCCTTGTAGGCGACTCCATTTCCACAGTTGTATTCTAAGCAAAAGTATCGAAGGAAAAATGCAAACCCAAACCCTCCACAAACATCTCTAGTTGGCGCTTTTCAATAGACACCTCTTTTAGCGACTTCTTGTAGTAATGTTTGTGATTTTTCTCATCCTGACCCCACTTACGAACCTTGGAAGCAAAGGCTTTCCAATCTTGGCATTTAAGGTTTAGGAGATCAATTTGGGCTTTGCGCTTTGCCATTCTCCGAGTCAGCGACGCATGACGATTCAGTAGATTCCAATACCTCATGTATGTAACCTCGGATGTTCGTCAGGAGCGATCTCCGCTTAGTTTGGCAGTAGCGAATTCATACCGAGCCTTCAGATCGTCACGTTCCACTGACAATTCAGAGACTTCCTTTTCTTTTGCCTAAATTTGCAGCCACAACTACTCAATGGAACGCCTACAGGTCCATAACGACTTAGCGTTGTGCATAAGGCCATCTGCAACTCCGTCGTAAACAAGCCTTGGCACCTGTTCCACTTCTGGGGAAAGTGTGGTTAAAATTTCCATGCTAATGCTTTCAGAGGGATCCCATCTCAATTTAGCGCCTACCCACGTGAAAAATACAAATGTTAGGGCAATATAAACAAGATGTGAAATTCCAAACCTCTGAATGATTTATACCTATATCAAGGTGGGCCTCCTGGATCCGTTCAACAACCTCCTTCGCGATTCCAGCTACAAAATCCATCTTGCTTGGCATTTCAGACCAAGTAAATGTCTCACGGGTATGGGACGAACTAACCTCAGCGGTCCTCTCTGGGGGAACCGTCTTCATCGGTACGTCTAACCGCACCGTCCTGGTTTCGCTCCCTTCATCTGAGAAAAATGAAAATCTAAAAATAAAATACGACAAAAATGACACTGATAGGAGAAATTGAAATGAGATAAAGAGAAAAATATACCATGATCCTTGTCACCCTCTGGGGGGTCACCTAAATCGAGGTCTCCCTAAAGAAACCTGCGGAACACTTGATTGACACTGCCCTAGTCGTCCAGTGGCTCAGTTTCCGTGGTTTTCTCCTTTAACTCCTCCATCCCTCCACCCTGGCTCTTTTTCGTATGTTCCTCCTCATTGTTCTTCTCCGTATTGGTCTCCTCCTCCTCGGTGATAGTCTCTAAAGCCTGCTTCCTCACTTTTTTAAAATCAAGCCAAAAATATCAATAACATGTAAGCGATTCAAGTAAAAGTTATAAACAAAATGAAAATGATAAAGCAATAAGTGGGCGAGCTCCGCTTACCAAGCAACTTGAAACGTATGTGCTTCACGCGTGGCTGGTTCATACCAGAGACTTCCTTAGTCATGCGTTCAGGCCTTTTTAGCTTTGACTTGGCTTGGCCAACGGTCTCCTTGATGACCTTTTTTGCCCTTCTAGCAGTGTAGGGTATGTCATCTGGCTCCAATCCCAAACTATCATGTGTGTGGATTGAAGCGCCAGATGATCCCCTTGTAGTAATAGAAATGGATTCATCAATGCCTTTAGGTGCATCTTGGGATTTTGCTGTCTTAAACAAGTGATTGATCTATGGGTGGGACAGCTGACCCTGATCCCATAGAACAAACTTGTTGTCTGCACGGACTACTAGGAACTCGGCAAAACAACGAAGATAATCGACGAAGAACTCAAAGGTGAAGTGAGATTGCGCCTCAACATTCGAACGCAACCGCACTATCTCCTTGTGCATGCTTGACAACAAAAATCATGCCCAGTTATATCGCATGCCCATTTCCAAGATAGTTCGCATGACACGAACAGCCTCAACTCCAAGACACTTCACCTGGGAAAGGGTTTTGGGGAATACCCGTGCCCTGAATAGGGGATACAATTCATTCACTTCCACAAGTTTTGCTCTCCCCTACATCGGGAATCCCTTGGCACCCTTGGCCACGCCTAGCCAATCTTCCAACTCACGAACCGTTTGGAGCTCTTTATGAGCTCTGTCTAATACTACATTTAAGCCATCTGCCGGTACACCAAATAAGTTTGAAAAGAACTCGGGCGACAGATGAAAAACCACCTTGACACCCTTAATCCGGGTGCTGTAGTATGAGATAGACTCATTAAAAGAGTCCACGTTCCCAATCATCTCCCTTATGGATACGTCAGGACTCGGGGTCATAAAGAGCTCCATGAGGCCAGCATCATCCAGGCAACGAACGAGGGACGGTGGAGCATATCTACGCAAGCACTTTTGAGCCTTGGTCACCTCCCCGAACTTCATCGACAAGGTAGTCTCGGTTCGTCCAGTTGTCACTAGATCCTCAATAGGAGGTGCATCAATTGTAAAAAAAATTTAACATGCTCATATCAGCGTAACTCCAAACAGTTGGACCAACTCACTAACATATCTAGGAAATGTTATCATTTACCGTTAGTGGTGGATTTAGAGGTGCTACAAAAGTCACGAGGGAAGACTGGCCCTTTGTCTGACCAATCTTCATGAAGCCACCCACGACCCTTGCACATCGCAAACGCCCTGGAAAACTGCTTATGAAAATGGATGACCGCTCCCTTCGTTTGACCCAGTACGATTCCACGAAGGGTGGGGCCCATCATGAATGCCTCCAGGGCAGTGCGAGCAAGAGCTAGTCCTTCATCCTCAATCAATGTCCCATCTGGGTTGGTCTTCGGTCTATAAACGAATAAATGTCAAAACACGAAACAACCACCAAATGGCAAAAGGAAACAATAAACTTAAATAGTCCGACCTGTCCACTCGGTACACTGTGCCGAGAGGATTCTAGAATATTGTGTGCATGTGGGCAATTATGAACAAAGTATTGTTGAGGTAGTCTAACCCTTACGGAAATAGTACCCACACGCACGTTAATGGGCGTGTTGACCTAGGCCCACAGGTAGAACCATCCTCGTTAATGAGCGACCCCTTGTCAATGTCTTCTATGAAGACCATGACACCCTCTACAGCTCCCGGTAGCATTGCCTCAAGCACGCTCCTTGTAATCACTTCGCTAAAGTTTGACCAGATGGCCACCTCGAAATTGTCTAACAGGAAGGCCAGAAATCCACATGCACCTTCCCTGAACCAGACCCCGTTGTTATCCACGGTTAGATCCGGGGGAAGCTCCTCAGCTTCAACGGGGCCAACCCATGTTAACACCCCGACAAGCTTAAAAATTCGCTAACTGTTTACACTCAGCGTATACGCAACATAAATCATCGTATACGCCGGCGAAACTGTCTATGCTTAGCGCAATACGCTGCTTAACTCAGCGTATACGCTGACAATGAACTGTTTCACGCCCAGCGTATACGTCGACAATGAACTGTTTCATGCCCACCGTATACGCCGAAGAAACCCTCAGTGTATACGCCCAAGTTCAATTTCAGTGCAAACAGTGCACATGCACAGTGTATACGCTGAACAAACCCTTGGCGTATACGCCATCACAGTAAACTCATGATGTCGCGGCTTATGTTGACATAATAGTGCAGGAAAAATGCTTACGCTGATAAAACTAATGACGCCCTGACGGTCTATGCTAATCTGACTTCATGCTATGAAGTTACACTCGGCGTATACGTCAAAAACCCTCTACGCTGAAAACCCTCTACGCTTGGCGTATACGCTGAGACTGTCTACGCCAAAAAAGAGAAGCAAAAAAATAATAACAGAAGCAGGGATCAGAGCCTACCTATGGGATGTCACAGGCCATGACAGGATCCTTGGCCGGGGCAGGCACTGCAGCATGGCTTCAGTCTCCTCCGCGAAGGTAAAGTCGGGTGCCTTCCTCCCCTGGCCTTCAACTTCTTTTCCTTTGCCCATCTCCACCTCCTTTACGATGATTGTAGGTTTACGCTAAAGAAAAGAACTGTCTACGTTGGCGCCTGAAATTCGACACTCCGCGTCTACGCTGGGATTTAGTGTTGGGCGTCTACGTTAAGGGTTACTCTTCGGCGTCTACGCTCATGAGCAAGTTTACACTTACGCCAGGCGCGATCGTCTATGCTTACGCTTTAGTAGTTTACGCTTATGCTTTAATAGTACGCTCTGTCGCTTATGCTCAAAGTAAGAAACAAATGAAACCCCCCCTTTTTATAGCGCTCCGATGATGCCGCCGCCGCCGCTTACGCCATCGTTGCTCCCTTTTTGTCATTTTGTGCCTTTTTGCTCAATTTTTGCTAAAATTTGCCTAGGAAAAATAATAAAAAATATAAAAAATAGAAATTACTACATCCTGGTTCCCCTGTGGACCCCATTCTGGATGTTCACGCCCAGTAAGGCGATAAACTGCCACTTAACGCCCAGTAAGACGATAAACTGCCATGCATCCCGATGTGACGGTAATCCATCGTTATACATTTACACATAGTTTAAAATCACCAATAAACATAGAACAATACCCATTTGCTTATTTAGCTCTCTGTTTATTGGTAGGAGTAAGCTCAATGGACTGTCATCATTTAACTGCACCGTTAATCATTGATGGACCATACGGCAAAATTACAAGAGACATTAACATAAACCTCATCAACTTAAGTTTTGAAACAGACAATGTAGTCATAGCCTCAACGCAGCAAATAACAGATGATTACAAAGGCATGAAAAAATTCCTTGACATAGAGATCGAGAACATCACCGAAGACCCGTTGGCCAAAACTCCCATCGTCATGCACGATGGGGAAACTAAAATTTTAAAATTGAGCATCTTATTACAATCGCCATTCACCAAAAACATTGAGAACGTGCTTAGGGAAAAAATGAAAGCGTTCACTTGGTCCTACATAGACATGCCCGAGCTAGACCCCCGAATTGTCCAACATAATATTATCCTTGAACCAAAGTTGAGACCGGTAAAACAAAAAGCACGAAAGGTTAAGCCCAAGGTGGCATTAGCAGTTTGCAATAAGATCACCAAGCTTTATCAAGCTGGTTTCATTCAGGCTGTCGATTACGCCGAGTGGGTGTCCAACATGGTAATTTTTCCGAAGAAGAACGGAAGCATTCGTTTGTGCATTGACTTCTGGGATTTGAATGTTGAAACCATAAAGGATGATTTTCCTCTACCTAGCATTGATCAACTTGTTGACTCAACTACTGGGCACACACTATTATCCTTTATGGACGGCTTCTCAGGATACAATCAATTACGAATCAACCCGGAGCATCAGCTTCAGATAACCTTTATGACATCATGGGGAGCCTTTTGTTACACAATGATGCC
>MNCI01024363.1:11932-23054 GCA_015680685.1 Gnetum montanum | reverse complement strand
TTTGGTGCACTAGTTAAATTCTTTCCCTTAACATTTTTGCAACCATTTTTGCGTATGCGATATCATATACACAATATCGTGTCTTTCCCTGCAATATCGTAGCACACCGCCAATTCTATAAATAAGAGGAGGCTCTCCCTTGTTTCTCCATCTAGATCTAAACCATAGCCAAACTCTTGCCATTTTTCCATTCTAGAGTTAGAATAATTTCCATGTGCCTGCAGTAGGAGTCCCAAAGTGAATGGATCTTTATTTGAACAATTTTGTACCTGAGCACATAATTATGTACTACAATAAAGACAAACTTTTGGATAAACCTTGCAGTGCATGGACTAAGCTAATGAGGATTTAATTACCGTTGAATGTTTAAATGCTTTCTTAGGACTTAATCTCTCTCAACCCTCAACTCTCATAGTTAAGTGCATTCAGTATGACCGCTTCAAACATGTGCGTTATGCTTGGTAATCCCAGTAACGAATAGCGTTTGGTAATCCCAGCAGCATTGTATTGGTTCAGGGTGTGAAACGGCAAGTGGGAACGGATACTGATGCTAGGATGATTAGAGCTTATTTAGTTAAAGTTAGTTACTTAGTCTCTTCACCCTTTCCTCTCTTAGCATAGGCGATAAAAACATAAAAGATATAAAAATCACATGCCTCAAGCTTACTTAACCATACAACTGTGAAAAATACAAGTAAGCTTGGGAGGACAACGACTGATTAACCTTAGGTGTTTCATAAGGCGTGTAGGCACTTAGTCTGTGGAGTTCGACCGGATCGCGCATGTAATGCTCGTATTCGTATGGTTGAGTGTAGGGATACCTCACTACTCATCAATAAGGAAAGACTCTAACATCCCAACCTCAAGTGTCTTCAGCTGAGTCGCTATATCCCTCATTTTCATGATGTGCTCATGCACACCACGGATTTTGATGAGCTTCATGGATGAAAATTTCATTATTAAGGTTCTAGCCAAAGCTTTGTTTGATGACTCAAATTGTTCATAAATTGCCTTCATCAAAGGTTGCACATTGTCATATTGTTCCAATGAACCATACATACCAGCCAAGATCTTGATCTTTATGAACATGACACAAAGGTGATTAGATCACTGGCATTTTTCATAAGAACCAACATCATTCAGTTGGTTGATTATTGTAACAGCAGGTGGTTCATCCTTATGGATAGCATTGTCAATGTCCATCTAGCTCCTTCCACACCTTATTATTATCACCCTTTAATTCATGAATGTCACATTTTAAATCAGAGTAGTTCACAGGTTGTATAATTGCATAAATTAAAACATGCTTATGTCACTAAATTTGATGTTAAAATACTATATGACATGTTTCCCAATGTAAATGATGCAAAAATATGAATCAAATGACATAAAATTGCATGTGGCCTAAATTTTAATTCAAACATATTCATATATCCTTATGATAAAATTATTAAAGTATATCGATTTTCTTAATCCTTGTGGGCAAATTAAGAAAAATAATTTAATACATCATTTTAATTAATCATATTAAATGTAACGAAAATTCCTATGGGATAAAATCTATTATATTACATATAATTAATCACAATTTAATATTTCTTTACCTTATGTGATCAAAAGCTCTTAATACATAATTTTGCACAATTAAAGATGTTGTGACTACTCTCTAATTATACAAAATTATATAGATCACTAGTCATAATTTTTATGCAGAAAAACTATGCATATATCAATATGTCACTTTATAATTATATACAAAAAAATTTGCATAAAATTAATTGTTTCTAAAACAAATTACCAAATTATAACATTTCTTAAAAAAAATATGGCAATAAACATTAGTTATTTCATAAATATTAATAATAAAAAACTTTATTCTTGTACCAGAACACAATGTGGCTATCAATATAAAGGCTCCTATCAGAAAATACAAACAATAATGGAGGAACTATACTAGGAATATTGGCTGTAGAGAGCCCATGTAGGGAACATAGAGGCTAATCTACATGTGTCTCAGCCCTATCAGCTGCTGTTCCAAAGCATGGGGTTCATCTTTGCTAGTGGGGCACTTTCTACCAAGTGGCTCAGGACCTTTCTCAGCCTATTTTCCAAGGATAGAGATACTTTCTCACCTCACCGTTGGCTTTGCAATATGGCCTATTTTATCAGAATGGTTCATGGTTGCCCTGTTAGAGTTTTTTGTTTTTTTATGTTTTGACTTTGAATGTGCTGGCCAAGGTAGCCTAGGGAGGGGCCAAATTTTTATGAGGTGGATGTTTGGAAATTTGTTTTTCATCATTTGGTTTATTTGTCCTGTTGCAAGGTGCTGTTCTATTTGTTTGTCTATTTTGTTGGATGTTTCCCCTCTCAGCTCTGCGTCTGTGGGGTTAAGTCCTTTAAGTGGGATTAACTCCAGTTTTGTTTTGCCTTGGTGGCTTCCTTTTTATTTTTAATGATATTGCCTGACTGTTTCTCGAGAAAAAAAAAGAAAAAAAATTCAAAAGGCTGCAGGACAACCGATGTTCGCCCTGGGTGCCCCACCAGTCAATTGATTATTTGATTATTTGTACTGGTACGACTGAATTATAAATTGTAAGAAACAAATCATTAAAAATCTAAAATTGGTATAATAGATTCAAGATCAGTTTCAATAAAAGGACTTGATAAGGTGCAAACTTATTTGGTCATCTACTTGAATTTGGTGGTTACATTCAAGCTAAAGATTCACTCTAAATTAAACCTCTAAATTGGAATTTGGTGGTTAGATTCAAGCTAAAGATTCACTCTAAATTAAACCTCTAAATTTGAATTCTTTTTTATAATTTAGTGTTGCCAAGGAGAATTGAACCTTTAAACTAAGGTTACTAAGACTGTTACTAATAAAAAAATTGGATATATTAGATGGATCCAATAAGAATCCCACAATACATCTTTGCAAAACCACATGCAACCATTTCCCTGGATTCAATGTTCAAGACACCAACTAGGATGGATCCTAGAAAGATGAGTGGACAAAGGAAAGTCTAAACTTTTCTTTAAGTGGTTGTGCTTAAGCTCAAATCTGTGTCTTACAAGTTTAGAAACAAGTACCTTACCAAAATTCCAAATAATGGTCCACAACCAAGCAAATACCCATTTAACCTAAGATACAAAATGCATAAACACAACTTTTTTAATCTAAGACATGAATTTAAGATGCCGTGGCCAAAGACTTTAGTAACCAACATGATACACAACAAGAATTACACACTCAAAATATATACCCATTAATATAGCTGATATAACCAACATGATACACTTTGAAGAATTATAAGTACATCTCCACAAGCATGGTCAATATTATACACTAAAAAAATTTCAATTAGAGGGAGGTTAGAAACAGCAGCTTCTTCCCCTGATAAAATAATAAGCTAACCATTTTAGGTTCTCATAGGTAACCACCTTGAACCACTTTTCATTCTAATGCTCTCTCAAAGTTTGAAGTTATTGTATTAATTACCTGCACGAGGAACATGGAACGTGGCGGAACCTTCATGTATTGGCCGAGCTTGAAGTCCTGTAAGAAGGCCACCGCCTGGCTCATGCTGATGTAGCCGTACACCTTGAAACAGATGTTGGCTATGGGCTTTCCAGGTAATATGTAACCCATGATGTATTCCGTTATCACGTTCACCCATGATGTATTCCGTTATCACGTTCAACCCCGGCGTCCGCAGAAACATACACCACACAAAATAAGACATTTTAACCATTGTTACTAACAATGTGATAGAACTTGTATCTGAAAAGCAAAAAAGCGTAATATATATTATTATATAAATTGAAAAGAGGTTAGGTTTTTGTTTTTTTTAATATAAAGATATAATTGTTTAAAAAATATTAGGCTTTTTACTCATGTATCAGTTTCCTTTCAGTAAGCTTACGTTCAACCATTTTGAAACAGGTTATGCTTTTGTTCATTTACTAGGTATAACCACCTGTAAAAACAAAAAGTTAAGCTAAAATGTAACAGGATGCAGCCACTCTCAAAGAGAAGACTTAGATTTACTGCTCGTATAGGTACTCAAAAAAACCATTACCTGGTTAGGGGTGGCAGTGATGATGCTGATGGGAAGAGTAAAGCCGGAGGCCATGAGGCAGGCCAGGACGACACAGCCAGAGTGGCGGCCAGCATGGCATAGAACCACCAGTGGGGGATGTCGGGGTACTTCCGCATCAGCCTCGTGTGAACGTCGGCTTTTTCGGCCCTCGCGGCGCGCGCTTAATATTGTCAATCTCATTGTGCTTANAAGCCGTACGACAGCGCGAAGAAGGTGCTCATGTGCACCCGCCCCGTGCTCGCGTACGCCGACGTGTCCAGCTCAAACCGCTCGTTCACGATCCGGCTCACGCTGTACTTGCATGCTCACCCTCAAATCCCCTACCTCCCACCACTCCAAGTGGTGGTTGCTTAATATTGTCAATCTCATTGTGCTTGAACATATAGAATTTTTTTCAAATCCATATATTAACCAAACAATTCAAACTAATTTTATTTTATTTTTGAATTCTTTCTGAATTTCAGTTCCAAAAAAGTAAAGTAAAATCTAAATGGATACATCTAGTCCAAGATTGATGCAACTAAACGCGCCATTAGAGACAAAGTTTGAAGATTCCACGAGTTCGCATGGGGACCAAGCGACAACTCCGGAAAATTCAAATGATAAGTTAAAACAAGCAATGAAAACTTATTCAGGCTGCTTTCTTAGGCTAGAAAGTTTGGTGTAGATTGCTGGGATTCATTGATGATTATCCAATATATGCCAAAGACTCATAACCAGTCAACGATGCCGGTTTCACTTCAAATAATTCCATGGATGTTCAATCAAGGGAAACGCATATTTGCCAAGAGGTTATGCTTCACGTTCCAAAAGCCAAGGAATGGCACATATGCCGCCACCTTAAAATAACTCATGGAAAGTAACTTCTGGTAACTTCTGGAAAATATACCACCTGGTGTTTTAAAATGTGATGATTAGACACTCCCTTAATTATCTTAATGTTCATTTTGTGGAGATGTGTGCTATAAGAGAGTTGATGGAGAAGCAAAAGGCTTATCTTTGCTAAAGCTCTTATCTGCATTTTCAGATTTGAGAAACAAGCACCTTACCATCACTCCAATTGATGGTCCCTAATTTGTTAATAATATAATAAACCAAAAAAAAAAAGATAACTTTAAGGAAACAGTAAGGAAAAAAGGTCCACCTAAAGGTTCAATGCTCATCTTACCAATGCAAGGTTTGGGAGTGATGGTGAATGAGCAAATGCCTAATCCCTTTCAAGTGGCTACATCCAGGCTCAAACACGTCTTACAACTTGAGAAACAAACATCTTATCATCACTATAAATGATAGCACATAAGAGAATAACTAAATAATATTTTAAAATAATATAATAAATATTTTTTAATTATTTTTCATATTAAAAAATAAATAATAAATAACAAGCATTTTAAGCCTATTGATTTGAACACATTGTACACTACCTAAACAATAAAGTGTTCGTTTAATTGTAAAACTCTTGACATGCAAACTCCAAGTCATAGGTTTGATTCTAGTGAATTACAAGGTTTTAATTAAAAGCTACAAAAAATGGTTAATTGAATCTGAAGATGATGAATCCATGGAGATGTTGAGTTCCCAGATTCATGAATCTGAGCATATTATGTCCCCATTGGTGAAATCTGAATAGAATTAAAAACCAAAAAAAAATGCTGGGCCTGACATGAATCCAAATATTAATCTAAATAAACCTCCTTAGAATAAGTGAAACCAAACAATTTTCCAAATATAATAAATAAACTCTTGCTGATTCATCACCCAGAGAATTGCATAACCAGACACACCCTTAAAATAATAATAGTCACAACCCTCAACCAAACATGCTCTTAAAATAGTAAATAGTCACAACCCTCCAACTATTTATTGCATAGCTGAGATGCTCATGTACTTACCCTATGCCCAACGACCCATATCACCAAAGTCTTGAGGCTAAACCGTGTAGGGTTCACAACCATGCACACTTCCTTTCATCAACAAGGCGAACATTAGATGGATGGAAAATGATGGGCACTCCAAATTCAAGGTCATGGATTGAAATAGGAGTGCAGACGGTAGTCATAAAGACATTTTCGTTGTGAATGGAAAAATAAAAATAAAAATCGCTTCAGCCAGTATTACTTAGAGAACCTCCTTGTAAATCTCATCATTTATGACTAGTACCGCAAAAATTTGTTCTGGACTACGGATTTTAATTTAGAAGCTTTTATTAGGTTGTGATTTTGAGATTTTCAGTCAGCAATGAAGTTGTTAAAGCTTTTCGTGTAATAATTGGATCAACAATTTTAAAATACGTCAAGTGGCAGCAATGATAATATTGGGTAAAGAAACTATCATTTGGATCTCTCTGATCATTCGGTGTTAGGAAAGGTGGGTAAAGGTGGGTAAATAAGTGAAAAATTCATGATCTATGATGATGGCAGAAAAGTCTCATAGAAAATTTGCCCCATGTTGTTGGATAAAGAAATCAAGGCACCCAGACATGAATGCACAAATTTTACCCTGTTTTTATGGAAAAGGGTGGAAAGGTGGCTCAACTACCGCCTCCAAATTTTTCCTTTGGAGGCGAAGACTCATCAAATTAAAGATATAATGTCAAGATGCTACAGTGTTAGCCGACGCCGATTTGTTTGAAGAACAAGGGCAAGGTTATGATTATATGTATTTGACATTGTTTGAATCCTGATGCATATATATTCCTTCTGGGCCGGCATTTCGGAAAAAGGTTCCGCCGATTGAAGAAATGAATTATTAATCAGGAGAAGAAGATTCTGCGAATCTCCCAATGGAAAAGATAAATCAGAGGTGCTAAAAGCATAAAGGGCATGATAATTGATTACAGGGCAAGGCCATGTTAAATATGGAGTTATGGACGGAAGAGAAGTTCGCCTGAATTGCATTATGGACGGTTTGGTAGGTGTGTGCACTGAAACCGCTAAAAACTGCTTGACACGCTTTAGATCTACCGATAGCGGAAATAGAGACAATTTTGAGAATATTATTAAGAAATGGAGGCTATTTATATCTATTAGGACATTGAAAGTGAAACCTGGAACGTGAGTTTTTAAGTGAGGACTCATGTCATTGATATTCAATGACATTGATAAATTATAATAAATCTAATAATTATATTTGTAATTATAATATTATGTGTTTTTCTTAAGAAAGTAGCCTTGATATGGAGTTTGATTATTGCCTGTACTTCTAGGTACAATAGTAGTGAAGTCGCCTTGTAGTGTGACCCTTCTCATTTGTGGGTGACATCTACCTGAGTAAGGGTTATGCTAAAATCTTTAGTTGTCTTACATTTAAAAAAAATTAAGGAAATACAAATTGTAAATGTGTGAATATGATGCACATTTACATGTGTTAGGCCTTTTGCATAGAAAATTAAAGGCAAAAAATAAAGTCTAACTTTTGTTTCAAAACAGTTGAAACTATGGCAGTACCACACCTATACTAGTTATTACTCATTAGTTTATGTAGTACATCCATAAATAACAACGGTGAACCAATTCAATAAAATCTTGAGTTTCAATTTCAGAACTTATTCATGTTTACCTAATATTTCCTATGTGCATGGGTGAACTATGTGTAGAGGAGACTTTGTTTACCTTATGCCTTTGAATAGGACTACTGTCACACCATCTTGAAAGCTGCGCCGAACTTGCATGCAGGCCGACGCGAGGGATGTGCCAAACTGACCCGCACTCGGAGGTGTGGCATCGCTTCTGTTGGCCGTAGAAGAACAAATATGAGTAGGAGTACTCAAGTGCGTTGGAGCGCACAAATGGAAGATGAAGCTTCCACGAGTATCCAGTCTGCTGGGCAACTGATACTCAACTCTGGGTTGGCATCTAGAGACACTGACAGTCGCTTTCGGGTAAGTGGTGACTTGGAACGCATGTAGGAGACATGCGATTTCGGATGCGAGAGTTACCACGAGCGATGCGGAAGGAAACCGCATCGCAAGGCGTCTAGGTTCGACGCATGCAACACTCGAGTTCAGGAACTAGCACTCTCAGTGGAGGTGTAATGCTTGTTTTGTAACTATGACATGGTCAATTGGAATTGGCAAGGCCGGGGGTGTCCACACCTATAAAACCCAAAGCGTTCTCACATTCGAGACAGAGCTTCAGGGATTGCTGTATATCCTTTTGTGAGTAGTAAAGGTTGGAGCTTTTGTCCGTATCTGAGAGCCTCTGGTTTCGTGCGTCTTTGGGTGCGTTGCGAGTTGTCTCTGTTGTGCTTCGTTTCGTTTCAATTAGGTTCTCGTTGCGATTCGAGCGTTTCGAGGGGCTGGCTAAGAGCGGTTCTTAGTGCCATCACTCGGTAGGAATCGTGAAAAATTCTGCTGCGATTTCTGCCCCGTGACAAGTTGGTATCGGAGCTAAAGAATGAAATGGAGGATCTGGCAGAACGGGTATCTGTTCTGGAAGCATTGTTGGGAAGCCCTGCGCCTGATGCTCCAATGATGGCTGAGCAAGCTTCTTTGCACCAGCAGAGGATCGTCGATCTGCAAGAGAGCAGCGACGTGGTGCATTGCGAGCTCACTGCCCATGTGGAGCAAATCGAAGGCCTGAAGGAACGCCTATCATCCCTTGAGGATGACCTTGCGCTGCTGAAGAAGATCGTTGCAGGATCTTCTTGCGGGGGCGATTCCCATGACGTTTCCAAGCTGAAAGTCCCGGAACCGAAGCAATTCGGTGGAAGCCATAATGCCAAGGAGTTGGAGAACTTCTTGTGGGATATGGAGCAATACTTTTGTGCTGCTCGCGTCCCTGAAGATCAAAGAGTGACGATCACTAGCATGTACCTAGTTGGGGATGCTAAATTGTGGTGGCAGAATCGCATCGAGGACAATGAGAGCGCCGGACGTCCTCGGATCACCACTTGGGAATCCTTGCGGAAGGAATTGAAGGATCAGTTCCTGCCTCTCAATGCTGCCTGGTTAGCAAGAGAGTCCTTGCTTAAGTTGCAACACACTGGAATGGTTCGCGACTACGTGAAGGACTTCAGTTCTTTGATGCTTGACATCAAGAACATGTCGGAGGAAGAAAAGTTGTTTAACTTCTTGTCTGGATTGCAACCCTAGGCTTAGGCGGAGCTTAGAAGGCAGAGCGTGAAGGATCTGCCATCAGCCATAGCTGCGGCGGACGGCTTGGTTGATTATAAGCTGGGCAAACTGGAATCTCATTCAGACCGGAAAAAGCCCAAGGACGAGGGTAAGAAGAGCGGAAAGTATCATCGAGGTAACCAGGAGAAGAAGAAGGAGGGGGAGTCCTCCAAATCCAAGGGAGAAGCAACCTCCCAAGGAAAGAAATTCTCTTTTGGTTGCTTCATTTGTGATGGGCCACATTGGGCTCGAGAATGTCCCACCCGAGAGCAACTTGCATCCCTACGGCTCACGGATGAACCGGAGGACGAAGGCAGCTCGAATCCCCAATGCAACCCATTGCAGTTACTGAATACTCTGGCTTGCCAGAAATCCTGCGCGCCGAATGAGCTACTGTTCGTTGAGGTGTGTCTCGATGGACAGAAGGTGAGTGCAATGCTGGACACAGGAGCCACTAACAACTTTACCTCTTAGAAATTGGTGGAAAAGNGGCGAAGAGACCTTTCTGGCCAGCTTGAT
Source organism: Gnetum montanum (assembly GCA_015680685.1). Classification (NCBI taxonomy): domain Eukaryota; kingdom Viridiplantae; phylum Streptophyta; class Gnetopsida; order Gnetales; family Gnetaceae; genus Gnetum; species Gnetum montanum. The sequence goes on along the minus strand of MNCI01024363.1, from coordinate 13,322 downwards.
AGAGATCAAGGATGATCAGATGGTCGAAGTCCCAAACTGTGTTGGCACACTGCTCTCAGAGTTCTCGGATGTCATGCTTGCTGAGTTACCGAAGGTGTTGCCTCCTCGGAGGAGGATCGAGCTAGAAGCGGGTGCACGGCCGCCTGCAAGCGTGTCGTATCGCATGTCTCCCATGGAGCTTGCGGAGTTGCGGAGGCAACTCGATGAACTTTTGGAGGCTGGCTACCTCCAACCATCGAAAGTGTCGTTTGGTGCACCGGTGCTGTTTCAGAGGAAACAAGACGGGACACTACGGATGTGCGTTGATTACAGAGCACTCAACAAGATCACCATCAAGAACAAGTACCCGATGCCAAATGTGGCAGATCTGTTCGATCGACTGGCCAAAGCCAGGTATTTTACCAAGCTAGATTTGCGGTCCGATTACTGGCAGGTACACATCGCCGCTGGGGATGAAGCAAAAACGATGTGCATAACTCAATATGGTTCCTTTGAGTTTCTGGTGATGCCTTTTGGACTTACCAATGCCCCTGCCATGTTCTGCAACCTCATGAATGATGTCTTGTATGAGTTTCTGGATCAATTCGTGGTGGTTTATCTTGATGACATTGTTATCTACAGCAAGAGCCTGGAGGCTCATGTAGAACATTTGAGACAGGTTTTCTACAGGTTGCGGAGCAACCAACTGTTCGTGAAGAAGGAGAAATGCGAATTTGGGGTTCAGAAAATCTTGTTCCTGGGACACCGCATCTCGCACAGGGAGATTTGGATGGATGACAGGAAGGTCAAGGCGATTGAGGAGTGGCCCGCTCCCAAGAAAGTGCCTGAGTTGCGATCCTTTTTAGGACTCGCCAACTACTATCGCCGTTTCATAGAGGGCTACGCCTGCAAGGTAGCTCCTCTTATTGATCTCCTTAAGAAAGACTAAACATGGGTTTGGTCTGAAGCCTGTGAGAAGGCTTTTCGGCAAATCAAGGAAGCGGTAACCTCCGAACCGGTGCTTCGGTTACCCAATTTTAAAGTTCCTTTTGAACTTCACACGGATGCTTCCGACAGAGCTCTCGGAGGAGTTCTGGTTTAGGAAGGGCATCCCGTTGCGTTCAAAAGTTGCAAGCTGAAAGAAGCTGAGCAGAGGTACACTGCTCATGAGAAAGAGATGACTGCGGTGGTGCATTGTCTCATAGTGTGGAGACACAATCTGCTCGGAACCAAGTTCACAGTTGTCACAAACAATGTGGCAAACACATATTTTACAACCCAAAAGAAACTATCTCCGAAGCAGGCAAGGTGGCAGGAGTTCCTTGCCGAATTCGCCTTCGATTGGGTTCATCGCCCTGGGAAGGAGAACCAGGTGGCAGATGCTCTCAGTCGCAAGGAGGTTCAAGCATAC
>MNCI01024360.1:103094-125315 GCA_015680685.1 Gnetum montanum | reverse complement strand
GTTTAAAAACATTTAAAAATTAAATTTTGTAATAGAAAATGATAAATTTTACAAAACAATGCCATAGACAATGCATAGGATATATTTTGAGTCAACACTACCCAAAGACTAAATCTACATATATACACCCACTCAACATAGTTCATTTTTTGCAATTTCTTTTAAATGAAAATAGACTTAATGATGTTTGGACCCGTTTACTTTTAAGTATTATATTATTAGCTTTTAAAATATATAATCATAATAAAATATTTGCATAATCCATTTACATTTTCATTAACATGATATTAAAATTTATATAGAGCAAATTTAATGCTAATTGTAAATTACTTTTTGGTAGTATAGAACTGTAATTTCACCTAGTTTTGGCACTCACAAGGCAGGAGTTTCTCAAAAAATAAAAAAAGGTTAAAAAAAGACTATTATATCCATTATACAAATTATGGTGCAATAGATTATGTACGCATAGATTATGTAGATGGTTAAAGAGTTTGAACACAACATCACGTTGGATTCTGAAAATGTCTGAAATTGTGAAAATTTGTGAACAATAATACCTTTGTGCTAACAATGTTTGAAATTGTCAAAATTTGTGGAACAATAATACCTTTGTGGTAACCCATCCATGAGGATCAAATGGGTAAATAATGCATTGGAATGGGACGGACTGGACTCTGTGGCAAATGCTTTGAATAGAAAAGCATATACTTTCCCTGGTCAAGCTTCTTCTCCGTCAATTATGGTTAGAAAATTAAGGGAAAACGCGTTGGGCGGACCACTTTTTACAGAAATGCGGAAAATCAGATTCTCGGCCAGCACGGCGTTGATGATGAACATAAAACCATCGCGTTTACAAAGAAAATTGATGACAAGTCATCTCAGGAGGGAGGGCATTACTAAAGGTGAACATAAATCGATGTTTTTTTAATAATAAACGGATGTTTTTTTAATAATAGAGGTGACATAAACCGATGTTTTTCTAATGATTTTCTTGACCTGACTCTGCACCGTAAGGATGGCATATACTACAGCAAGATTATAAATGTCCAAAAACGTCACCAAAGGTGGGAAGATTATAGGAATGCCACTCTGGAAAGAAAACGAGAATTACGCGGGAATAGAAGTCTGAAACAATGAAGCAGATTTCTCGTCCACCAATAAAGAAAAACTTCAAGTTAATACGTTATTTAACTAATGCTCAAAAATTTATTTTGAAAAGTCAATGTCGAGTCAAATGACTAAACATGGGCAGACAAGTTTAAATTGAGCTCAACATGGATAGCAAATTATGTATTATTACACATTCCTGCCTTCCCCTACCTTTGCACAATGGCCTCCTCTTCTTTTGCTACTCTTCCTTTTGGCCTTCTGCTTCTGCTTTGTTTGTGCTTCTCCTTTTTCTTTGTTGCTCTTGCTAAAGCTCATACACGTCATGATGGAGCTTTGAATGATATGAGAGCTCTCATTCAATTCAAGAAGTGCATCACTAGTGATCCACTCTCTCTTCTCCATGATTGGAACGATCATGATGTCATTGCATACAATTGGACTGGAATTAGCTGCTCCACCAAACATCATGGTCGAGTTGTGGAAATTGTTCTGGAAAATGCCACGTTGCGTGGATCCCTGTCTCCCCACCTCTCAAACTTATCATTCCTGCATGAACTAGATATTTACAATAATGCTTTCTCTGGTACAATCCCATCATCCCTTGGCACTTTGCAGAGGCTTAAATAGTTAGATCTATGTGGAAATGAATTTGAAGGTGGGATTCCTTATCAGATAGGAAACCTTTCTTCGTTGCAATTTCTTGCTCTGTGCTCAAATTCCTTGGTTGGTGACATTCCTCAGTCATTTGCAACACTCCAAAACCTTAAGACCTTCAATGTTTACTAAAATAAGTTGAATGGACAAATCCCTTCATGGCTGGGAGCACTCCACAAACTTGAATTCCTTGACCTTTCTTCTAACAACGTTCATGGCATCATTCATGCTCAACTAGGCAACCTTTCTTTCTTGCGACATTTTGCTCTTGGTGAAAATCATTTGAAGGGTTTCATTCCTTGTGCACTTGCCAGTCTCTACCATCTCACTAAACTTTTTCTTTGCGAAAACAGTATGAGTGGAACTAGTCCCCATTGTTTAAGCAACCTTACGGCTCTTACAATCTTAAATTTTGGTATCAACAATTTGCACAGTCATCTTCCTACCTGGCTCATTGGCTATAAATAGGAGACAAGGGAACTTGGTTTGGCATTAGTTTTTCAATCCTTAGCCAAACTCTTACAGTTTTTTCTATTCTAGAGTTAGAATTATTTCTGAGTGCTCGCAGTAGGAGTCATAAAGTGAATGGATCTTTATTTGAGCATTGTGTACCTGAGCACACCTTGTGTCCGGAAATAAAGAAAAACTTTGTGATAAACCTTGCAACATTAAGAATAGTTTAATTATTGCATTTAATATTATTTACTGTTATTTGATGCTTTCAGGAGTTAATTAATGTTATTTCCATAGATTTATGAATTATCGATTATCAATGAATTAGCACACTTAGCACGACCACTTCAAGCATGCATGGAACACTTGGTAACCCAGTAACGACTAGCATTTGGTAACCCCAGTAGTGTTACATTGGTTCAGGATGTGTCCGGAGAGTGGGAACGGATGCTGGTGTTAGGATTTGATTCACATTAGAGTTACAAAGACCCATTAGTTAATTAAATCTTTTCATTACACACACTTAGGAGATTTAGATAAAAATATAAAAAACATAAAAATCATATACCTCGAGTTTACTTAACCATACAATTGTGCCTTACAAGTAAGCTTGAGAAGACAACGATTGCATAACTCATCCTTATTCTGTGTAAGCGCATAAGCACTTAATCCTTGGAGTTTGACCGGATCACACATGAATGCTCATATTCATATGGTTGGGTGTAGGGGTACCTTGCCGCTCATCAACTACCAATGGTTTATCACCACTCACTAAAATAATTCCAAACTATAGATTTGAATGCACATAAATAATTTCATGCATCCTTGGTTACATAGAGATATAGAATTTCCCCTAAATGCCTCATTATTTGGAATTCCAAGTGTAGATACAATGGCTTTAATGATAGGAGACAAATATATCTATTATATTTATAGTAGCTTTAGCTACCTAATTGTTCCAAAACATATAGGTATTATCTAAAAATCACTTGCCATTTGTAATTAAGATGTGCAATAGCGAAGATGTTTATAGGTACATTCTCATCTCCTATGGAGTGAACTCTAAGAAGGGTTTGAAGTTTAGCTTAATAACTACATTGGCCACAACTACCTTGTCATTGATTACTCTAATACACTTTTTAGGGAGTATCACTTGTGTTGTTGGTGTAGTAGTAAATGGTGTTGGTACCTCTTCTTGGATAGATTATTGAGTTTGAAGTATTGGCTAGTGCACTAAGTGTATCTAGTACTCTTCTTATCCTTGTCCCCTAGCCTAAGATTACTACAACTAGTCCCATCCTTGTGCACATCCATTCGCTGGCATCTTTTGTCTTTTTTATAAAGGTTTATTTGCATTAGGAACATATTTTTGATGCCATCTTTAATTACCCAAGGGGTAATTATTAGATCTTGATGAAACACGTTTTTGTCAACAACTTCGACATTGGATACCCGACATTGAGGTCAAGATGCGATGTTAGGTATTCGACATCCAATCCAAGATGTGATGTTAGGTATCCGATGTCACAAGGTATACACAGGCCTATAAATATAGCACTTGGGCACATAGTTTGGGCATTAGTTTCAATAGTTTTTCAATATTTTTTGATAGTTTGTCAATAGAGTAGCCAAATTCCTGTAGTTTTATTCCATTTATGTTAAGGTAGTTGATGAGCGGCTAGGTACCCCTACGCCCAACCATACGAAGCACGAGCGTTCACACACGACCCAGTCGAATTCCGTAGACTGTAAGCACTCAACATACACCAGACTCTAACCAGTGAAACTTTGGGTTAGAACAGTCATTGTCTTCCTAATCTCACTTGTGATGTTCTATTTACGATGGTTAAGTGAGATTAAGGCTAATGATTTTTATATCTTTTTTCATATCTTTTGGCGGCTAATTTAAGGTATGAAAGGTAAGGAATAAACTATTATCTAATCTCTAATTATCCTAACTTATGTTCTAACTATTCCTAGCATAAGTATCTGGTCCCATCTTCCGAGCATGTTTTGAGCATTTCCTAACACTTTTGGGTTACCAGACGTTAAGCATCATTGGGCTTACCAAGTGTTTGGATTATGTTCGAGATGGTCGTACTTATGGCCTTTACGAACTACGAATGAACAATAGTGATTAAAATATTAATAACAGAAACTTAAGTAATTATCATGTAACTAACAAAGCATAAATATATTAAACTACTGAATGCATAAAATAGCTAAATCTAAATGCTGCAAGGAATGCTTGAATAGTTTGTCTTTCTTGCCATCACGCCAATGGGCTTAGATACATCAACGCTCGAATAAAGAGCCGATCACTTTTCTTACACCTGCTGCGGGCACTTGGAAAATATTCTATCTCCCGCGGGAACAAAATGCAAGAGCTTCGCTACAACTAACTAAAAGATGCCTAAATGAGGCGGAAGGCCCTCTTATTTATAGGCTAGAAAAGGCGGCTGCATAAACGGGGCCACGTTGAGTAGGAAAGCTACGTCGACGGGCCCGCTTCGATGTAGGAAAGCTACGTCGATGGGCCCGCGTCGACGTGGCCGCATATACATAACCCTGTATACGCGGCCCAGTCGACGCAGGACTATATGAAACTTCATCATACCCCCACGATTGAGCAAAAACTCGTCCTCGAGTTACTTTACAATTTGGAAGGTATGGATTCTTATTAGCAACACACATAACTAAAACACATACATGACACACACTTGACACAACATGAATTTGACCAAGTGCCCGAGTTACAGAGGAGAACAAATTACAAAAATGATAGTGTTCAGAGACAAAATTGAACACCCCGCTGGTCCTAGAGCCTTTGCTGTGTAGAATGATGCACAAAATTGCTGGAGAAGATCACACCATCCCTGGGGGCGGTGGTTTTGATGAACCTTCTCCAGCCTCTGGCCCATGCGTTGGTGGTGACACGAATGATGGTTGCCCAGCGGCAGCTGCAACTTTTGGAGGTAGCCAGAAAGCCTCCAAGAGAGCCCTCATCTTTTCTTCTTTTCTTCTGGGGTCGTTCATGGTCCAGGTAGCTTCTCCAATGTGTGCTGGAGCTGGAACTTCCCAAGGACATGGCAATGCTGGAAAGAGTTCTTTTAAATTGACAAACCAGGCTCCAAATTGTTTGCGCTCGATGTCGAATGCTCAAATCGATGTCTGCAGCTGCTGGTAGTCATTCATTCTTCGGGCCAGGTCCTCCGCGATTGTACGTTATCCTTCAAAGCCTGAGCGGAGGACCTCGAGTTCCACATTTGCTGTTGCCAACTTTTGTTTTGTTGCTTTGTGCGCTTGGAACTCTCCCTCGTATAAAGAATACGAGACAGCTGCTTATTTTTCTAACTCTAACTGTAGTCTCCCGACTGTGAGCATAGCCAGGTTTGCATATCGAAGGTTGGTCAATTCCATGTATTCTGTCATTTCCTCGATCTGCAGCTCCTTTAGGTGGATTTCTGCTTTGTTGTAGGCATTCAACCCGTCAAAGATGGATGACCATATATTGCCTCCCTCTCGAAGCTGCTGGAGTGCTTGGTTCATCTTGGCTTTAGCGACTTGAATGTGCTTCTCGTTCACCTCCTTCTACAATCCCACTTGGTCCTTGTAATGATTTTTGACTTTTACAAACTTCAGGGCCTTGTTTCTCCAAGTGGCAATTTCGATTGTAGACTTCTGTCGCAATGCCCGAACCTCCTCCATGGATAGATTTCTATTCTCAGCTTCCAACCTTCTTATATCTACATTCACCCTGGCTAGCTCCTCCTGTTGTTGGTGGATGAAATCCTTCATGTGTTCATTCTCTACACCAAGATTGCACAGGCGATGAACTTCTGTAGTCAACTGCACGTTCTCCTAGCGAACCTCTACCAAGTCCTTCTCTAAGTGATATGATCGGGCATCTGCTATGGCCTTGTCGAGGATCGCTATCTCTCGCACATCCTCAACAACCTGAAGTTTAAGCTAAAGCTGTTGAAAAGCTTCATCTCTAGTGATTTCACGGTTGAGGATCGCTGGATTGGAAAATTAGGCTCTTAATTAGGCTACCTCAATTGCCAAGCATTGACAAGAGACTTAAGCAGCTTCAAGTTGCCCTTCCAAAACAAGGCTCTTACCCCTTGCCGAGAGTAGCTCTGACTAGGTTGCAGTAATGGTGTCTGAAAGGTCGAAGACATTCGGAAGCAGTTGCCCGGTTCCCACCAGTCGATCCAACAGCTCTTCATGTTAGGCTGTGTTAATCTGGCTACATGAAGTTCTAGCAAACACCTGTACATCTTGCAGTCCATAAATGTTTGGTATAGGTGCTGCCGGTGCATTGAGAGCTGTAGCGATTATGTCAGCAACCACTTTGGCTACAACTTCTTGTCCCTGGTGCTGCATCACCAAGACCGTCGCCCCTTCACCATCTTCCAAGTGGACCGAGAAGGCAGCAACATTCCCTAAGATTTCAGGAAATAATTGCTGGGTTGCAGTTGAAACATCTCGGATGCTTGGCTGTTCTGGTTGGAATTGCTACTCGGGCGACGGAGAATATCGGCCCTGCTCTTTCAAGCAAGCTGACTAATTGAGCCACTTGTTCCAGGTGACTCATTGCAGGGCGATAAACCAAAGTATCCTCTTCTCCACCGGTCCTGCCAAATTGCTCTTGCTAGCTCAAGAGCGTTTCCCGGATCTCGCGAAGGTATTCTGTAGTGCTTTGCGAGCCTGGATGCGTTGTTTGTGCAGATGGTGGAGGTGGTTGCTGCTCTTCCTCAGTCTATGTGGCGGTAGGAGTTTTTTCTTTCATCATCTCTCGCCACTAGGCAATTGGGGCACATCGGATGATATCATTAGAGTATTGTGCTATCCTTGCCCGTTTGGATAACTTTCGGATCAAGCAGGGAAAGGGGAGAGCTCGTCTTCCACGTTCATTCTTAGTGAACCTTTTTTCAATCTCCAGAAACAACAATTGTGGAAGACTCATGGGAAATTTCCCACTCAAGGCGGCACACGCATGAGCGGAGAAGGCTGTGATTTTGCTGGGTCTTACCATTGGATTCAAATGGTAAGATGCTATTTTGGAGTATACTCTCTCTGTCATGGTCAAGGAGCCAAATTCTTTGCGCTCAACCCCATAGCACCATTGGATCCATTGCGCCTTCACCTCTGGATCGGCCTATTTTGGAATTTCTGCCACATTTGCCCCAATTTCGGGTAACCCCAGAGCTTGCACTATTGCTTCTGAAGAGTAAGAGACATAAATATCTTTGATTCTTACACTTGAACCTAGTTGCCGGTTCATCCAAAAGAGATAGGTTTCCCCTAAGTACCATTCACCACTGGTTGTGATGATTGGCCACATCGGAGAGTTCTGCAGCTAAAGCCTCACGTCTTCTGGAGCATTGTCGAGGAATGGTCCAAAATTTAACTCTTGGTGGACCGTCCGTTGCACCTTACGTGGCGTGGTAGCATCAAGGAAAGCTTGGGTCAGGGTGACCTCAAGCCGTGGTGCTATCCTAGGAGTCTCATCCCCGAGCAATCACCTGTTGGAGATCTCCTCTTCGAGAATCTGGTGAACAGATTCCACCTCAGGTCTTTCGCTGAAGGGGCCAGTTGCATGAGAGCCCTCTGCATACTCTGGTTGTTGCACACCTCGTCCCCTTCCTATGCGTGGGTGCTTGTCCCTTGGTTGAAACGGTCCTTCGTCCCTTGGGTGCCTCGGTTTGGGTGCCATCTGCAATCAAACATAATCATCCGTTATACTATTCATAAGTTGTTTAAGATGGTCCTTATATACTTTCTCAGTTTGACCAAGTTATGTTAATGGCACAGGCACACTGTTAAGTTTCCCAGAGCATTAAGTTAGGGGTTAGGACCAAAGTTTTTATAATTAACAAACTAATTAATTAATTAATTAGTTATAGTTAGTTTCACAAAGGCACCACCCCCCCACGACTGAGAGCATACCTCTGATTGCTTAAAAGGGAAAGGATCGGTTGATGAGGACTTGCGACAGAATGTAGGTGTGTTGGAAAAGGTTAGGCAGAAAAAAAAATGGCAAAAACTCCCCTTAGTTTGAACTCCAAATGATGAAAAATGAACAAGTGCGACAGGGTATATATAGGGGTTGGGCGCTGCATCGACGGGGTTGCGTATATGTGGCCGCGTATACGCATCACTGTTCATCCGTTGACCAACCCATAAAACACCCAAAATGATGAATTTGGAAACCCAATTTGAGGCGGTTGAAGCACGTGAAAGGCCCAGTCATGACTAAGGACATGAGGAAGGGAATTAAATGTGAAAAAGAGACAAAAATAGGAGAACATGACGCAAAAAGAACTTCACAAGGATGAAATTGAACGATGGGACACGGAAAACAATCAACCAAGAAATCCAAAGGATGGGAGGCTTAATAGGCGGAACTAGGAATAGGCAGGTGGGTCCTCCCCATAGCAGGCAACAGCCTTTGTAGCCCCTGCATACCCTCAACACAAGGGTCCGTGGGCCTGGGTGCCAATAATAGGTGCCAACCAGTTAAGACTCCAACCCAAGAAAACCCGCCAAGGCATGAGAGACCTACAGAAAACATGACGAACACACAAAACACAAGAATGGTAGTGAGGTGAGTATGGAGTGAAATGGGAACAGAGGAAGAGGAGAAAAATGAAAATTTTGAATTTCAGTCACATGAACCCCATGTGAGATCGTGGTTAAGTGACCCGGTAGAACCTTTCCTGAGGTCAGACCCCAAAACCAGCTGCAGTCAGTGACATCGCAGCAATAGACGAAGTCCCGGCCATCCCCTAAGGAAGCAAGAATGACCCCACAGAGAACCACCACTCCAGTAACGTGAGAAGAAGGAAGGGAAACGGGACGGAGTTAGAGGGGGCTAAGGAAGTTCCATAACTAGTGCGTATAGCCCGTGAGAAGCGGTCTAAGGGGCGTGCTTTGAATTCCCACCGTGATTTATTTTTTTCTTATTTTTTGTGGGAACCACACCATGCAAAGGCCCATGCGTGTTTGCATGCATTTGACCAAGGGGTGTGCTTTGAATCCTTATCTTTTTTCTTCAAGGATCACACCATGTAAGGTCGAACTGCCTAGAAGCTTTCGTAGAGAGATATTTGGAGTGGTAGGAAATTTGTACGAACACACCGGCAACCCAGGGAATGGAACAGAACAACGAATAAAGCATTCCCCTTGAAGTCACACCCGATTCAAACCATTGGGTTGTCCCTCAGTCTAGGAACTACATAAGTCACACATTAATTAAAATGTTGTTAATTGAAGGGGTTGCATGTTTGCAACAAAAGGAAAACCATGGAACGGCGAATGGGTGAATGACGTGGACTCATTGCCAAGTTTATGAATGTGAAAACAAACATAAAATCCAAGGACAACTAGGCAATGGTAGGAACCAGATAACGAGGAATACTATTACAGTATCCATCGTAACGAAAACCAACTGTGCCAAACATCTGAAGACAAAAAGACGACATAGTAGTAATTACGTGAAAAAATGAAAACATTCACAAAGAAACGAAAAATAAGTAAAGAAAGGAAAAATGGGTTTAGGGTTTGCAAACGTAGGAATGATGGTGAAAGACAAAAAATTGTAAAACAAAAGGTGTAAAACAAAAAAGTGTAAAACAAAAATTCACAAAATGGTGAGGGGTGTAGTGGAATGGATCAGCAGGGACGACGGTCTCCTCCACGACTGGGTGGAAAGGAGGAGACATGAAAAATGGAGCATGGTTGACCTGGCGATGATGAGGTGGTTGCACTGGTTGAGTGGAGTTCGCAAAAAGGTTTCAGTTGTTGGCAGTTGACTAACTCTGTTCTGGTGGGGTTTGCAGGTTTGTGGATGAGCAAGGCCCCAGATGGGAAGGTTTCGGAGACAATGTAAGGTCCCTCCCACAATGTTTGAAACTTGGTCAGTTGAGATACATGTGAGGGGTTCCAATACAACACTTTGTCTCCACATCTGAACATGACTTTCCGAATCCTAAGATCTTGTTGTTTTTTGTTGTAGGCCTTGTGGATCTCATTGGAGGACAGGGCCACTAATCGGTTGTCATCTAGCACACTTAAATTGATCAGTCATTCACATTGTGCTAGCAGGAGGTCAAGGCCTAAGTCATTGGCGGTGGATAGTGTGCAGAGTTCGGCCTGAATTGACAACTTTTCGTACACTAACTCATAGGGAGAGTACCCTATAGGAAGTTTTCAAGTGGAGTGATAGGCCCATAGGGCATCGTTAAGCTTAGTGCTCCAATCCCTCCTATATTTGCTGATGGTTCGGGTAAGGATCTTGGTGATCTCCGTATTGGTGACTTCGGCTTGCCCATTGGCTTGGGGGTGATAGGGAGTTATGAATTTATGCGTTACCCCCAAGCGTTGCATGAGTTTCCGAAAAGTGACACCCGTAAAGTGAGTTCCATTATCAGAAATGAGTGCACGTGGCACTCCAAACCTGTTAACGATTTGTTGTTGGATAAATCGTGTGACGGTGTTGGAAGAACAATCGACGACGGTTGTCGCTTTAGCCCACTTTGTACAGTAGTCCACAGCTACGATGATGTATGCCTTCCCATTTGACAGGGGTATGATGGGTCCCATGAAGTCGATACCCCAAATGTCAAAGGGCTCCAGTGGCTGGATCCACTGTTGAGGTCCCTCCAATCGTGTTGTCATCCCACCATCCCTCTAGCATCGTTCACAGGAGCGGGCAAACCATTGGATGTCCCTGAAAAGTGTAGGCCAATAATACCCTGCAAGTAGGATTTTAATGGTCATTCAGCATCCAGCATAGTGGCCCCCACAAGGGCCCTCGTGAGCATCTTGAAGGATGCGCAGTGTATCATCATCAAGGACACACCATCGAACTAGGCCATCTGCGCACACCTTGTAGAGGTGGCCATTGATTTCTATGAAACGCTTGGCCTTATGGAGAAACTACTGTTTCTGCCAGTGGTTCCACTCCTTAGGCAGCTCCTGGGTTGTGAGGTAGGTGAGGATGCAGCTAAACCAAGGGGATTCCTTGGTTGCTTGAGGATCAACTGCGCCTGTGAAGAGGAGTTCATTTGGAAATTGGTCAGATAAAGGCTCCTCCTCTTCTGTGTCATCCCATCACAACCGAGATAAGTGGTCAGCAACCACATTCTCAGTCCCCTTCCTGTCTACCATGGTAAGATCGAACTCCTGAAGAATCACCAGCCACCGGATAATGCAGGGGCTCACCATTGGTTTGTTCATCAGGAATCGGATAGCACTATGGTCCGTATGCACAAACACCTCGTATCCGAGCACATAGTACCAGAATTTGTCCAAGGCGAACACCACCGCCATCAATTCCTTTTCGGTAGTGGTGTAGTTTAACTGAGCACCCACAATACTACGGCTTGCACAGTGGATATAATAAGGATGTTTATGCTTGTCACACTGTGTAAGCACGTCCCCCATGGCAAAGTTGGATACATCTGTCATAATGTGAAAGGGTCTGGACTAATCAAGGGCTCTTAGAACTGGAGTTTCTACGAGTTTCTATTTCAGCACTTGGAATGTAGATTCGCACTCCTTGGTCCAGATGAACGGAGCGTCCTTCTTTGTCAGCTCTACCAACGGCTTGGCGATCTTCAAGAAGTTTTCAATGAATCGCCGGTAGTAACCAGTGTGTCCAAGGAATGACCAAACATCTTTGACGGTACTTGGTTGGCAGGTGATTCCTTGGATAACCCTGATCTTTTCAAGATCTACACTGATCCCTGTTTGTGAGATGCGATGCCCCAACACAATGCCTTCCTGGACCATCAAATGGCTTTTCTGCCAATTGAGCCACAGATTGGTGTCTACACACCGTTTGAGAATCTGCTCAAGACAGTCCAAGGCTTGCTCGAACGTGGCCCCATAGGTGAAGAAGTCATCCATGAAGACTTCTACACCATTGCTGATTTGTTGCTGAAAAATGCTTAGGACAAGGCGTTGGAACGTAGTGGGCGCATTGCACAGGCCAAAGGGCATCTTCTTGTATGCGAAAGTCCCCCATGGACTTGTGAAAGTAGTTTTGGCCTAGTCCTCTGGTGCTATTTGGATTTGGTTATAACCACTATAACCATCCAAAAAGTTGTAGTAGCGGTGCCCTGCTATGGTGTCCAACACCTGGTCCACAAATGAGAGCGAGAAGTGGTCCTTGAAGGTCACCATATTGAGCAACTGGAATTCAATACAGACCCTCCACTTATCATCTTTCTTGGGCACGATAACGAGTGGGCTAACCCATTCGCTATCGGTGACAGAATAAATAAATCCCGCCTTTAGCAATTGTTGGATTTCATCTTTCACAACTTGCTTCAATTTGGGATTCAACCGTCTTTGTGGCTGTCGTTGTGGTTTCATGGAAGGGTCAAGATAGATTCGATGTTGGTAGACCCTGGGATCAACTCTAGTCAACTCAGGATATGACCATGTGAATGCAACAACCCATTTGTTTACCACCTTCAGCAACTTCTTCTTCTGTTCTGGAGCAAGGGTGGCATTGATGATTACCGGCTTGCCATTTTGCAGAAATGCATACTCTAAGTGAGCCGGTAAATATTTTAACTCAAGGGACTCTTGTTTGAAGCTCTCAGGGACTTCTAGTGTTCCCCAGTCATCTTGGTCATCAATAGTGGAGACCTGTTGATGAATCTCTTCCATTTCAGCTCTTCTGTCAATGTAGGTTTGTACAAGCCCCTCTGATGGTTCCATGCACAATGTGCTGCTAGCATCAGCTATTAGCCACTGGGTGCCTTCTTAGTTAGTGGCTGCTGCGTATAGGCATTATTGCACAGGTGATTCCTCGGTACATCGACTACATGCTTGAATGGATATCTGCTTAGTGGACCATAGTTGTTGCACACAGTTGCACCCTGAGTCACTATACGCGATGCATGAAATGCGCTTCTTCTTGACCTTCCCGAAAGGATTTTCCTTGGAAATTTCAAGGGATAGATCGCAGAGGCCTGGTCTTGCATCCACCGTGCTTAGCCAGGCCCTTCCCATGATGATTGAAAAGTTTCCCTTGCAGTTCTCTACACGGATGATCAGGAAATTAGCAGGGTAGGACCACTCACAGACGATGGTCACAATGTCCTCCACCAATCCCAAAGGGACAGTGATGAACTGGTCTGCTAACTCGAGCTGGATGTTGCTCTTCTTTAGTGGGGGCAGGTTCCAGTTCTTTTACATATCATGAGAGATCAAATTGACCCCTAATCCTGAGTCCAGAAGAGCTTTGCATGGCTAATTTCCTGCCACCTGAAGATAGATGAGGGGGCTTCCCAAATCAGTCAATTTCTGGGGAAGTTGACTTGCTTTGATCCAGTCGGTCACAGCATGCATGAGCATGACCGTTTGGATGTTGGAGTGTTGTTGTTGTTGGCTTGGAGGCTGCTCTGGCGGTGGAGTAGTGGAGGCGCTTGTAGGTGCAAAGGCATTGGCCATAGGTGTAGGCGAGGGTATGTTCAAATTGTTGGGTCGAAAAAAGGGATGTTTCTGTGGCTATGGTTCCAGTCCACTCTGCTGGGGTTTCGGTTGTAAGTTAACAGCCCTCGTAGCATTTCGTTGCTGCGGCTATGGCGGTATCTCTTCCTGCATCAGAGGTGCAGGTGGAAACTAAGTGGGATGTGGTGGAGGAGTGGCAGGAGAAGGTGATGGAGGGTATAAGAGATGTGAATTGTCCCCTTGGAGTGATGGAGATTGAGGTCGAAAATACTTCGGGGGGTGGTAATGACTTTGAAAGGCTGCATGGCTGGAAGAGTCCCTTGGAGAGACCGGTTGTTGAACATAGTACCCATAGGGATCTGGCTATTTGTAAGGGTACTACTGCCTTGGAGGTGGCATCCCCCATGACTTCCAGTGCTACCACTGTTAGAAGTATATATAAGGTTGTGGTGGCACTCCACTTGGGTAGTATCCTTGCTGCTGCTGGTGGAACCGCCTAGAATTGCCTTGTGGGTAAGGCAACCTTCAGGGTGTTTGCCTTTGTGCCAAGTGAGGGTTCAATGCGTACATCCCAGACTCTTGAAGATGCGACACCACAGGACAACATCCCCTAGGATGTTCATATTGGCATATGCCACATTCATCTTCCTCCTCAGTGTCAGAGTCTGCAACCTGCTCTGCTACAGCAACCTTGCCCTTTCCCTTATATTGGGCATGTTCAGCTTCCTTCTTCCTGTGCTGATCGCGGTCATTACCTTGTGCTCTGGACTCCTCGATGATTTTCAGCACGCTTTGGACCCTTTCGTCCAAAGAGTCCCATATCTTATCCACCTTTGCCGAAATTTTAGATGTGAACTTTTGTAACGGTAAGGTCTTTCGGTTTACCGCTGCTTCCAATGATGATTCTTCCTCCTCATCACAAAAACGAACCTCCCTTTTTCTGAGGGAAGGGTCCCGATTGAATTCTTTTGCACTCTCCTTTTTCTTAAGTTCTCCTTCCTCCTTGGCCACCTATTCAATGAGGCGTTGCAATTGATGGACCCTTAGCTCTGATAGTTGCCCCTTGGCGTACACGCCAAGGGTCTTTCGCATTTCAAAACGGAGCCCATCAATGATGTGGCAAAGCTGTGCTCGCTGAGAGTAACCATGACCAGGACACTGATGTAATAATGAGCAGTACCTGCTCATGGCAGCATCCAAGGGTTCATGATTCCCTTGTTTCCAGCCTTGGATCTGCCGTCTCAGGTTCGCCACTCTAAAGTACATTTGATATTTGTCATTAAAAATTTCAAGCATCGTACTCCATCTTATGATTGATTCTGGCTCCAAGGATCGGTACCAACTCTCTGCTTCTTTGACAAGTGTGCGAGGGAACAGCTTTAGCCTTTGCCAATCATTGTCAATGTTTTGCAGGGTGCAGGCATCATGGAATGCCTGCAAGTGGGTCTGCGGATCACAGTTGTATCCCCCTTCAAATCTGGGGATGTTGTTCATATCAACGTGCTTGATACAGCTATCCTTCATGTGCCTACTAGGAATTTGAACTGCCTCAGAGATCTGGAGCATACTTCGGGTAGCCAACAATGGCTCATCTGAATCATAGTCCTGCTGAGGACCATGATGTCTGTGACGATTCTGGCTATCCCTTCTTTCGTGTCGGCAAGCATCACGCGATGGTTCACGTGTTTCCTTGTGTTTTTCCTTCCGATCCTTCCGAACCTTTTTGCCCCCATCCTTTTGCTTCCTCCTACCTCAGTTATGATCAAAGCTTGAGCTGGATGAACGAAAAAGAGAGTGAGAGGATGGAGAAGAAGGAGAGGGATTGCCCTCTACCCTGATGACGATCCTGATCATCCCGTTCATCCTTGCTATGTGACCCTTCATCCCCTTGGGAATCTTGGCCATGTAGATGCTTAGAATGAATCATGGATTGGAGGACCTACTACCCTAGGGGAAGTTCGGTTGAATGGGTGTCATGAAAGATGGGATCCCCATCGTCTGGAAGCCCTTGCGAGAATAAGGGGTTACTGAATTGTTTCCCCTTTAGCTGTTCATATCTGTCCGCCTACTGCTGATCTCTTGCTCTTTGAGCCTCAGTGGGACGATAGTCCCGGTAGTCGTGGTCATCCATGACATACTCTACTCCAAGGTCCTGGATGCCCAATCTGCCAAGATTGTGAAATAGCATCGTAGGAGCTGATCGGTCGGGAGGGTGTACAATATTGCCCTCCATGTCTCACCATCGTAGATGCTCATCCTGATGTAGGATGAATGTGAAATCAGGGACGTACTCAGCAGCATGCTTGTACACCACCCGACACTCATGTGGCACCGATGGGGTGGATATCTCCCTCCTGTGAGAAGACATCCTAGATGTTAGATGGTACACGTAATCGATGTACCTTAATATTTACTTTTAATCCGCCTAGCGTGCATAAATATCTCTACCTTGGGTTAGTTCCAATGACTTAAATGATAATTTCACTAAGGTTAGATGATGCATGTAAGACTTAACAGTCCCTAGAAACGGCGCCAATGATGAGCGGCTAGGTACCCCTACGCCCAACCATACGAATCACGGGCGTTCACACGCAACCCGATCGAATTTCGTAGACTGTAAGCACTCAACATACACCAGACTCTAACTAGTGAAACTTTGGGTTAGAATAGTCATTGTCTTCCTAATCTCACTTGTGATGTTTTGTTTACGATGGTTAAGTGAGATTAAGGATAATGATTTTTATAGCTTTTTGCATATCTTTTGGCGGCTAATTTAAGGTATGAAAGGTAAGGAATAAACTATTATCTAATCTCTAATTATCCTAACTTATATTCTAACTATTCCTAGCATAAGTATCCGGTCCCATCTTCCAAGCACGTTCTGAGAATTTCCTAACACTTCTGGGTTACCAGATGTTAAGCATCACTAGGCTTTCCAAATGTTTGGATTACATTCGAGATGGTCGTACTTATGGCCTTTACGAACTACGAATGAACAATAGCGATTAAAATAATAATAACGGAAACTTAAGTAATTATCATGTAACTAACAAAGCATAAATATATTCAACTAATGAATGCATAAAATAGATAAATCCAAATGCTGCAAGGAATGCTTGAATAGTTCGTCTTTATTGTCGTCACGCCAATGGGCTCAGATACATCAACGCTCGAATAAAGAGCCGATCACTTTTCTTACACCTGCTGCAGGCACTTGGAAAATATTCTATCTCCTACGGGAACAAACTACAAGAGCTTCGCTACAACTAACTGAAAGATGCCTAAATGAGGTGGAAGGCCCTCTTATTTATAGGCTGGGAAAGGCAGCTGCGTAAACGGGGCCATGTCGATGCAGGAAAGCTACGATGACAGGCCCACGTCAACGCGGAAGGCACATCGACGGGCCCGTGTCGACACGGTGGCATATACGTGGCCCAGTTGACACAGGACTAAATGACACTTCATTAGTAGTTGATTATTAATTAGAAATTAGATTAGTTGAATTGATTATAAATTGAGTTTCAAACTATTGTTAATCGTAGAACAATAAAACAATAATAAAAATCATATACCTCACTCTGGACTAAACCATATGTGACAAAGCTACCACTAGTCCAAGTGGAAAGACAATGAACTACGATCAAGGCATAGTGATCCAAATACCACAACTAGTCCCATCTACAGAATTTGACCGGATACGTGAGCACTTGTGATTCGTATAGTTGGGCATAGGCGTACCTCATTGCTCATCAGTTTTTAAGATTTATTTATGATGATATAAACCTTTATCAATCCCTTGGTTGGACTAAAATTTTGAAAAATATGACATTTATGATGTAAGGTGATTGTGAGTTATATATTTCTAGGACCCTAAAGCAAATAAAAAATCATTTTATTAATTATTTTTAAGGCTATTTGATGAGTGGCAAGGTACCCCTACACTCAACAATACAAATACGAGTGTTTCACGCATGATCCAGTCGAACTCCTTAGATAGACTAGTTGTGGTATCTAAACAGTTATTCTTAGGTTGCAGTTCGTTGTCTTCCCACCTGGACTAGTATTAGCTTTGTCACGTATGGTTTAGTCCAAAGTGAGGTGTATGATATGTCCCTACACTAATGCTACTCCTGGAGATAATGGAAAATAATATTAACTAAGCTAAGAGAGAGAGGGTGAGAGAGAATCTAAGCTAGCCTAAGTGCGATGAGCATCCGTTCCTTAATCATTTGTACACATCTTGGACCTCATGCATGACTACCACTGGGATTACCAAGCATAGATCCTAGGTACGCTACTGGGTTACCAAGTAGTCACACGTAAATGCTCGTGATCAAGTTGTACTCATTCCGCATTTAACAAGAGTTTAGGGTGAAGAGATATTAACTACGAAAGCAGTAAATAATAATAATAATTAATTAATTAAAGTAAGTGAATGCTGCAATGATGAAGTAATCTCGATCTTTATTGCTGGTCATGTGCATGTCCAAGTACATCACACTCGAATAAGGATGCCGTACAATTACAATCACCACACTGTGGGCATGCACTGGGAGGAAAGGGTTGAGAAGAATCTAAACTTAAAACTTACAATAAAATCTAAGAACTAATGCCCAAAACCAAGTGTGCTGCCTTTTATTTATAGTCTCACATCGGAACCACGATATCGCGTACGTGATATCGTAGCCCTGATAACTGGGCTCCAATAACTGGGCCTAACAAACCATGTATCTTGTATCAGGGCTTCGATAACTGGGCTCTGATAACTGGGCCTGATAGACCATGACTCATCATACCCCCATGATTGAATAACAACTCATCCTCGAGTCAAAGAAAGTGAGGAACAAGGTCAATTGATTACATAGTGGATAGGTATGGGATTATTGACTGACTAGGAATTTATTCATGCTGCAGTGGAGGATTAAACAAAATTTGGACACAGACACAAAAGACAAAACTTGTGGAACTCATGGGGTTCCCGGTAGTGGTGGCTCCTCCATGGGTGTCTTTCCTTTGTTTGGTGCTCCAGGCTTCTGAGATTGATACTATTGAAGAAGTGTCTAAAGTTTCTCCTCTTCTATCCATAGATTATGAGTCGTCCATGCTGATGTTTCAATGTTTGATGGAGTCGGCACTTTCCATGGACACGGTAGCTGTGGGAACACTTGATTGGCCTTGACATGTCATGCCGCAATAGCTGTGATTCCTCTTCATAGGCCTAGGCCCTAACCTCTGCACCTTTTGCTTAAATAGATTATGCAGTAACAGGAGTTCCATGATGGATGCTGAGTGATTGTGCCTCTTGCTTTGTATGTTCTGCATGAAGTCCTTAGCCTCAGCCTCCCCGTGGTCGTTCAGTTGCACCTTGAGAAGGTCCTCCTTGTTGTCTTCTTTTAGGGGCCATCTATAATCACACAAAGATCAATTGTTAGTAAGGTTATTGAAAAAGTTCAATGATTTCATACCTTACTCATTACCTTTAATAAATTTTGAATTCTTTGCTTATTTTGATTACAGAGTTAGAAATTTTTTCAAGGAAGTTGCCCTAAAAGTTTAATGTTGAACCTGGTTTGTTTAGTTGTTTAGGTGACACATAAAAGGACCTAGTTTTGAGGAACGTTTGATAAAATTATGATAAAGGAAAGAATAGATTTGGCAATGAAGTACTCAGAGGGTATAAGATGATGTGGTGGTATGCAACAAGTACAAATTGCAAAAGTCATGCAAGTGGGTCCTCCCCAAAGCAGGTTCCAACCTATAATGCCCTTGCATAACCACACCTTAAAATGTCCGTAGGCACTAGAAGGGTTAAATGTAATCCATACCAGTTTCAAAAAACACACACATGTAAGTATCACCGGAGTGAGGTAAGAATTCTACACTACATAAGACACGAGCTACAATTACACGAACAGTGAGATGAGACGAACCATAGAAGGGATTGTAGAGATTGGGACATGAGGTAAATGACCCAGGGCATAATGAATCCTATGTGTAAATCATGATTAACATGTCATTAACTCGTTGTTCCAAGATCAAGACCAAGTCCATTCCTCTGATCAGTGACACAACATTGTTTCATCCCATGATGAGTGACTATGAGAGTACTAGAACAATAAGGCATACAATCACTTGGCATTTTGTTCAAGGGAGGAGTGATTTTTGTTTTGTGGCACTTCCTTTATTTTTTTTTTGGATTGCTGAATCCAGAGAAGCCGCCAACCTTCAGGCATGGGTGCATGTCTTTCTAGTGGGACCCCCTAGAACAGCATTGGATTTTTGAGTGCCTTTTGATCACTCTTACTCCCATTTTTCATTAGATCTACAAGTATCTTAGTACAACCACGTTACATGATAACTCCCACAGAGGTCACCAAAGAGAATCCACAAGTCCCCTTGATTGTCACACCCTAATCATTCCCTCTTGGTCCATCCTTCTTCATTCTGGGTACAATGAACACAAAATTAATTTTAAGTTTTAAGAATGTCAAGAATATCACTGTACCCTCGAACAAAACCTCTTATTTGTAGAATGGATGAGTGGGTGTAATGGACTCACTGTCCAAATAATTGATCACTCATGACTTAATAACACAGAACACACCTCAACCAACGAGCCACATGAGTGTTTTATTCATAGATGAGATTACTTATAAAAAATGTAAAAAGACAAAAAGGCAAAAACATAAAAAGATAAAACAAGAAATTGAAAAATGAAAAACTGGAAAACAAAAAGTTGTAAAATCAAAGAAAATGAAAAATATTTATTAACCCTGCTTGTTATTGGAATGGGGGGTATCCCCCATAACTAGATGGTTGAGCATGGCAAGGATTAATAAATAAAGGGTGAGGATCCTTGCATGTTGAAAATATTGGAACTTGCCCATACTTACCCCATCGGGGTTCACACACTTTATTGTAGTCAGCATAGTGGGGCAATTTATACGATGTAGTTCCTGGATAACGAGTTGACCCACTATGATATTTGGGACCGTTAGATGGTATGCAAGGATTGGGATGTTGCCTTCCATGATTGTGTTGATTGGGCCGTATGGTTGTTGGAGTGTTAGTTGGTGGCCCTGATGAAGTAACATGAGGCATTGGGTTCAAAGGTAAGGGTGCACCACAGTATTGGACTTGTGCTGAGTCGGAGGATGCAGTGGCCTTGGAATTGTGTTGTCCCTTCCTAGGGTCATTTCTAAAGAAGGGATGTCTTTGATGTTGCTGAGATCTCTCACTGCTGTTGGAAACAGTAGCACAAGTAGCATTCATAGGTTGTTGCTATGGTGCAGACACCTTAGGAACAGTTGGTGGCAATGTAGAAGAAGGGAAAGGATGAGAATGTTGAAAATTAGGAGAGGTGTAAGGTGCACAAGGAAGTGGTTGTGTTAAGGACATGGGCTGATAGTATTGTGGAGAATGGTAATGCGGTGAGATAGAGTATGTTGACCCAGTTGGGGAAATAGGATGTTGGACTTGATAAGCAATTTAATTCGGATGATATGAAGGGTGTCTCCAGTTTAAGGGTGGCTTCCCCCACAACTGGGATTGTTGTCACTATGATCGAACATAGTATCTCTGTACGAACTCTGGATGTAGCGTGTTTCCCCAATGCTCATATAAATGTAACAAGATTGGGCATTGGCCCTTAGGGTGATCGTACAGGAATATTTTGCATTCATATGTATGATTAGCAGTTGAGCTCTTATTTTCTTTATTCCTTATTTCCGAATTTCTAATGATATTCTGTCCTGCTTCTCGGGTTGTCAAAACCCTATCTCCAATAATATTGATGTATTCTCCACACTTTTTATACGTTCATTCCAACATCTTATTGATCTTTGCCTTAACTTCTTCTAATGATTGTTGTACTGGCAAAGATGGTTCTTTCTCCTTATGATAGATTGATTTCTCCTTTTTACGATCATGGACCTTCGCTAAGTTGAGATTTTGGTCCCGTTGATGTTTTTCAACATTCTCCCATCTAGTCATTTCTCCTTCTTCTTTTGCTACCCGCTTGATGAGCTCTTGGAATTGATGGGTTCGTAGTTCGTATAGTTGACCTTAGGCATACATCCCTAGCTTGTTTCATCGCGAAGCCCATCAATGATATGGTACATTAGCCTTTCCTCAGAAAACTCATGGCCTGGAAAATTGTTTAACAGTGCATAATATCTTTCTAAGGCCATGACCAAGGGTTCATGTTGTGCTTGTTTCCACTCTTGGATTTGTTTCCTCAAGGCTGACACTCTTGCATAGGTTTGATATCTTTCATTAAAAAGTTCTACCGTTGTTGACCAACGTCGTATTGAATTTGGCTTTAATGATCTATACCATACTTTTGCTTGGCCAACGAGTGTCATAGGAAAGCGCTTAAGTTTTTTCCATCCATTATCAATGTTGTTCCATGCGCAGGCATCGTAGAAGGCTTGTAAATGTTGATATGGATCTAAGTCATAGCCTCCTGAAAAACTAGGGAAGTTGTTTAAATCGAGCCTGGGTAGACGGCTGATGAGACGCGACTTGCACTAGGCC
>MNCI01024360.1:0-53523 GCA_015680685.1 Gnetum montanum | reverse complement strand
TCCAAGAGCTTATTAAGCAGGTAGCAAAAGAGGAAGGAGAAATGGCTAGATGGGAGAGTGTTGAAAAACATCAATAAGACCAAAATCTCAACTTAACAAAGGTCCATAATCACAAGAAGGAGAAATCAACCAACCTATCACAAGGAGAAAGAACCATCTTTGCCGATACAATAATCGTTAGAGGAAGTCAACACAAAGATTAATAAGATGTTGGAATGGACGCATAAAGAGTGTGGAGAATATATTGATATCATTGGAGATAGAGTTTTGACAACCCAAGAAGCAGGACAAAGTATCATTAGACAATCAAAAAGAAGGGATAAGGAAAATAAGAGCTCAACTGCTAATCACATGTATGAATGCAACATCTGTTTGTACGATCACCCCAAGGGCCAATGCCCAATCTTGTTACATTTATATGAGCATTGGGGAAACACGTTACACCCAGAGTTCGTACAGAGATACTGTGTTCGATCACAGTGGCAACAATCCCAGTCGTGGGGGAAGCCAACCCTAAACTGGAGACACCCTTCATATCATCCAAATCCAAATGCTTATCTAGTCCAATACCCTGTTTCTCCAACTGAGCCAACATACTTTATCTCATCGCATTATCATTCTCATCAATACTATCAGCCCATGTCCTCAACACAACCATCGCCTTGTGCATCTTACACTTCTCCTAATTTTCAACATTCTCATCCTTTCCCTCCTTCTACATCGCCACTGATGGGATGCGATATCACATGGGCCGTGATATCGCATACGCGATATCGCGGTCCATCACCATATCTATAAATAAGAGGTGGCTCTCCCTTGTTTGATCATCCTAGGCTAGAAGTAGGAAAACTCTGGCAGATTGATCACTTCAGAGATAGAATATTTTCCATGTGCCCGTAGTATGAGTCCTAAGGTGAATAGATCTTTATTCGAGCAACATTGTACCTGAACACAAGTTGTGTATGGAAATAAAGACGAGCTTCTTGGATAAACCTTGCAATGCATGGAATAGGATTTTATTACTGTTATTTATTACATGTTATTTATTATTTTCTCCTAGTAACGCGGAATGAGTATGACTTGATTACGAGCATTTAAGGATGTGTACAGATAATCAAGGAACGGATTCTCATCGCGATTAGATTCTCTCAACCCTTTCCTCCTAGATAAGTGTCTCAGTACGACCACTTCAAGCACGTGCATTACGCATGGTGATCCTAGCAATGATTAGCATTTGGTAGCCACGGTTGAATCGATTCAGGGTGTGTAGGGTAAGTGGGAACAGATGCTGATGCTAGGTAATTTAGACTTAGTTCATTAGTTAGAGTTAGTGATTAGTTTCTCAACCCTTTACCTCGTTAGCGTAGAAGACATAAAACATAAAAAGTATAAAAATCATATACCTCAAACTTGCTTAACCATACACTGTGACAACTACAAGTAAGTCTGGGAAGACAACGAATAATTAACCCTAAGTGTTCCATGGGGCGTGTAGGTATTTAGTCTACGGAGTTCAACCAGATCGTGCGTGCTACGCTCGTATTCATATGGTTGAGTGTAGGGGTATCTCGCCACTCATCATTGGTGTCGTTGCCGAGAACTAAGTGTTTGTGTGCCGAATAGAATATAAAGGATATCACTCACATAGGTGGGAGCCTAAATGAACCTTCGGGTTAATTAACAAAAAAAGTTTATAATGGTGAAATAGCACACCGATAAAAATGTCTTCTTCTCACAAAATTAATTCACCACCTAGGACTAATACTAGAGATAGTCAGCAACATAAAACACATAACCAAAATTAACCAAGTCCTAAACAATACAAGATAGTCTATACTCATCCTGATGAGTATATTCCAAACTTTACCTTTATCCTCCATCAAGACGAATAGTTGCGATGGAGAGACCTACAAGGTAACATCGTGTTACCCCCAGATCGATTAGTCTCTAACATGCTCTTTCGTGATTTCGCATAGATTAGCATGATAGAATTATTTGCTGAATACGTTGTGGAAGACTTTGATATGAGGGATTATCATCCCACAGAAGCACAATGTATCAAGGACTCAAGGCAAGAGAGTCGACATACACTGATGAAGGGCAAAGGTCCGCACGTCCTTAGTGAAATAGGAGATGAGGAATCCCTTATAACGGGTTCTCTAACAAATGATGTTCCCCCCTCCTAACAATAGTGAGGAGGTTGGGTATTAGAACCTATGCTCAACGATACATAACACTGGTTTTGATCCTCGTGAATGCCAACTGTTCACAGAAGGAACAACCACTCATGCTAAGGACAGGCACTTAGATCGTCATAACAATCGGGGCCGAAGCAGTAGAAGAGAAGGCAAGAAACATTGCCATGGCCACCATGAACATAACGGTGAGGATAGGGGTAGACAAAACGAGAGACCTCGACGGGAAAGTCGAGAGAGAGGACAAGGGCAAGGACCAAGGGAGAGTAGGAAACCATGAAGACATCACAGGCATCATGAAAGAGATGATCATGACGAGCCCCTACTTGCAACCCAAAGTATTCTTGACATAATAGAGGCAGTTAGGATTCCAACAAGGCACCAAAAGGACAGTTAGATCAAGCGTTTAGACATGAACAATATCCCACATTTTGAAGGGGGATACAACGCTGAACCGCAGCATCATTTACAGGCATTCCACGATGCCTGCACCTTGCAGAATATAGAGAATGAGTGGAAAAATCTTAAGTTGTTTCCAAGGACACTCACCAAAGAAGCAGAGATTTGGTACCAGTCCTTAGAATCGGAAACTATCAGGAGGTGGAGTACGATGCTAAAACTCTTTAACGATAAATATCAGATGTACTCCAGAGTGTCCAATTTGCGTAAGCAGATCCAAGGTTGGAAACAAGGTACTTATGAACCCTTGGATGCTGCCATGGACCACTACTACACATTGTTACATCATTGCCCGGGCCATGGATACGCTCAGCGAGATCAACTTCGCCACATCGTGGATGGGCTACAGCATGAAACTAGAAGAACCCTTAGGACTTATGCCCAAGGGAGACTATCACAACTTAGAACCCATGAAGTACATTGCTTGTTGGAACAAGTAGCAAAAGAAGAAGGTGAGCTACATAAGAGGGAAAGTGTAGAAGAATACAATCGCGATCCCTCCCTTTGAAAGAAGGGAGTGAAATTCTATGATGAGGAGGATCAGTCACCACTCGAAGAGTTGGTGAACCGGAAAACCTTGCCGATCCAAAAATTAACAACCGAAGTATTGGCTAAGATGGACCAGCTGTGGGATTCCTTAGACTCGAGACTTGAAAGTGTCTTGAAAATTGTAGAAGAGTCTAAGGATGAACAAAGTAGTGACAAAGGTAAGACAAAGCAGAGAAATGCAAGCCCTGCACATAACAAGGTTAAGGGAAAAATTCCTATCTTCGATGAGGCTATGGACTTTGACATAGACGATGATAGTGGATGTGAGATCTACCAATATGACCATCCTAAGGGCTGTTTTCCAATTATCTCACATCTACAGGAGTCTGGGAAGTATGCGCTTAATCCAAGACTTAACCAATGGAAAACACCCCGAAGGTTACCTTATCCACAAAGTAACCCAAGGCAGTTCCACCAACCACTAACGTACTATCCAAGTGGAACTCCACCATAGCCCATCAAATAGCATCAGCAGTGGAAATACCCACAATCATGGGGGATGCCACCACCAACACAACAGTACCCTTACCGGTAGCTCGATCGTTATGGTTATTATGTGCAACAATCGATTTCTCCAAGTGACTCTATGAGTCACACTACTCTCCAACGTTACTACCAAGTTCGGGAGTACTTCAAGAGGACTCCTTCTCCTTTGGGAGAAATCCCACATTCATCCCATCCCCTAACTCCGTCCGCACCTCTTCCACCTATAGTTCCCATACAACCTGCTCCAACAATGCAGGGGGAACTCCCTACTCAACCGCAGCAACGTAACGTTGTAAGAGCTGTAAATATTCAACCTGGTACTAGTTCTAAAAACTGTAAAAAGAGAAGGCCTTTCTTCAGAACCAGAAGCCTGGACAAACTCTCGCAACAACAAGCGATTGAGCCGATGTACATGCCTCCACCATCTAACACTTCGGAGCACCCTTCAGTCCAACAACAGAGTACGCATACGGTTATGTTAACACATACCGTAACCAACTGGATCAAGGTAGGCCACCTTCCCAGGAAACTATCTGACCCTAGGAGTCCCCTAATTTATCTACAAATCACTAGGAACAAACCACATCAGGCTCTTCTTGACTCAGGTTCCGTAGTTAATTTAATATCACGAGAAATATATCAAGCCTAGAACCTACCCCAACTTAAGGAGAGCAACATTCAACTGGAGCTGGCCAACCAGTCCATCACCATTCCCTTGGGATTGGTGGAGGACATTATTACCACTATGTGTGGGTGGTCTTACCCAGTCGATTTCATGGTGATTGAAATCAACAACAACGAAGGGGGCTTCCCAATTATAATGGGAAGGCCATGGCTAAGTACAGTAGATGCGTACCTTGGGATCCACGATCTTTCTTTGCAGATATCTAAGGTAAATATTTATGGAAAGATCAAGAAGAAGAAAGTTCTGTGCATCACATACAGTGACTCAGAGGGTGATGACATGGAAGAGTGTTCAGCATTTCTTCCATGTAATCGGTGTGCCTAAGAAATACAAATTCATAGGTGCCTATATGTAGCAACCACACCAGTAGTAGACACCCCATGGTTGACAGCTACTAGGAAGAGCAAACTAATATGCATGGAATGAACTGAGGAAACTCATGCTAACAACGAAGGCATAGATACATTGGAATATGAGCGTCACCGACTTCCACCCCTTAATCTAAGAACATTAATGGGGAGAAGTTGGGCACTTTTATGAAATTCAAATAAACGCTCATTATTTTGGATCTCTCCCTTTCCATTCAGTCATGGGGGAGATGGCCACCTATGCTAACGATTAGAGGCCCTCAGTTCTTTTAAGTTTTTGTTTTACATGTTTTTGTTTTACACGTTTTTGTTTAACACATTTTTGTTTTACACGTTTTTGTTTAACACATTTTTGTTTTACACGTTTTTGTTTTACACATTTTTGTTTAACACATTTTTGTTTTACACATTTTTGTCTTACACGTTTTTGTTTTACAAGTTTTTGTTTTACAAATTTTTGTCTTACACATTTTTGTTTTACAAATTTCTTTAACTTTTCTTGTTTTTGTTTTACAACATCATTATACTTTTCCATTTTGTGTGTGTGTGTGTGTGTGTGTTAACCATCCTGTAAGTTTATCACGCAATAAGTGTTCTTCCCGATGGTATGAACTATTTTTCATTAATTGCTAATGTTTGGTTTTTACCTTAAAGTTATGATGTTGACACTAAGGTATGTTCTTTTGATATGGCAGGCAATGAGCCCACTTCATCCATTCATCCACCAAGTCTATGGTCTCTCTTGGCTTGGAAATGTACAGTCTCTAAGAACTTTAATGAATCGGTGATTGGGTACTTCTCAAACTAAGGAAGGACTCAAGGATTGAAAAGGGTGTGACTTCAAGGAAACTTGATGCATTTGTGTTTGTCGTTCTCTTGGGTGCTTGGATGTTTTCTTCTTGAGTTTTCTTACTGTTCCGATGTTACCCAATTATCGAAAGCTCAGACAATTAAAATAAGAAGTCTTTGCATGGTGTGGTTCTCACGCATAAAAAAACGAAACAAAAAAAATAAGAAAAAGTGAGAATTCAAAGCACACCCCTTAGACAAAATAAACTTGGGCTACAAGCACTGGTTATGGAACCAAAAGTGTTCCCTCTAACTAAGGCCTTTCTCGCTTTCCATTCTCTCCTCATTTGTTTCGTCGGAATAGTGGTGGCTCTTGGAGGATACATTCTTGTTATTCGGGTGGATGGTTTGGCCAAGTGCATTAATGCAAAGTCACTGGATGTGGTTGGTTTGAGACCGGAGTTGGAATGAGATTTACCAAGTCACATTAATCATAAAACACACAAGGGGCTGTACACCACCTTGTTCTTGGGATTCCATTCCATCCTCTTCTCTCCACCCTTCTCTCCATTATTCACCTCATTGCCAATTGTATCATTAGTGTATATTTTGGTAGATACATCATTTTCTTTTTGGTAAATTCTTACGGTTAAAACTTTTAACTCTTGTTCCAAAGGACATTCCCAGAGCCTACGGACTCTTTGAATGTGGGATTGTTAGGGCATTAAGGGCATGAGCCTGCCTGCTTTGGGGAGGATCCACTGACACTCCTATTTGGTGCATTCGTTAACTTCTTTCCCTTAACATTTTTGCAATTCATTTTATTTTGTTCATTTTCATCTTGACATCCATTTCATCGATGTCTTAGTTGTCTCTTTCTATCCATCTTCTTGTTCTTATTCTTTTTTCCATTCTATCGCTACTAGAGGTTCGTGATTAGTCATGGGGGTACAGGGCCCAATTTTTTCGATTTTCTCCTAACCCCTACACCTTTGGTAGTCATCATTTATATATTCCCAAATCCGTATTTTCCATACCACAACTCAGCCAATGGACTTACACCGAAGCAAGGTATTGCCACATTGAAATTCATCTACCCTTGCTAATACAAGATTGTGTTGTGTGTGCAGATGATGATCATGCAATAATGGACCGAATCTGGAGGGAGCACTTGGAATGGAGTAGTGCTGGAAGCAGCTATGCAAGGAGCAAGATCGATGGCACGC
Organism: Gnetum montanum; assembly: GCA_015680685.1. Taxonomy (NCBI): domain Eukaryota; kingdom Viridiplantae; phylum Streptophyta; class Gnetopsida; order Gnetales; family Gnetaceae; genus Gnetum; species Gnetum montanum. Next base: position 46,766 of record MNCI01024360.1, on the reverse strand, counting down.
TTATGAATGGACAATGAAAGGCGCAATCTTGGCATTGGCAGCAACAAGACTTCTTCTCTCTTCTCTCTTCTCTTTTCTCTCAACTGCCAAAGGAGGATTGATGTCAATGTAATAAGGTGTTCACCCTTGTTGTCATGAACACCAGTTTTGTTGTGTCTTGTAATGATGATCGGTTCACATGTCATCCCATTAGTTTCCATTGAATCAATAATCCCATACCTTCCCAATATTATTGTAATGAACTCGATGATGAGTTTTCATTTAGTCATGGGGGTATGATGGAATGCGATATCGCATGGGCTACAATATCTCATCTTCCCTTGCGATATCGCGTATGCGATATCGCGGTCTCCCGCTATATCTATAAATAAGAGGTGGCTCTCCCTTGTTTGATCATCCTAGGCTAGAAGTAGGGAAACTCTGGCAGCTTGATCACTCCAGAGATAGAATATTTTCCATGTGCCCACAGTAAGAGTCCTAAAGTGAACGAATCTTTATTCGAGCAACATTGTACCTAAACACAAGTTCTGTACGGAAATAAAGACGAGCTTCTTGGATAAACCTTGCAGTGCATGGAATAGGATTTTATTACTGTTATTTATTATTTTCTCCTAGTAACATGGAATGAGTACGACTTGATTACGAGCATTTAAGGATGTGTACAGATAATCAAGGAATGGATGCTCATTGCGATTAGATTCTCTCAACCCTTTCCTCCTAGATAAGTGCCTCAGTATGACCACTTCGAGCATGTGCGTTAGGTGTGGTGATCCTGACAACGATTAGCGTTTGGTAGCCACGGTTGCATCGGTTCAGGGTGTGTAGGGTAAGTGGGAACGGATGCTGACGCTAGGTAATTTAGACTTAGTTCATTAGTTAGAGTTAGTGATTAGCTTCTCAACCCTTTACCTCGTTAGCGTAGAAGAAATAAAACATAAAAAGTATAAAAATCATATACCTCAGACTTGCTTAACCATACACCGTGACAACTACAAGTAAGTCTGGGAAGACAACGAATAATTAACCCTAAGTGTTCCATGGGGCATGTAGGCATTTAGTCTGCGGAGTTCGACCAGATTGTGCATGCTACACTCATATTCGTATGGTTGAGTGTAGGGGTATCTCGCCACTCATTAGCCACCAACTGTTCCTAAGGTGTCTTCACCACAACAACAACCCTCGAACGTTACTTGTGCTATGATTGCCAACAACAGTGAAAGACCTCAGCAACATCGAAGGCGTCCCTTCTTTAGAAATAACCCTAGGAAGGGACAACACAATTCCAAGGTCACTGCATCCTCCAACTTAGCACATGTCCAATCCTGTGGTGCACCCTTATCTTCGAACCCAATGCCTCATGTTACTTCATCAAGGCCACCAATTAACACTTCAACAACCATACGGTCCAATGAATACAACCATGGTGAGTGACATCCTGATCCTTGCATATCATCTTATGGTCCCAAGTATCATAGTGGGTCAACTCTTTATCTGGGAATCACATCTTACAAATTGCCCCACTATGCTTACTATAATCAAGTGTGTAAACCAAAATGGGGTAAGTATGACCAAGTCTCAATACATCCAACATGCAAGGATCCTCATTTTTCATTTATTAATCCTCGTCATGCTTAAACGTTTAGTTATGGGGGATATCTCCCATTCTAGTAACAAGTAGGATTAATAACCACTTTTTATTTTCTTTAATTTTACAACTTTTTGTTTTCTAGTTTTTCAGTTTTCAATTTCTTGTTTTATCATTTTGTCTTTTTATCTTTTTACGCTTTTGTAAGTAATCTCATCTACGAATAAAACACTCATGTGGCTCGTTGGTTGAGGTGTGTTCTATGTTATTAAGTCTTGAACAATCAATTATGTGGATAGTGAGCCCATTACACCCACTCATCCATTCTACAAATAAGAGGTTTTGTTCGAGGGTACAATGATATTCTGAACATTCTTAAAACTTAAAATTAATTTTGTGTTCATTGTACCCAGAATGAAGAAGGATGGACCAAGAGGGAATGATTAAGGTGTGACATCAAGGGGACTTAAGGATTCTCTTTGGTGACATTTGTGGGAGTTATCATGCAACGTGGTTGTACTAAGATCCTTGTAGATCTAATGAAAAATAGGAGTAAGAGTAATCAAAAGGCACTCAAAATCCAATGTTGTTCTAGGGGGTCCCACTGGAAAGACATGCACACATGCCTAAAGGTTGGCAGCTTCTCTGGATTCAGTAAAGAGAAAAAAAAAGAGAAAGAGAAGAAAAGAAAACAAAAAGAAAAGTGCCACAAAACAAAAATCACTCCTCCCTTAAATAAAACACCAAGTGATCATGTGCCTTGTTGCTATGGTACTCTCATAGTTGCTCATCACGAGATGAAACAATGTGATGTCACTAATTAGAGGAATGGACTTGTCCTGATCTTGGAACGACGGGTTAATGACAAGTTAATCATGCTTTATACGTAGGATTCACTATGCCCTAGGTTAATTACCTTATGTCCCAATCTCTACAATCTCTTCTATAGTTCATCTCATCTCAGTGTTCATGTAATTGTAGTTTGTGTCTCTTATAGTGTAGAATTCTTACCTCATCCTGGTGATATTAACGTGTGTGTGTTTTGTGAAATCAGTGTGGATTACATTTAACCCTTCTAGTGCCCATGGAGACTTTTAAGTGTGGTTACACAAGGGCATTCTAGGTTGGAACCTTCTTTGGGGAGGATCCACTTGTGTAATCTTTTGTAATTTTCACTTATGATGCATCTCACACACACCATTTCTTACCCTCAGCCTATTTTTCATGACATTCTTTCCCTACCACTATCCCTCTACATTACAACGTTCCTATGTACCATTACATGGCCTTTTTCTCTCACTTACCACCTAAGGCCTTAGTGATCAATTCCACCCACATATAAATATTCGTGCCTTCAAAACTAGTTAAATTACCCTAGAACCCTTAAACACCTACCACATGTCCTTAATTTCCATTACTAATTTTTGAAAACCCTAAAAATTCAGTATTTTCCCTCGGGCCTAAACATCGTGAGGCCACGATATCACGTATGCAATGTATCATACGCGATATCGCATCCTTATAACCTATAAAAAGGTGACCCCCTTGCAACACTTAACATCATTTTTCACAAATCACGTGGGGGAGTTTTTCAAATTTTTCTCTGCGACTTGCGAGTGTGACACCCTTGCTTTTCTACCTATATCTCGCTCGCTGGTACTCCAATTTTTATTTCGTCTGAACCTACTTGAACCTGGAGTGTTCAGCTTAGTCATGGGGGAGGGACACACGCCAAATAGCACATAACATTTTTGGAATTTATCATTTACCAAAGGATATTATCAAGGGTAATTAATTGTAACATTAAGGATAATTGTGCCGAAAATAATTTCATCCCTTTTGGTACATCAGGAAACTAAAATTGGAAACCAACTAAGTAAAAAAGGACCCACTATTATAATCTTTCCGGAAACATCACACAGAGATAAAATAAATAAATTAATTAAGGTAAGTAGTAAGGTATAACTTAACTTCAGAAGCAACCGTACTAACGCTTGAACCCATGTGATTGCAGATGGCCCCGAAATGTGGACAACAGGAAGGTCCTGCTCAAGGTGGAAGTAAACGACCTAGGAGAGGCGAAGAACAAGTCCCTGCCAAACAACATGCAGAGTAGGAGGAATAATCATTTAGCATTGATCAAGAGGACCCTCCTACTGTACAGTCCGGGCAGGTAGAAGGAGGAGCTACTGTAGCGCCTGAACAGGGACAACATCTCACGTTGCCCCAGGATTGTGTTCAGGCTATCCACAAAAGGTCCACATTCACTGCGGTGATTGTGGAATTAAATTTTGAATCTTTTACAGAGTTCTCTCCTGAGGCTATTATGAATCACCTCAAAGGGTCTCCCTTATGGCCTACCCTCTCTGAAAGTAGTGCCTGGTACCTAGGGGAGGTGTACCAATTCTGGCACAACAAAGAACAAGGCACCACCATTAATATTTATGGTGTGATAGTCAATTTCTCCATGCAAGCCATTTTGAAAGTATTAAACCTTCCAAATATAGGGCCCAAGGTTGCTTAGTTGTCTACCCGCTCAGACCCTGATGTGCGACGAGTTTGGTTGGAAAGGACATATTGGAGGGATAAGACATTTGGAGAGTTGACGATGGAAGAAAGGATCTATTTCAAAATTGGAATGTATCACCTCTTCCCCATGAAGGGCCTAAAAAGGATTTCAACATATGCGGCAAGGGGATGTGTAGTGCTGATGGGAAAAGTTAATGGTAACCTGCCTCATCTATACCTTACGAAGATTCTGAGGCAGTTCGAGGAACGGAAGACAGGGAAGATGGCGTTGCCCTTTCCTTACCTTATCAAGAAGCTATGCCAACGTCTTGGTATCAGGGGATACACTAATGATATCCTTCGAAAAGCCCAAAATGCTTATTATGCTAAACTGTTAAAGCCACCAGCCACAAGGAAAATCACTGGTGAGACGTTGGGACCAGAACAAGAAGAAGGACAAACAGCTAAACCAACTGCAACTCAACTTACAAGACCTAGCCAACTTCCAGGTACATGACCCAACCAACAATAGGAAGCAGGGCCTAGCATAGACCAGGATCAACCACCGCTGCTGCAAGATTACAAACCATCGATGAGCCCCCTCAAGGCCATTACTGAGACAGTCAGTTGGGGAAGTCATGATGATGGAAATCTCTTTCGTGTCATTGATGATGCCATACAACCCATGATTTCTTTGGATCGCGCAAGGGGTGAGGTGTCCATTCATACAGGAGGAGGGGAGAGTATTTGGTCACAAAAAGTCTTGGGAAACACTGCATCTTTCCAAGTGCAGTTAGAAACTGGTGAAAGGGCCACAGTGGTGGTCATGCAACACCAGGATGTAGCAGGAGCTGCAGAAGTGGTCGTAGATCACATTAAAGAATCGTTCAATGTACCTGTTGTACCATTGGTAGATCTCACGGGAGCACGGGATGCTCAAACTTTTGCCGAAACCTCAATGACTCTTGCGGAACATGAGGATGCACTTGATTGATTGCTACAAATAAGATAATTAATGACATCCCTGTTTGACATCCCTCAATATGTTACAGGAATTTAATCAGACCTCATTTCCACTAAGGGAAAATTGGTCTTAACAGAAGTGAGGGCCGAGCATGCTGAAGCAAAGGTGCAGAAATTACAAGAAAAGCTCGTGGCCCTACAAGTAGCACAGCGGGACCCTTCGCAATTTGTTCTCATAGACCAGCTAGATAATTTCAAAACTGAGCAACTAACCAAACTACTAACGGAGAATAAGAAGGTGGCAGAAGAAAAAGAGAAGGTTGTTTGGGATGCCTATATAGCACAAGCACAAACTCATGCACATATCAAGGCACTTAAGGCCTTACAGGAGGAAAACAAGCAGCTTGTTGCCGATAACCTTCGGTTGACCTCTATGGAGAAGCAAAAGAATGTTCTCAAAGAACATTTCCATCAATTGTAAGAACAGTTCATCCAGGCCAACCAAGACATGAGCCATTTAGCCAGGGAGAATCGAACCCTCTCAATGGAAGAGGTACACGCAATCCGTCAAAAGATAGCTATCAAAATAAGCATGTGGAAAAATGAGGCTAAACGGCATAAAAAGCTAAAGAAGCACTTCTGGGACTAGGTGGGGATGTACAAACAGATCCTTGATAAGGAGACTGATATGTCCAAGGCCCACATCAATGCTATCAATGCTCAACACATTGACCGGTGGGCCATATTGGACACATATGAATTGGCCCACCAGGCGGAAGTTAAGAACTGGGACTTGCAGATCCAAGATCTTACAGAATACATGGAGTTGGCAAACCTGCGGTATGCCAACCTTGCCATGTTAACAGCAGGGCACCCGAGGATAGAGCTCAAGCAATAGGTAGCTACCACCTACATCAAATATGAAACAGAATTTGTAGAATGCAAGAAGATATTGCAAAAACTAGAGATTGTAAATTCTGAACTTGAGGTGGTGAGGGCAAGCTACCAAGGACAAAAAGGTGTCACAACAGATTTGGCTCGATGGCTTGCAGATTTTCAAGAGTATATAGACAAATCTAGAGCCTACGAGGAGGAACGACGGGTATTTGCAGCCTGGTATGTCAAGGCAAATCAAATGTTTCAGCAACTACCCTGCCCATGGGAGGTGCCGACTCCATCAAACATTAGAACATTAGCATGGACGACACAGGATCCCTGGACTGAAGAGGAGAAACTCCAGGCCATACTTCAATGCCATCAAGCCCTAAGACCTGGAGCACAAGACAAGGGGAAAGCACCTATGGAGGAGCCATCGCCACTAGGAACTACATGAGTTCCACCAATTTTGTAGTTATAGAAAATTCTTTGTGTTGTGTCTCAATTTTGTCTTGATTCCACACTACGATATAAATCCATTTTCACCATCCAATAATCCCATACCTATCCACTATGTAATCAATGGAGCTTGTTCTCACTGTAACTTGAGAACGAGTTTTCACTTAGTCGTGGGGGTATGATGAGTCATAATTTTATTCATCGCGATATTGAGTCAACAGCGATATCGTGTACGAAATATCGTAGCCTATCTCCTCATCTATAAATAAGAGTTAAGTAGTTCCGATAGGCAGTTCCTCTAGAGTTTTAGAGTTAGTTTTGATTCTAGTTTTCATGTTTCCTCTCAACCCTTTTCCTCCTAGTGTATGCCCGCAGTGTGGTGATTGTAATTGTATGGCATCGTTATTCGAGTGTGATGTACTTGGACATGCACATGACTAGAAATAAAGATCAAGATTACTTCATCATTGCAGCATTCACTTAGCTTAATTATTTAATTAATTGTTATTTACTGCTTTCTTAGTTAATACCTTCTTAGCATAAACTCCTGTTAAACGCAGAATGAATACGACTTGATTACGAGCATTTAACTATGACTACTTGGTAACCCAGTAGCGTACCTAGGATCTGCGCTTGGTAATCCTAGTGGTAGTCATGCACAAAGTCCAAGATGTGTACGGATGATCGAGGAACAAATGCTCATCACACTTAGGCTATCTTAGATTCTCTCTCACCCTCTCTCTCTTAGCTTAGTTAATATTATCTTACATTGTCTTTAGGAGTAGCATTAGCATAGAAACACATCATACACCTCACTCTAGACTAAACCATATGTGACAAAGTTAACACTAGTCTAGGTGGGAAGGTAGTGAACTGCGACCTAAGGATAACTACCTAGATACGACAACTAGTCTGTCTATGGAGTTCGACCAGATCGTGCGTGAAACCCTCGTATTCGTATGGTTGAGTGTAGGGGTACCTCGCCACTCATCAATGGGGATATATATGGTTATGTTATGTTTGCTTCAAATGTGTTGTGCTTGTAACATGTGATAGCTTAAACTAGCTTAGGTTTGTACATATATTTACAATGATACTTATAGCAGTCATTGGTGGGTGGTGCTAGCATAAGGGTATGGATTGGTTGCTGATGAGGTATGGTGGAGATATCCCCACTATGGTGCATTAGTGAGGATCTTTTCCCAAACCTCATCTTGAGAGTGGAAGAGCATATGTGTGTTCATCCTTACAATTGGTACATGGCATAGGTGTGTATGTTCCTATAGCCATTCCTCTAGAGGGTTAGTGGTAGCAAGTCACAAGTTGATGAACCCTAGCACTAGTTGAATAAATAAAAGACTAATAAAAAACTCTTAGGCTAGTGACTGATTATAAGTACTCATTGCAATGTTTCACATGCTACACTAAGTGTTGATATGTTAGCAACCACATGGGCAATGCATATATGTTGGGTATAATGACCACATGGGTTATGTGTATATGTTGGTATAGTAACTATATGGATTATGTTATGTTAACTTCATTTTGTAAGTTATAGTAATGCTAATATATTTTGTGATTCATATATGAATGTATGATCGATATGATGCTTGATGGCATGATGGAGATATGAATGCATGGACATGATAGTGAAAAGACATGTAGGGTGTGTGTGAGACTAATGATTGATGCAAATTGTTTTATACTCCATTCCATTCCATGAGTGTAGTACTTGTTGACCATCTAGTAGGGAAAGTGTAAAAGCTTCCCACTCAGTTTTATATTAATTTTATTACGTTATAGGTGGAGGTTGTAGGGGTGTAGGAAAGCATTGACAGAGCTAAGGAGAGAGATGTTTGTGGGGATTGATTGACATTTACCTTCTAGCACAATTTTCTATGGATAGTTTATAATTGCAGACCCTCATTGTACTCTTATGTATATGATGATGATTATGTTTTGTATTCTATGAGAGTAGTATAGATTTTTGATTTATGAAAAGACGTGCAGTTTTATATATTGAAATGTATACTTAGTTTTTCATTTGAAATGGATTTTTGTATAATTTGACCTTTCATCATATTTATATATATTGAGTGGTTTATTCTTAATATATTTCCATACACCATTAATTCCTAGTTGGTCATGCTTTTGTTATGTTATTACTAACGATCCTAGACATCACTTTGTCCTAGCCAAAACCAGTAGGGTAGGGTATTACATAAGCCTTGGCATAATCTAACTTAATCAAAGAATTGTCTTAATTAGTATCAAAAGCTGACTAAATTCCCTCCAAAGCTACAATAACATTATTTAAGATATGTTTACCTTTAACAAACTAGTCTGCTCATGTCTAATAACATGTTTAATAACCTTTTGTATTCAACAAGCCATGCACTTAGCTAAAGTTTTATGAATATTATTAAGAAAAGTAATAGGCCTCCAATTACCAATATGTATAAAATATCCATTCTTAGGAAGAAGACAAATCACACCTTTATTATTATTTTTATCGAAAAAAACTTTTTAATGGCTTATTGGAAAACATGAAAGCTATAATCTCCAATGATGTCCTAATGCTTCAAAAACATTCAATTGAAAAACCATTAAAACATAGATCTTTACCATCTACCAAACTAAAGAACACTAATTTGATTTCTTCTATTGTAATTTCATCTACAGGAATAGTTTAATGTACTTCTATTATAAGATGAAAAATATGCATACTAGAGGCCTAGAAGGATTTCTTACTAAAACCTTGACAAGAAAAAATACAAGAAAAATGATTTGCTAAAAAACTATTAATAGTTTCAAGATATTTAATGATTGAATCATTTATATAAAGTGACTCTAATTTAGGTACTTGACTTTTTCCTTTTAGAAATTTAAAAAATTCTTTGCAAGGTTTATCTTAAATTTTTACTCAACTCATGCAGCCTTTAGTGAGAGTACTTTTAGCTTCAAAAGCACATCAACATTGTTTAGTATAACAAGCTTTAGCCAAGGCTTTTTTTTTTTTTTTGAGTTTCAAAATCAAAGGGATTCTAATTTGTAAGAATTTACATTTTCTTAACAGATTCTACAAGATTTTCTTCAACATGATGTTTACACTTAGCAAATCATTTTTAAAACCATATAGTAGGAGTTTGAAATGGAGGATGGAGATGAGGAAATGGTGTCATCTACAGTGGTGTTCATAACATCTTGTCAAACATCCTTAAGGTTGCATCTACTTCAAAGGTAAATGATTGTCTTGTGAAATTTCCTTTAGGTACTTTCTACTTTGTTGAAAAGTCAAAGCTTGGTTGGCTTTTCTAAACCATATACTCTAGGCCATATACTCAAAGCTTGGAAGCCTCTCTTCTTTTTTGTTTCTCTTTGTTTTTTCCCCAATATCACCAGTAGGCTTTTTTTTCTCTATATCATAAAGAGTCCAAAAAATTTCTTCCCACTATGTCCCATGAACATATTAGCATTCATATGACAAAGCTCATGCTTTCAAAAGAAGGAAGAATTAATTTTGAAAAGAAAATTGCTATTAGGAAAATGGTTTGACAAAGTAGCAACTATATGCACTTCTACATTCCTTGTAGGCTTCCAAAAGAAAATATTCGAGATATAAAATCTATTAAGTTGATAATAAATTTTATTATTTCCTTGTTGATAATTACACCAAGTATAATGCTTCTCATTTGAATGATGGAAGAATAAAAAGCTAAGATCAAAAAGAAAATATTTTTCTTTAAACTTGCACCACTCTTTTCTTTTTCTTGAGAAGACATATTAGGAAGACCATCAAGTTTATCTAATTGACTTTCAACCATATTAAAATCACCTCCAATAATCCAAGAAACTTTAACCAGAGATAAAAGATATTTCTAAACCTCTAATTGATCTTTTGAATTATTAAGAGCATAAATATTATAGAGTCCAATATTTGCTTTTTCACCCTAACAAGTATTTTAAATAATTCCTTTAATGTTGTCAAAACCAAAATTCAAAATTTTTCTAGACCAATTTTTATTAATAAGAATAGTAACACCTCTTTTATTAACTTCATGAGTAGTAGAAAAAACAATGTATTTTTTAAAATGCATTTACAAATGATGGGACATGATATCGCATAGGCCGCGATATCGCATCCACGATATTGCATCAGGCACGATATCGCATCCCACGCAATATCGTGTATGCGATATCGCGGTGCACCACTAAGTCTATAAATAAGAGGTGGCTCTTCCTTATTTCTCATCTAGATCTAGACCCTTAGCAAAACTTTGGTAGTTTTTCCCCTTCAGAGATAGAATAATTTCCACGTGCCCGTAGTAGGAACTCCAAAGTGAATGGATCTTTATTCGAGCAAATATTGTACCTGAACACAAGTTTGTGTACGAAAATAAAGACGAACTTCTTGGATAAACCTTGCAGTGCATGGACTAGGCTAATTAGGACTTTATGTATAGTTATTTATTGTTTATCATTTAAACGCTTTATTAATTAATTAAATCTCTCTCAACCCTTCTTCCATAGTTAAGTGCATTCAGTACGACTGCTTCGAGCATGTGTGTTACGCTTGGTGATCCCAGTAACGATTAGCGTTTGGTAACCAAGGTTGCATTGGTTCAGGGTGTGAACGGTAAGTGGGAATGGATGCTGATGCTAGGTTAATTAAGGCTTAGTTAGTTAATTAAAGTTAGTTAGTTAATCTCTTCACCCTTCACCTCATAGCATAGGAGATAAAACAAAAAAGACATAAAAGTCATATACCTTAGACTTACTTAATCATACAACCGTGACACATACAAGTAAGTCTGGGAAGACAACGAATGATTAACCTTAAGTGTTCCATGAGGCGTGTAGGCACTTAGTCTATGGAGTTCGACTAGATCACTCATGAAAACGCTCGTATTCGTATAGTTGAGTGTAGGGGTACCTCGCCACTCATCATTGGCACCGTTGTTGGGGACTAAGTGTTTGTGCGCTAAGTAGAACATAGGAAATTATCCATGTCGTTGGGAGCTTAAACAAACCCTTAGGGTTAATTAAACAAAAAATTATATAATGGTTAATAGCACACCAAATTAAATCAAGATGTCTTCTTCTCATAAAAGCAATTCTCCACCTAGGGATCATACAAGAAACAGTCGATGGTCTAACACACATAACCGCGAACCACCAGTTCCTCAACAATACCGAGTGGTATATACCCATCCCGATGAGTATATACCAGATTTTACTTTTATCCTCCATCAGGACAAACAACTGCATTGGAGATATTTGCAAGGTAACATAGTGTTACTCCCAGATCGAGCAGTCCCTAACATGCTTCTTCGTGCTCTTGTACAAATAGGCATGACAGAATTATATGCTGAATACATTGCAGAAAATTATGACATAAGGGATTACCATCCCACAATAGCGCAACGTTTAAGGGACTCAAGGTAGGAAAGCCACCATACATTGTTGAAGGGCAAAGGGGTCCCGCACATCCTAAGTGAAATTGGAGATGGTGAACCACTTATAACGATTTCTCCATCAAATGATGTTCCCCCTCCTAACGATCGTGAGGAGGTGGGGTATTAGAACCTACACTCTATGATACAAAACCCTGGTTCTGATCCCTATGAATGCAAACTATTCACTGAGGGAACAACAACACATGATAAGGATGAACACTTGGATCGTCATCACGATCGGGGCCGTAGCCACAGAAGGGAAGGTAAGAAAAATCATCATGGTGATGGTTCCCCTTCCTCTTCTCCTTCATCACATCACTCACCCTCTCCTTCCACATCTAGGCTCAGCCACAAAGAGCATAATGGTGAGGATAAGGGTAGGCAAAACGAGAGACTCGATGAGAGAGTCAAGAGAGAGGATGAGGATAGTCAAGAGAATCAAGGCATGAATGAAGGGAAAGTAGGGAACAACGTAGACATCATAGACATCATGAGAGAGATGACCATGACAAGCCCCTACTTGCCACTTGAAGTATGCTAGATATTACGAAGGCAGTTAGGATACCTACAAGGCATCAAAAAGATAGCTGGATCAAGCGATTAGACATGAATAACATCCCACGCTTCAAGGGGGGATATAATGCTAATCCGTGAAATCATTTACAGGAATTACATGATGCCTGTGCCTTGCAGAATATAGAAAATAAGTGGTAGAAACTAAAGTTGTTCCCTAGGACACTCATTAAGGAAGCAGAGAGTTGGTACTGGTCCTTGGAGCTAGAAACCATTAGGAGATGGAGTACGATGTTAGAATTGTTCAATGATAAATACCAAACGTACTCCAGAGTGTCTAACTTGCATAAGCAGATCCAAGGATGGAAGCAGGGTAATCACGAATCCTTGGATGCTGCCATGGGCCAATACTATGCATTGCTACATCGCTGCCTGGGCCATGGTTATGCACAGCAGGATCAACTCCACCACCTCGTAGATGGGCTAAGACATGAGACTAGGAGAACCCTTGAGACTTATGCCCAAGGGAGATTATCTCAGCTTAGATCCCATGAAATTCATCGATTATTGGAGCAAGTAGCTAAAGAAGAAGGGGAGCTACGAAAAAGAGAAAGCGCGGAAGAATATAACCGCGATCCTTCCCTTCGGAAGAAGGGAGTAAGATTTTGTGATGAAGAGGAAGAGTCACCACTTGAAGAGTTGGTGAATAGAAAAACCTTGCCGCTTTAGAAGTTAACAACAGAAGTGTCGGCTAAGGTAGATGAAATATGGAGCTTCTTAGATAGCAAAATTGAAACTGTCTTAAAAATTGTAAAGGAATCTAAGGAAGAATGAAGTAGTGACCACGATAAGAAAAAGCGGAGAGATGCAGGCCATGCACATAACAAAGGTAAGGATAAAATTACTATCTTTGATGAGGTTGTGGACTCAGACACAGATAATGACGATGGATGTGAGATCTACAAATATGACCATCCTAAGGGATGTTGTCTGATCATCTCACATTTGCAAGAGTCCGGGGTGTATGCACTTAACCTAAGACTTAACAGACGGTAGGCACCCCAAAGGTTACCTTATCCCCAAGGTAACCTGAGACAGTTCCACCAACCGTTAACATACTATCCAAGTGGAACTCCACCACAACCCATAGGGAAACATCAGCAGTGGCAACACCCACAGCCATGGGGGATGCCACCGCCTAGACAACAATACCCTTACCAGCAACCTGATCCTTATGGATATTACGTGCAACAGCTAGTTTCTCCAAGTGACTCTATGGTCACGCAACCCCACAACACCACTACCAAGTTCGGGAGTACTTTCGAAGGACTCCTTTCCCTCCAGGAGATACTCCACATCCATACCATCCATAGAATCCATCTGCCGCTCTTACACCAGTAGTTCCACTACTACCTGCTCCAACGATGCAAGGGGAACTCCCCACTCAACCGTAGCAATGTAACGCTACGAGAGTTGTAAACCTTCAACCTGTTTCTGGTTCTGAAAATCGCACAAAGAGAAGACCTTTCTTCAGAACCAAAAGCCCAAACAAGCTCTCACAACCACAAGTGGTTGAGTCTGTGCACGCTCATCCAAAAAATAAGACTTCGAGGCTCCCTTCAGTCCAACAACAGAGCTTCATGCATACGGTTATGTTAACGCATACCGTTACTGATTGGATCAAGGTAGGCTACCTTCCTAGGAAACTCTCTGATCCTGGAAGTCCCTTAATCTATCTACAAGTTGTTGGGAATGAACCTCATAAGGCTCTTCTTAACTTAGGTTCTGAAGTCAACTTAATCTCACGAGAAATATACCAAGCTTGGAACCTGCCCTAACTCAAGAAGAGCAATATCCAACTTGAGCTGGTTGACCAGTCCATCACCATTCCCTTGGGATTGGTGGAGGACATAGTTACCACTTTGTGTGGTTGGTCATATCCAGCTGATTTCCTAGTGATAGAAGTCAACAGTAACAACGGGGGCTTCTTAATTATAATGGGAAGGGCATGGCTAAATACAGTAGATGCGTGGCTAGGGATCTACAATCTTTCCTTGGAAATATTTAAGGAAAATATTTATGGAAAGATCGAGAATAAGAAAGTTCCATGCATTACATACAGTGACTCAGAGGGTGATGACATGGAGAAATGCTCAACATCTCTTCTATGCAGCTGGTGTGCCCAAGAAACACAAATACAAAGGTGCCTGTATGTAGCAACCACACCAGTAGTGAACACCCCATGGTTGATAGCTAATCAAAAGAGCAACCCATCAAAATGCATGGAACGAACTGGGGGAACAACTCACGCCCACAACAAAGGCAGAGACACAATGGAATATGAGTGTCACCGAATTCCACCTCTTAATCTAAGAACATCAATCAGGAGAAGTTGGAAACTTCTAAGAAATTCAAATAGATGCTCTTATTTTGGATCTCTCCCTTTCCATTCAGTCATGGGGGAGATGGCCACCTATGCTAATCATTCGGGGCCCTCAGTTCTTTTAAGATTTTGTTTTACACATTTTTGCTTTTACACATTTTTGTTTTACAAATTTCTTTAACTTTTGTTGTTTTTATTTTACAACATTGTTATACTTTTTCATTTTGTATGTGTGTGTGTGTGTGTATGTGTGTGTGTTATCCATCTTGTAAGTTTGTCACCCAATAAGTGTTCTTCATGATGGTATGAACCATTTTTCTATTGGTTGCTAATGTTTGGTTTTTACCTTTAAGTTACGATGTTGATACTAAGGTATGGTTCTTTTGATATAGCAGGCAATGAGTCCACTTCATCCATATGTCCACAAGTTCTATGGTCTCTCTTAGCTTGGAAATGTATACTCCTTTTCTCAAGAAGAACTATAACGAATCGGTGACTCAGCATTTCTCAAACTAAGGAAGGACTCAAGGATTGCAAAGGGTGTGACTTCAAGGGAACTTGATGCATTTGTGTTGGCCATTCTCTTGGATGCTTGGATGTTTTCTTCTTGAGTTTTCTTGTTGTTTCAACATTACCCAATTATCAGGAAGTTAAGCAAATAAAAATAACAAAGTCTTTGCATGGTGTGGTTCTCACACAAAAAAAAAGTGAGAATTCAAAGCACACCCCTTAGACGAAATAATCATTAGGCCTACAAGCACTGGTTATGGAACTAAAATAAAAACATATTCCCTCTAACTAAGGACCTTCTCGCTTCCTACCTTCTCATCCTTCATTTCATTGGAATGGTGGTGGCTCTTGGGTGAAGGTGTTCTTGCTACTTCAAGAGGATGGTTTGGCCAAGTGCATTGATGCAATGTCACTAGATGTGGCTTGTTTGAGGCTGAACTTGGAATGGGATCTACTAAGTCACATTAATCATGAAACACACAAGGGGCTGTACATCACCTTGTTCTTGAGATTCCATTCCACTCTCTTCTTTTCATCCTTCTTCCTCCATTTATCACCTCATTGCCAGTTATATCATTAGTGTATATTTTGGTTGACGCATTGTTTTCTTTTTGGTAAATTCTTATGGTTAAGACTTTAACTCTTGTTCCAAATAACATTCCCAGAGCCTACGGACTCTTTTGAATGTGGGTTTCTCATGAGCCTGCTTTGGGGAGGATCCACTAGCATTCCTACTTGGTGCATCCATTAAATTCTTTCCCTTAACATGTTTTTGCAAACAATTCTATTTTTTTTCATTTCCATCTTGGCATCCACTTCATCGATGTTACAGTTGTTTCTTTTTCTCCATCTTTCTCATTCTTTTTCTTTCTCCATTCTATTGCTACCAGAGGTTCACTCTTAGTCATGGGGGTCTTGGTCCAATTTTTTCGATTTTCTCCTAACCCCTACACCTTCGGTAGTCATCATTAATATATCTCCAGATTCGTATCAACCATACCACAACCCAGCCAATGGACCTTTCACCGAAGCAAGGTATCAATTGCATTATGATTCATTTACCCTTGCTAATATAAGACTATGTTGTGTGTGCATATGGAAATCATGCAACAATGGATTGGATCTGGAGGGAACACTTGGAATGGATCGGTGCTGAAGCAGCTACGCAAGGAGCAGCATCAATGGTGTGCTTACGAATGGACAATGAAAGGCGTAATCCTGGCATCTACTCTTCTCTCTTCTCTCTTCTCTCTCAGCTGCCAAATGAGGCCTAATGTCAAATGTATAAAGTGTTCACTCTTGTGTTGTGAACACCAGTTTTATCTTGTGTTGTAATGATGATCTGTTCACATGTCATCCCATTCACCATTAGTCCCATTCAGTCATTAATCCCATACCTTCCCAGTATTTTGTAAGGAACTAGAGGACAAGTTTTTATTCATTCATGGGGGTATGATGGGATGCGATATCGCATAGGCCGCGATATTGAGTATGCGATATCGCATCCCACGCGATATTGCGTCGTCCCCTGCGATATCGCATACGTGATATTGCGGTGTGCCGCCAAGTCTATAAATAAGAGGCAGCTTTCCCTTATTTCTCATCTAGATCTAGATCCTTAGCGAAACTCTGGCAGTTTTTCCCCTCCAGAGATAGAATAATTTCCATGTGCTCGTAGTAGGAACTCCAAAGTGAACGGATCTTTATTTGAGCAAATATTGTACCTGAACACAAGTTTGTGTACGGAAATAAAGATGAACTTCTTGGATAAACCTTGCAATGCATGGACTAGGCTAATTAGGACTTTATTTATAGTTATTTATTATTTATCATTTAAATTCTTTATTAATTAATTAAATCTCTCTCAACCCTTCTCCCGTAGTTAAGTGCATTCAGTACGACCGCTTCGAGCACGTGCGTTACGCTTGGTGATCCTAGTAACGATTAGCATTTGGTAACCAAGGTTGCATTGGTTTAGGGTGTGAATGGTAAGTGGGAACGGATGCTGATGCTAGGTTAATTAAGGCTTAGTTAGTTAATTAAAGCTAGTTAGTTAATCTCTTCACCCTTCACCTCATAGCATAGGAGATAAAATAGAAAAGACATAAAAATCATATACCTTAGACTTACTTTACCATACAACCATGACACATACAAGTAAGTCTGGGAAGACAACGAATGATTAACCTTAAGTGTTCCATGAGGCGTGTAGGCACTTAGTCTGTGGAGTTTGACCGGATCGCGCGTGAAAACGCTCGTATTCATGCTTGTATTCGTATGGTTGAGTGTAGGGGTACCTTGCCACTCATCAACGAACAAAACTAATATCATTCACTAAAATCTTAATTTCTTCCAAGAAAAAGACCTTAAACTTTCCATGGTAAAACTAACATTGAGATGTGAGGGAGGAGGCCCTTAACATTTAGATGTGGGGGAGGAGGCCCTTATCCTTGATTTTTTGAGCTCAGCATTTGTGTCATAATACATAGCACTAATAAGTAAAAAAGTGTTACTTGATAAAAAAAACATTTAAAATATTAATAGAGGTATTTGTATTACAACAAGTGAAATCGTGGCACCTTTAAAATTAAAAGGATTAGTAAAAGGTTAAGAAGTTCTTGAAGAAGATTTCATATGTGCTTGTTAAAACTACCATTAGGTGCCAATAGATCAAAAAAGTTAATTATTATCATAAAATTACCTACATCCTATGTAAATCATCATTATTATTACTTATAGGCTCAGTGTTCATCTAATTAAGGTGGGGTTAAGGGAGGGGCAGTAGATGAGCAAAAGCCTAATCTCTTTTGAGTGGCTACACACAAACTTGAATCCAAGTCTTACCACTTGATAAATAAGCATCCTACCATCCCTCTAAGTAATAATCCCTAAACATAACCACACCCTATATGCTAACTTCAAAAAAATGTTTTTCCATATAATGTCTAGAGACATTAAAAAAACTAACTAAATGGTACTTTGCTAAAACATTCTTCTAGGCCTTTATGCACATTATACATACAATTGATCCTCTCCAAACTTGTCCAATTAATGTAAGGCTTCTAATTAGGTTATCATAGGCTATTGTATATAATTTTTATCACCCAAATTTTCATGCATCACTTCTTGCATGTCAAACATTCTTAAAATTCTCATGTATGCTTGTTGTAAAAAATTGTATTCTATTTTTTATTATCAAAATTTTAATGCATTGATTTTTTTAATGCCAAGCATTCTTAAAATTCTTATATATGCTTGTTGTAAATTTTTTTCTATTTTTATGATTTTACAATCTATTATTTAAAAATTACTATAGCTCCTTTTGACAAATAATTCTTAAAATTTATGCATATGATTGTTCTAAAAATTGTTTTGAATTTTTTTTAAAATAATCATAAGAGTATTCACTAAAAATCATAAATATTTTTTTGATAAATTATTTTGGTCTTTTTTTTGGAAGCCTTATTACATCAAAAGTCCCATAAGATCTATTGGGCAAATATTACAATTTCATGAAAAACATTATAACGTTGTGTCTTAGATAATAGTAACAACACAAAAATGATATATATGTAACTTATCTTGAAGGGTTCCTTACTTACATAACCTATAAATGTGTTCTTCTTAGGGAAGTTGATGTAAATAAAATTATTTCTTTCCATATACATTAGACCACGTTTGTGTTAAAATGTTTTGCTTGACTACCTAGTGGACATGCTTATGATTTTGTTGCACACCCTCCTAAGCGATATTTCATTTTTTCAACCATTGTATTACCTAAAAATACCAACCATGATCTTATGAATCCTTGAGAATATCTTTAGAGAATTTCTCTTGGCTTGAGATATGTAGGCTTTGAGTGTATGGAATAAATTGATGGAAGGCTTACTCTTCTAAAGGTAATAAATCACATTCACATAATAAAATTGAGTATGATATTTTCATCTTCACCTTTAATTCATTAAGAAGAAAATTTTTTCACACTCTTTCAGTATCTTTCCAAAGTTTAGTATCAAGTCTAGATCTCTAAACATTACATCCATACAACACAATGTAATAAATGATAATTTAAAAAAAAATTCTTCTAAACTTCCATGACCAGAATCCTAAACTCTTACAATTTTTTTTGAAAGCATATAAAGCCTTAAAAACTTTTCCTCTTCTTTCTTTGATGCACTTAATCCACTTATAATTGTTCATATAAATTAGACCTAAATATTTACAAGAATCTACTATTTACACATTGGAACCTCCAGAATGGAAATTATAACAAGTATTCACTAATTTGGTTTTATCCACATTCACTTGAAGAATACATGAGCAATAATAATTTTCTAAAATTTGTAACATATTTTGCTTAAGGTAGTGGAGATTAAGGTAGTATCATCTACAAAGAAAAGAAGATTCACTGGTTGGCATCTAATTTTGATAGCATGATTATCTTGCCCCCATTGCATAATCATTCCTACATTTCATTAATAAATATATCAAAGCAAGTGAGAGAAAGTGAACATTGCTATCTAGAATTTCATAAACAAGAAAGTATAAAATTTTCATAAGCTCATTTTAACATCTTATAGTTATGAAATAGTACAAAAAAACCAAGCTTATAGAATCCTCTAATCATTGCTTACTCTTTCAAGTAGGACCAACATTATAAAAAATATACCTACATTGACAAAGATAATTTGTAATAGAATAATGAATTGAAGAATAATTGGTTTTAATCTTCAAGTAAATCATTTGGCCAAAATTTTATAGATTGAACTCAAATGAATGATTAAATACTAATTACCAATATGAGAAATATTATCATCCTAAAGACTAAGTTTAATGAATTCTTTATTTAGCTTTTGACCAAATGAATGTATTTTAATTATTTCAATAAAAACATTAAAAAGATCCATACCAATAGCATTTCACTGATTTTTAAAAAATTCAATTGAAAGTTCATCAAAACATAAAGCATTATCATTGGTCAAGATAAACCCTATATTTGTAATTTTAGCCACAAAGATACAACAACCAGTTAAGCACATATAGGCTAGAATGGTGCTAGGCCCATAATCATCCTATGATTCATAAAATATAATGAAGCACTTACTTGATTAATAAAGACAATTTAGGGAAGCATAGGCTATTGGCCAATTATTTCACATTGTCATACATTGAAATGTAAAACTAAGACTGAAGCTTTTAATGTCTAAAGACCCATAGGATCTGTTGGACCTTTATTAAATTTTCATGAAAAACAAAGATAGACTCTACAAATTGATAGAGTATCAATGGGGATAACAAAAACAAATCATGTTAATTTTTAGGTTACAAGATTATAATGTTTTCTTAAATGGATTATAACATTGTCTCAAATGGGTAGTCACAGTACATAAAAGAAATACATGCAACTCATCCTCAACAACTTCTAACTCACACAAGCTGTAGGTGCACTCTTCTTGAGGGAGTTGAATCCACCATCCACTTTCAATTCCAAGATGATGCAAACTTAAGTGAAGCTTGCTAATGGAACTTCAAAACTTGATTGAAACAGTAGTAGAGAGACATTAAGCTTTTACATTTAGTTTATTACATCTAATATGATCTAAATAGAATTATTTCTTACCTTCTACATAAACCACAACTGTGTTAAAACCTTCTGCTTAATTACTTAGTGAATATGCTTAGGATTTTGTTGCACATCCTCCTAAGAGATATTTCATTTTTTCAACCATTACATTACCTACAAATACTAATCATGGTTGATGAGTCATGCTTAGTTGGTTGCGTTGATGAGCCCTTGTCAACACTGCCTTGTCAATGAGGCCTCGTTGATGCATCTTACCATGTGTTGACGAGGCCTCGTTGACGCAGTGTTGAAAATCAACTATAAATACGTGCTTGCAACCGCATTTATGGCAAGTAGAGATTGTAGTTGTAGCAAAGCTCTTGTAGTTTTTCCATTTGAAAGTTAGAATTTTTCCTTAAGTGCCCATAGCAGGAGTCATTAAGTGTATGGATCTTTATTCGAGCATTGTTGTACTTGAGCACGACAGTGAGTGTGGTAATAAAGACGAGCTTTCTGATAAACCTTGCAGCACTTTGGATATATTAGCTATTTCAATTATGCATTCAATGTTTTAATTATTAATTAAATATTTTCGAGTTATTACATTAATGAAGCAATTAAGTCAGATAGATTACACACATAAGTACAACCACTTTGAGTGTAACACGTATTCGCTTGGTAATCCCAGCAGTGTTATTGCCTGGTACGCCCAGTAGCGTAGCGCTTGGTCACCCAGTAGTAGATACATGGGTTCAGGACATGTACGGAAAGTGGGATCGAATGCTTATGTTAGGATTAGTTAAATGCTAGTTAATTAGTTACGTTAGTTTAGTTAATCCAATTCCTTTTATCTACATTTTGAGCACTAAACTATAAAACAAAAAATGATAAAAATCGGATGCCTTAGTTACATTGAACCATACCAACAAATGTCACAAGTGTAATTGGGAAGACAATGATTGACCTTAAGGCTAGATTCACTTCCTAAAGGACTAGTGCATTGGAAACAATAAAGTCCACGGAATTCGACTGGATCGTGTGTGAACGCTTTGTGATTCATATGGTTGGGCATAGGGGTACCTCATCACTCATCAATGGTCTTATGAATCCTTGAAGACTACTTTAGAAAATTTATCTTACCTTAAGATATGCAAGCTATGAGTGTATGGAATAAATTTGTATAAGGCTTTTGCTTCTAAAGGTAATAACTCACATTCACATAATAACAATGAGTAAGGCATTTGCATCTTCTCCTTTAATTCATTAAGAAGAAAATTTTGTTTTTTGCTCTTTCAATATATTTTCAAAGTTTAGCACCAAGTCTAGGTCTCTAAACATCATATCCATACAATACAATACAATAGATGATAATATAAATAATTTTGCTTTTGACCTTCCATGACTAAAGTTCTAAATCATTATGCTTTTTTTTTCTGAAAGCATACAAAGCCTTAAAACCTTTTGCTATTCTTTCTTTAATGCATTTAACCTACTTATAATTGTTTATATAAATGAGACCTAAATATTTAAAGGAATCTACTATTTACACATTGGTACCTTCAAAATGGAAATTATAACATGCATATTTTGTACCACATATCAATAATTTGGTTTTATTCACATTACTTGAAGAACAAATGAACAACAATAATTTTCTAAAATTTGCAAGATATTGTGCATACATTTTGAGGTAGTAGAGATTAAGGAAATAACATCTTCAAAGGAAAGAAGATCTACTGCTTGGCATCAAATTTGAATAGCATGACTATCTTGCTTATTGCATAATTATTTCTACATTTCATCAATAAAGATACCAAAAAGAGTTGGAGAAAATGAACAATATTGCTTAACTTGAATTTTTGTTTGAAATTGAAATTTTTTCTTTGAATTATTATCTATAATTTTAATAATCACTTGCTCATACAATCTTTGAGTTGGTACAACCAGTTTTAGTGGGAGGCTCACTTTTTGCAAGCACAACCATAAACTTATGCGAACCACTAAATCATATGCTTTTGCAAAATCAATAAAACAAATAACAACTTTTTTTCTAGGCTTTTCTCCAAACTCCATGCAGTGTCTAAAAGTAACTAAGTGATCAATAGTAGAATGATTTTATCTAAAACCTACTTGACATCTTGCCTTAACCTAGTTAACTTCAGTTTAAGAATTGATTCTATTTTTAAGTTGAATGCCCAATAACTTGGCAAAAATATTACTCACAATAATTATTTCATAATTGTTCAAATTAATTTTATGCCCCTTTTTATGTAACAAGATAGCCTTACTAATTTTCCAATGTTAATATAATCCTTGATCTATTGCTGAATTTCATATGTGCTAAATTTCACTATGAATAGTTGGTCATACCCAGTTTAATAATATGTGCATATGAACCATATGAATTTTCAACTTTGCCATATGCTAGCTTTTTAATACCCTCTATGAATAGTCAGTTCAAAGCTTAGTATCAACATCCTACACTAGCCTAGGGATGTTATTACATATATATTACTAATTATCACCTTATCATCAAATAAATAAATTAATGTAGTGGAGGTAGAATACACATAATGAAAAGATCAAACACTAGCTAGCTATGCACAACCCTCAATCATATCATCATATAACACTACTATCTAAAGTACATTAACATACTATCTAAGAGCATAGAATAATATATCTAGTTTGCTATTTATATCCCCACAGATACATAAGTGTAAGCACTACTATACAATCATATTTACATCATGTCATCACATAAAACTAGCTCAACAACTATACATATGAAAACCATGAGTAAACGTATCTATACTCTAGACTCTTTATCAATGTTAATGCTTCCTATCATCTTTAACTTCATCACCTACATAAAATATTATCAGTATAAACTAAGTGGGAAATCTTTAAACTTCCCCTCATAGATGACTGATAAGTGTTGTACTAGATGAGACAATTGGGAAGGAAGAGCATCTCACCTTGAGGGTTAGTCCTATAAATATCATCAACATCACATGTATATATCATACCATTGCATTAGGTACAAAACATAAGTATGTGAAAACTAATGCTTCACAATGTGCTCGCATTAGGTACAAAGCATAAGTATCAATCTAATGCTACCTAGAAGGTACCTCATGCTAGCTCCACCTACTAAATGACCATAAGCAAATAGTGCTACATGTGTTGTTGCATAAGCATAAGGCAAACTAGGCTCATTAAAGCCTCAACAATCCGCATAAACAACCCATGTCACATGTAATACAACCATCCATATGTTTCAAATACATAATTAACATGATTCATAATCATAAACAACCAATGCTACATAACTCTATAGGATAGTAATAGGAAACATAAAAAAACTATTACACGCATGTCACATGCTAGTAGCCATAACAACCTATGCATCATAATCTTGTAAACATGCATACACACAACAACAAACACATTATTGTCCAAACATGCATACATTGATGGAGAGGGATTCTAACTGTTCATAACACATCCCTTTAAACACGACATCAACAAGCATGTCCAT
Source organism: Gnetum montanum (assembly GCA_015680685.1). NCBI lineage: Eukaryota > Viridiplantae > Streptophyta > Gnetopsida > Gnetales > Gnetaceae > Gnetum > Gnetum montanum. The sequence goes on along the minus strand of MNCI01024360.1, from coordinate 22,409 downwards.
AGTTATAATGTCTCGCAACAAGTCTTAGTACATAGCTTGAGACTCACATAATAGTTTCATATGTAGTTCATTCAGCTCACTCATGAATCAATTGCAACTTAATGATGGATCACAATCCTTTCATTACTCCCCATTACATTTTATCCACAACTTGCAGTGGGGTTGCAACCTCCATGATAAATGAACCACAACTTCACTACCACTTGCCCTTAATATCAAACAAAATTTTGAAATTCCAAAAATAGTGATGATGACCTTGAGACATCTACACTATGACTCACAACCTATTAATCATCTAATGTAATATGGCTACGAGGACATAGTAACTCATGACCCATTAAAAATTGTAAAACATCAAGTTAAACAAAGAATGCACCAATAACTAGAAATTTTAAACAAATTTGCACTACCAGCCAAATCTTAGAGAGTTATAATGAATCTTCTATAGTCCTTTCAAGTCCCAAAAACATCTATAGTGCATCACATATATAATCATAAACCATGATGCATGTAATCCAACATAGAAATATGATACAAATGGTGAATCAGAGCATGTTATATTAAACCAAATTCCAAAACATTTAAATCATCAATCGTCCCACCAACCCATGCACACAATGACAAATCCTAAACCCAAGATAAGTAAAATAGGATAGGGGTAAATGAAACCTAGAAAATAAAATCTAAACTTTACAAAAAATCCAAACTAAGTATAAAAGGCTTGTAACATGGACAATACTCTATTTTAGTCATACTAACTCCCAAACCCTAATTTCAAAAATTATAACTAGCCTAATTCAAGCTTTAAGAATGAACCCAAAAATTTTAGAGTTCACAAGAAAATGGAATAATGTTGGTGAAATGAGGGCTCCAATAATCCATGTGAAAGACACAAATAGAAGAGTAAGAAAATGGGTTTTTTTATATATATTTTAAACTGTATAAAGTATAAATTATAAAATATTCTTATTTCATTCTTAAGTTAATTTTATAAATTTGACCACAAATTATCCATTCCAACTAATTCACTTATGGTTCACTACCCATAACCAACACATAGCAACTCCTAATCAAAAAACTAATTAAACCAACAATAGCATCCTTGTGCATACATTATGATCACATCATCATCATTCTAGCTTTATTCTAATGTTCTAAATATAAATTGAAGCATCACCTAGCATTAAAAAACCTGTATGCATTAATATCAAACATAATTTATACGGCATCAACACATATCAAACTATTGCCCTTGTCATCAATCCTTCACCCTTTCTTTCCACAACATTTGTCTAACACATCCCATAAGATCAAAGTATATGATCATGCCATATAATAAATGGGACATCAAAAATTACATATAATTCATGCATAGATAATCATCATAAAATTGATAATAACATATGTTGTTTAGTTGGATCCACGCCCAAGACCTACTTTGTGATCACTTAGAGCTCCTTTGTGATTTATACCATTATATATGTGTTCACCTACTATTGATTCTCTATGGCATCCACTCATAAGAATGTCATACATTACCTACTCTACAATACCTCATATGATGCTAACCAAAAACTCTCTTGTTAGCTGTTACTATATGAAAACTCTATCAAGGGAAGCATTTGGTCATAACTATCCCTATACTACAATGCACAAGCTATCAACATCTTCTCTAGAATTGATTCATATTATAATCATTTGTTTGTAGATGATATGTTAAACTCATGTTCAGGTAGGTATCCATCTTCCCTTGAAATGCTCACCAAAATATCGATGAAAATCATGTATCATAATCATGGATAATCTTTTGTAACAAAATATGGATGAACATGTACAATCTTAAAAAAAAAACAAATATGCACCATCTTTTCCACTAACTAAGAATCACATAGTAAGAAAATGTGCAAACTTTGTCAACAAATCAACTACAATAAGGATGACATCATGAGCACTTGAGGTCTATCAAAAACCAATAATAAAATCAATACCAACTATCTTCTACTTCAATCATGAAATCTCATGGGGATGTAAGTAGCCACTAAGCCTTATGTGCTCTATGTTCACATATTGACAAATCAAACAATGAAAAACATATGCACCAATATCTCTTCATGTCAAACCACCAATACATCTACCATAGACTTTGAAATATCTTATTGCTACCCAAATCCATATGATATTTACTCATATGTACCTTATTCATCAAGCCAAATTGCATTACCTCATAAAGACAAACTTAATTACCATGTCATAACACACTATAACCCATCAATAATGGCTTGTTATCTTAATTCTATATACTATGGACCATGCTACTACTACTCACACATTTTATCATATATGTTAAACTAATTTGAAAGGCTATGGAGTCCCCTAGCCATCCTACTTAATGCATTTGCCACTTAATTAGTTCTCCCAAGCCTACACTAGATGGTAAAATTAAAATTAGTTTACTACTTAGTTCATCTACACTGATACAACTTTAAGTGTAATTAACTCATAAGATATTAGAGGGTATTAAGATTAGTCCATATAGTCATATACTTCCTATATGCTAAATCTTCAAAGCAAACATCATTGCTTCCAACTCTAAATCACATACTAGATACCTAGTCTCATGGGGTTTCAACTAGTAAGAAGTATATGCTCCAAAATATTCATCTTACATAAACACACAACCAAACCAATCTCTTAATGCATCAGTGCAAATATCATAGGGACACCTTGGTGTAGGTGATATTAACATTAGAGTTATTATTGACTAATGGTTCAACTACTTAAAGGTCATTTATCAAGTGGGGCTCTAAGTAGAGCTGGTCTCCTTTCTTAAAAACCAAGTCAAAAGAGATGTTATTTTAGAGAAATGCTTCATGGATCTACAATAATAACCTACTAGTCCCAAAAAGCTTTGAACCTTCATCATAAACTATGGTATTAACTAATCATGAACTATTGTTTTCTTCGTTGCATCTCTAGAGATATAAGAATCAAATAACATGTGATCAAAGAACTAAATTTATGACCATCAAAAATAACACTTGGAAATATAAGTGTATAACTAGTACTCCCTTAGAGTTTTCAATACCATTTGCAAGTTCTTTGCATGAGACTGCTCATTACAATAATATACCAAGATGTTATCTATAAACATAATAACAAACTAATCTAAGAATGGCCATAACACATAATTCATGAGGTGCATGGAGACTACTAGTAAATTCATTAATACAAATGGAAGCACTAGAAACTCATAATGATCATACAATGTCTTAGATACTATCTTTGATACATTTCTATCTTGAACACATACATGATGATAGCCATACTTGAGATCAATATTTGAGAATACATGAGCTTATTGAAGTTCACCAAACAAGTCATTAATATGCGATAGAGGATATTTATTTTTCACTCTCACCTAGTTTAGCTTTCTATAATCAATGCAAAATTACAAACTTCCATCCTTTTTTCTAATAACAATACTAGAACATCCCACAGAGACACATTGGAATGAAAAAGTCCTCTATCCATCAAATTTTATAGTTGGATATTCAACTCTGTCAACTCCACTGAGGACATCCTATGGAAAGCCTTAGAGATAAACTCTATACTAGGCTTGAGCTTGATCTTGAACTCAACCTCACATCTTAATGACAAAAATGATAACTTAGTGTAGAACATATCACAAAACTCCTAAATAATAGGAATTTGATGTATCTCAACCATCTTCAATGTATATGTCATAGTCACATAACATTCATGACCCTTCCAAAGCATCCTATGAAACAACTAAGAGGAGATCAAATCTAGCTGCATAGATCTTATATAAGTCTACACCTCCATTAGAGTACTATATGTTGTCTATAATATTAAAATCTTCTACAAATAGTCCAAGGTGTTGCACATTGGTTACTTATACTCAATTCAGTTTACTTGTTCAAGTTGTAGATTATGTGATATACAAATAAACAAATTCAACAAGTCCAAATTCAAGGTTATACAAGGTCATATTTACATATGGGAAAATAACAAAATTAAGTAAAAGCATGAACAAAAAGCTCATATTTCAAGAAATGACAGTTGAAGTTAAAAAAATTGATTTTTTTTAATAAAATAATAACCAAAGTCATGTAAACTCTTTTTGGATTATAATGTCGCATAGGAAAAGATAGGAAATTTCAATTTATTTTCTTTTATTAAAAGATTGATGAGTAGATGTAACCACATAATGACTTCAATCTCTTATGTCCCTTCAATTTCCAACCCATGACACAATAATTTGGCTATAAATATGACTGAAAAATATGATTGTAAGGATGTTGAAGCAATATGAAAGATTAAGTTACAAATGTTTTCCACATTCCACACTCCATCATATCTTCATATCATTAATTTTCAATTTTCAATATCTCATTCATTTATATGTTATCATCCAAAAATTTCCAACATCTCCATCAATAGTTATGAGCAAATCCTTCAATAGTTCTTAGTTCTTTACATTCTCAAGTTATCATCATTAGTTTTTTGTCAAAGTTTTCTCATTAATTTCATCATAATTCTAGTCCAATTATAAATTTGAAAGTTCAATAGTCATTGAAGTGGGATCCATCAATTTCCTCATGAAATTCAATTGATTTAGACTAATTCAGCATTTAAAATTATTTATCAATTTGAGGTGATTTACATGAATAAAGTTTCATTCAAATTTATCAAAATCTCAAAATTTTTGTGACTTTCAATTTAACCACAACTTGTGGTTAAGTAGTGGTATTGTAGGATTTTAAAATGTGAGTTCACAACAATTCATGATATTATAGACATCATTTTTTCTTAGACCATGACCTTTGGTTAAATCTTGGTGAGGTACCACAACTACATAATGAGTCATGATCAACTCATGCTTATCAACCATGACTCATGGTTGCCTCATGGTTAATAAAAAGTGTTACCAACAACCCATGGTTGCCTCATAATTCAAAAGGAAATTAAGATAATTTCACCATGACTCATGTCCTTGTGGCATAGTGATCATGACTCATGATTCACTTATGATCTTTAATATATTTAAATTTGTGACCATTACATTATACCATAGATCTTGGTACCATTGTGGCTCATTCGTGGTATTTACAGCGATAAAATTCTTTCAAATTTTCATAGACATAACTTGTGGTCATCTTATGTTGTAGCAGCATGAGTCAACCATAACTCGTGGGAAATTAATTTTTTAGAATTTTTAGTAAATTTAATAATTCTAGAATTTACATCATATGGATTCATTTTTCTAAATCCCAACACAACATAAAGTTAAACTATGATAATCAATCCATTTCCAAAATTACATCATATTGTCTAAGATCCATTATATGCAAATGATTGATTTGCTAAGCATCTTGTATATCTACAAGCATATCTCTATACATATGATCAACTTTGGTTTCATGAAATTTAGTAGAAAGCACTAACAACCAAAGATGGATAGCATGACATACAAGATCTAATTGGTACAAAGTATTAACATATACAAATGAATGGCTATTATGAAGATGAAATAAAATCAACACATGAATGTTTAAGATCACACATCTTATCTTCATTACATTGCTAGTTTGCATGTCCAACGATTGATCCATTATAGTGTAAACTCATTTTTATATCCTTTGTCCAACATTTCTTGGCTATGTAGCTTGTGCACCATATCCTCCCTACACTAGTCGTCTTAAACGTTAGCATCCTCCTCCTTTACCTTTACTAGGTTGCTTCTCGCAATCTATACCCTAATGTACTAGCTGTTCATAACTATAGTAATTCAAGTAATCTATCTAGACAAGTCTTGGCTAACCACATCTAAAACATATAAGAAATCCACAAGTAGCATAACATGTCATATAACCTACCAATACTTGCTATTAGCCCATCACATTTACAAGATTGGTAAGAAGTGCCAAACCTACCTTCATTTGATAATCTACTCTTTTGCTTCTACCTCCTCTCATGTTGTGCAACATCTTTCCATTGAACCCTCTTCAAGTCCATGGCTACACCTCGAACCTCATCATAGGATGTTCATCTAAGGAACAAGATTTGATCCTTCAATGAGAGTGTCAATCCTCTGACAAACGTATTTACTCAATCTTCACTATCCATTTGCATGTATGCAACATAACTACTAAGTTCATATAAATGGGTATAATACTCTACCATAGATTAATTTCCCTAGAAAATTCAATGAAACTCATCCTCGTTGTTCTTGGCATACTGGGTAGACACATATATGGCTTAGAAGGCTACTAGACAATCATCCCATGATTCCTTTTCATTAAAACATACTTTAGATTACTTCTTAGTTCCCCAATAATGCTAAATAGTGCCAACTAATTGATATATAGTGTTAATCGAGTCTATTGCATAGATGTACATCCCATCAAGAAAAAAGTCCTTTTTAGCTTCTTCAACCACTTAGTTGCCATCATAGTATCCTTGGTGCTAGTAAAAGTAGGAGGTTCTAGTTTGCAAAAGTTACTCTACCAACTTCTTATTAAGAAGTTGTTTTTTCTAATCATTGTTACCATCACTATAATTATAACTTTCCACCCCTTAGTAGCTGGAGAACACCATCACTGTACTACTTTAGGAATTGTAATAATTGATTAGCTACCTCTAATTAATTACTCTTAGGACCACTACTAGATTGTTGTAGAGGTTGCTTTGTCTATACATGAGACTTATTAAATCTCAAAGTCTTATTGGCATTAAAACCATGATTACTTGACACCTTTGTGTCTTGAAATCATGAATATATAAGTATTACAAGCATTACATATCATTGAAGTAAACTCACTCCTATATCACTGTCTCATACCTTACTTAGTACCCTTAGGCTACATCAGTGCTACATTCAATATCATTCTATGATTGGTAAAATATAAAAAAAGATGCATTCAATAAATAAATGCAATGGAGGAAAAATACACAAAATTAAAAGACCCAATACAAGATAGTTATGTAAAACCCTTAATCATTTCATCATACAATAGAACTATTTAAAGGACGTTAACAACATGCTATCCAAGAGCATAATATAACATATCAATTTGTTATTAATGAGTGGTGAGTATCCCTACGCTCAACCATATGAATCACTAAGCATTCATGTGTGATCTAGTCAAATTTTGTGGACTCTATGTCTTCTGATACACTAGCCTCTAGGAAGTGAACTTGCCATAATAGCCATTCATTGTTTTCTTAATTACACTTGTGATATGCAAAGGTATGGTTAAGTGGAATCGAGGCATATAATTTTTATGTTTTATGTTTTGGGTGCTTAAAATAAAGGATGAAAGGAATGAAGTAATTTAATTACTAATTTAATCTAACTAACTACACTTAACTAATCCTAACATAAGCATCTGTTCCCACTTGTTGTACACATCCTGAACACATTTAGCATTATTGGATTATCAAACGTTAAGCATTATTGGGATTACCAAGTGCCAAGCGTATGCTCGAAGTGGTCGTACTTATGTGCTTAATTAATTACTACTTAGCCTAGCTAACTTAGCTTAATATAGATTAATTACTTGAAAGGATTAAATAAAATTGCATAAAAATTAAATGCATAAATAAATAATTAATCTATTTCTAATTCCTTCAAGGTTTATCAAAAAGCTCATCTTTACTACTGCACACATTGTTGTGCTTAGGTATCATAGTGCTCAAATAAGGATCTGTACACTCTTGAGTCCTATTGCAGGTACTTCAAAAAATATTTTAACTTCCAAATAATAAAATTGCAAGATCTTTGCTACAACTATGACAAGACATGCCATAAACATGATGGTTAAGAGCATATTTATAGGTGAAAATAAACACTACATCGATGAGGCCATGCCAATGCATCAAATCATGCAATGCTTTGGGGTTGAACATCAATTAACAACACCCTATCACCCCCAAGCCAACAATTAAGTAGAGGTAACTAATAAGGAGATCATAGAGATTCTAATAAAAACTATTAGTAAATATAGGAGAGACTAGAGCACAAAACTCAACGATGTCATTTGGGCTTACTACTCAACATGAAAACTTCCTATTGTGTACTCTCTCTATGAGTTGCTGTACAGAAAACTTCCAATGTTATTAATTCAATTCGAGCTCCATGCACTTTCAATAGCTTGTGACCTAGACCTTGACCTGAGTATGGTGCAAAAATAAATATTGATCAACCTAAATGTGCTAGACTAAAATCGATTAGTGGCCTTGTCCTTGAATGAAGTGCACAAGGCATTCAACAAACAATGTCATGACCCTAGGATAGAGAAAGAGAAATTTCAATTGAAAGATAAAGTTCTCTATTGGAACCCTACACATGTTCCTCAAAAAACCAAATTCCAAAAATTGTGGAAGGGGCATTATATAATTAATGAAACCTTTCCTTCTGGGATCATGATCATATACAAACTTGAAAGCCCAAACAAGAAGTAGTTGGTCAACATCCAATAGATAAAGCCTTTGCACGAGCCCAAGCAAGCTAGTGCAACACATACCTCAATAGATGGACAACCATATTCAATATTTCAAATCTCCTACTTCCAGCTTAGTCATGCGAGAGATGGCCATCTATGCTAATCATATACATGACTCCTCAGTTTTCAATTTTTTGTTTTGCACATTTTTATTTTTTTGCAAATTGTTTATTTTACACCTTTTTGATTTTAAAATTTTTTCCTATTTTACATCATTTTTTGTTTTATACCATCATTAGTACATTTAAATATTTCTTGAATATTTTACACTTTCTTATATATTTTACTTTAATTTAGTATGATTTTCTGATTTTTGTTAATAAACATGCTTTGTGCCAATAGTACACAGCGGTGCTATAACTATTGCTAATTGTGGTTCATGCTTAATGTTTTGTTTGCTAATGTTTGGTTTCTATTTTTGAATTTTTGTACCAATGGCTAAGACATGGTTTCTTTTTCATGGAATAGGCATAGAGTCCATGACATCTACCCATCCACAAACTCTATGGTTTTCCTTGTTTTAGAGGTATGAAGTCCCTTTAATTAAGTAAAATTTTAATAAATTTATGACCTTGGTAGTTTCCAAAATTAGGAAGGATTCAAAGGTATGCATAGGGTGTGACTTCAAGGGGACTCAATACTCTTTGTACTCTTCTACTTACTTGGGTGCATGGCTATTTTCATAGACTTCTTACCATTTTGTGCCAAACAATAATAGGAAGTTGAATAAGTCTTTGCATGGTGCGGTTCCTATCCAAAAAGGGAAAAAAACAACAACAAAAACGAAATAAAAAAAACATGATGAGAATTCAAGGCACACCCCTTAGACAAATAAATGGGCTACAAGCACTAGTTATGGGACTAGAAAGACATGTTACCCATGATTGAAGGTCCCCTCTAATTAAGGCCCTCTCTCACTTCTTGCTTCTCTTTTCTTTTTCTTAAGGAACGGTGCTTGTTCTGTGGGAGTACTCTTGTGTCTCGAGGGGGTGGATTAGTCTTGGAGTGGCAATGTGAAGTCACTAAATTCAATTATTTTTGGTATGGACTAAGGATGGATCTTCTCAGGTCATTTAAACACAAATTTGTAAGGGACTTCTTATGACATTAATTCAAAATTCCATTCCACATTCTTCATTATCTGTCCATGTTGCCCATAACTCACCTCACTGTTGGTGTTCATGTTCTTGATTCAATGTCTTTGTCTGATGTACTTGAATTCTTTGGTAGAATCTTCCAAGTCTTGGTCCTTAACTTCCATCAACCATTAATCACCTATGTGCCCATGAACTCCTTAGGTTGAAGTTACGAAAGGTTAAATAATTCATGTACCTACTATGGGGAGGACCCACCTACATATCTCTTGGTTGGGTTGTTAAGCACCTTATCCTTAGGCATTCTTGTAATTAAAATCTTTTGTACATCCATCTTCACCATCCCACCATGTGCTCCTTTACATGTTTTTTTTAATTCACACATTCTCCATCAAATTTTTGAATTTTTGAGCTTGCAAAGGTCCTCTTCAATGATTTCATCATATTCTTGGCTTATTTGGAACTCTGTGGACCCTAAATTCATTTAAGAATTCCTTGTATTTATTGAAATATTCAAAATCCAAAATTTTGTTTACAGACCCTGTAAAAGGGGCCCTGTTGACAAAGCCCATGCATATATGAGGCCATGTATACATGGCCTCATTGATGTAGGGCAAAAATACTATAAATATGCACAAACCCCCTTAGGAATTTTCACATTTGCTCACAAATGCCAAGGGAGTTTTTCATATATTCAGAGCTCAGAACCTTGTAGAGCCCATAACTTCCTAACTGTTTAACCAAATCACTTCATTGTTCAATCTTATCACTCCTAGAGGTAAGCTCTTAATCATGGGAACCACAAATGTGTCATTTTTGATAGAGAATTTTTTGCCATTTTTCTAACTCCCATAAAGGTTTACCTAGAAAATTAACATTTAAACACCAAATTACAAAAGTTAAACCCTTTCAACAAGCTCCATGACATTTATAATAAAAATTAATTAATAAAATAATCAATCTACCATGGTCCAGTTGTAGCCAAGTGTAAGTAATTAACAAGATAAGGTATCCAAATATTTTAAGTTACACATTATATCTACTAATCCATGGATGTGCTATGATCACAGATGGCATCAAAAGGCAAACACACGAAGGAAGAAGGACTATCTCAACCATGGGAGAAATGACCAAGAACAAGAAGGGTCCAAGAATAGGCCCAGAAAGAATTAATTACAATGCATGCCATGGATCCTCTTAGGGAAGAGGCCGAAGTGAAATCTATTCATTAGATTCCAAAACAAGTGGTAGCAACAGAACATTCCCATCGGGATGAGGCACCAACTTAGAGGTGACCTTGATAGAGGTCTACCTAAATTAAATTAGATCAAGGGAGGTCTAGAAGATGGTGCTCTAGGAATTGAACTTTGGCTCTTTCTTGGAGCAAGCACCTAGAGGTATAGGACTAATTGTAGATCACTCCCATGTGGCCAATTATCACTTCCAACTGAGAGTGATATATGGGAGAGACATTCTTATTTTGGAACAATAGGTAGGTTGGTTCAATGGTCAAAATCAAGAACATTTCAGTGTCCTACTCAATGCAAGCCATTGTAGAGGCATTTGGGTTACCTAAAATTGAGACAAATCTCACAGAGATTCCAATGCAGGGGGACCCTAGCATCAAAAGGGAATGGATTCAATAGTGTTAAGGTGTCGCAAGGAGTATGATGCACTTACACTGACAAAAAGAATCCACTATAAGATTGTGACCTTTCACCTAAACCCCATGGTGAGGCCCAGCAAGATCATTTCTTTTTCTACTCATGCATATGCTGCTCTAAGTGGAAGATTCCCCATCAACCTTCCATAGCTAATCTATTTAGAGATAGAGAAGTGGTTCAAGAAGAATGAACATAAAAGGAAGGCACTCCCCTTCATATGCCTTATCAGAAAACTATGTCGAAGGGGAGGAATAGTCTACTACACTAACAATGATTTCTGATGTGCTCCAACTACTAATTGGATGGAGATAATGAAGGATAAAATGCCTACAACAACCATTCAAGAAGAGGATCAATAACTACCACCTCCACTTACCACTTAGAAAATTATGCTAGACATTATTGCAACATCCCAACGGTTGCACAAGTATTGAGAATGGCTTTTGACCAAGCAAGAACAACAAGCAGGCACGATTGGTGGAGATCCATCTATGTACCAACCAACGATGGGTCACCTAAATGAGGTGGCCTAAATAGTTAGCCTGATGGGAGGTAGTGGATCCATTTTCTCTTCCCAACGAATGTAGTTGTCTGCAAGGTTGAATCTAGGCACTAGAGAGATAACAATATCTCTCTTAGAAGTGTAGCAACTCCCAGAGATGTCTGGAAATTCCATAACCTTCTCGGTGTTCTTGGAGGAGGACGAGGGGCAATAGTACTAGTGATGCAGCACCAAGGGCAAGCAACAGCAACAGAGGTGATCACTGACAAGATTGTTGAAATACTCAATGCACCTACAACATCTGTACTAGACATCACTACACTTAAATATCTGTAGACGTCTACAGGGACCATAAGTAGTAGGTTAAGTGTAGCACAACATGAAAAATTGTTGGATCGACTGGTAGGAACCAAACAACTGCTTCCAAGTGTCTTTGATCTTCGAGATAATATAACTACAGCCTAGTCGGAGCTACTAGAGGCAAGGTGCAAGAACATTATTTTGGAAGGGCAACTTGAAATAGCCAAGGAGCTAAATGAATGCTTGGATATGGAAGTTGCTAAGTTAAGAACCCAAAGTACTGACCTTGCATTTCTCAACCCAACATTGATAAGAGATGATACTCTTGAACAGTTTCACACTAGGTTGAAAGGGGTTGATAGTGTAATGGAGACAATGGTGTTCTACCGATCCTTGGTAGAGGCCACTCAGCATAAAATTCTGAAGGCCTTGGATCAGACCCACTAGGAGAATGTGTAACTAACTGCAGAAAACCATTGCCTACAAAATGTTGATGCGCATAAACAACAATTGACTAATTTTATCCATCAATATCGGGAGCAACTAGCCAAAGAAAACATAGAGTTAAGGAGCTTGGTAGTTGAGAATAGAAACCTCTCCATGGAGGAGGTCCATGCCATTTGCCAAAAGACTACAATAGAGGTAGCCACTTGAAAATTAGAGCCTCTCAAATTCAAGTGAATTAAGGATTACTACAAAGACCAGGTTGGCCTACAAAAGGAAGTACATGAAAAATGATGAGTGGTGAGGTACCCCTACACCCAACCATACGAATAAAAGCATTAAGTGCTTATGCACCCACATAGAACAAGGATGAGTTACATAATTGTTGTCTTCCCAAGCTTACTTGTAAGGCATAATTGTATGGTTAAGCAAACTCAAGGTATATGATTTTTTATGTTTTTTATATTTTCTATCTTAGTCTCCTAAGTGTGTGAAATGAAAAGATTTAATTAACTAATGGGTTTTTGCAACTCTAATATTAATCAAATCCTAACACTAGCATCTGTTCCCACTCTCTAGAGACATCCTAAACCAGTGTAACAATACTAGGATTACCAAACGCTAGTCATTACTAGGTTACCAAGTGTTCATGTATGCTCGAAGTGGTCGTGTTAAGTGTGCTTATTTGTTGATGATTAATAATTCTATAGAAATAAAATTAATTAACTAATAAGAGCATAAAATAACTATAAATAACATTAAATGCAATAATTAAGCTATTTTGCATGTTTCAAGGTTTATCACAAAGTTCGTCTTTATTTTCAGACATAAGGTGTGCACAGGTACACAATGCTTGAATAAAGACCTATTCACTTTGTGACTCCTACTGCAAGCACTCAAAACTAATTCTAACTTTGGAAGAGAAAAATTGTAAGAGTTCAATTAAGGGATTGAAAAACTACTCTCTAAAACCAAGTGCCCCTATCTCTTATTTATAGATAATGAGACAGGCTCCGACATCGCATGTTCGATATTGCGGATCCGATGTCAATATCGTGTATTCAATATCGGGGATCCAATATTCGGTCACTTATTTGGTGACTCATCAAAAAACATATTTAAGTGGTGAAGGAAAAAGTGAACAAGATCCTCCAACAACTTCAACATGAGTGCGAATTATGGTAGAATATCATTGATCGGATTGATCAGTACAATAAAGTAGAAATTCACTTGAAGGAGTTGTGGATAGAGAAAATGAAGGAATATATGAAGCTTGCTAATCTCTAGTATATAAACCTAGCTATTTGATTGCTAAACGATCGTGGTCAAAACTAGAAAGTAGGTGGTAAGCTCATACTTGTTGTACAAGGCCAAGTTTAAGCACCACAAGGACACTAAGAAAAAGCTTACAGTGGAAAACGCTAAACTCGAAGTTCTTAAGGGTAAATACACTAATAAGAGATCTGTTGTCGAGAACCTGACCAAAATAATGAATGACTACTAGGAGTTGTAAAATATACTGATGGCATTTGATGTTGAACACAAAAAATTCACTGCTTGGTTTGTTAATGTTAAGGAGTTATTCATAGTAATGCCCTACTCATGGGATATCCCTATTCCAGCCCACATTGACGATGCTGCATGGATTGTGAATGATCCGCGAAATAAAAGAGGAGAAGTTGAAGGGATTACTAGATGCCTTTCGCCTTCCAATGGAAGTAGCAGTTGTAGTAGGGTAGCCATAGCCACCTTGGCCACCACACGTGCCTGAAGCTAGAAAACCTCCTTCAGAACCTTGGGAGCCTCCACCACTTGGGACTCTTTGATCTTCTCAACCACCTTCCTGCCATTAGAGGATGTGCTGTCCAGTTTGAGTAGTCATTTCATGGTGTTCAATTTTATGTCATGAACACTGAAATTTTTTTTAATGATATTGATTTCTACACTCAAGCACTCAATTTTGTTATTTCAGTTTGTTATGTCAAGAATTAGTTAATAATCCCATACCTTTCCAATTTTTTAAAGGAACTCGAGGATGAGTTTTATTTAGTTGTGGGGGTATGATGAAGCATCAAAGTGTTGCATTGATGGATCCTTGTCAATGAGTTCACATCAACATGGTGTTACCTTAGTGATGGGGCTGCGTTGACATAGCATTGATGTAGTTTCACAATAAAGTCTATAAATATGTGCTCACCAGTTGTGTTTATGGAGGTCATATCATAGTGTAACAAAGCTCTTGCAATTTTGTCATTTGAGATTTAGAATATTTCTCTAAGTGCCCTCAACAAGAGTTAGAAAGTGTATGGATCTTTATTCAAAAACTGATGTACTTAAGCACACCAATGTAAATGACAATAAAGACGAGCCTTTTGATCAAACCTTGCAGCACCTGGAATAGATTAATGATTTATTTCTACATTTACTATTTTCATTAATTATGTAGTTAATTAAGCTAAGTTAAAATTCAATTGATTAGTTAATTAAACTAAATAAATTAAACACATAAGTATGACCATTTTGAGCATAACATACAACACTTGGTAATCCAAGCAACACTTAATGCTTGGTAGCCCAATAGTGTTTTATGCATTTAGGATGTGTATGAAAAGTGGGATAGAATGCTTATGTTAGGACAACGAGTTATTAATTAGCAATTAGATTAGCTAAATTGGTTCATAAGTTAAGTTTTAACTTGTTGTTAATCATAGATGAATAAAATATAAAATAATAAAAATCATGTGACTTAACTATTAATGAGCAACGAGGTACTACTACGCCCAACCATACGAATCACAAAGCGTTCACACATGATTTGGTCGAATTCGATAGACTTTGTCATTTCTAGTGCACTAGCCCTTTAGGAAGTGAGTCTAGCCTTAAGGTCAATCGTTGTCTTCCCAATTACACTTGTGATGTTCGTTGGTATGCTTAAGTGTAACTGAGGCATCCAATTTTTATCATTTTGTGATTTATAAGTTGGTGCTTAAATGTAGATAAAAGTAATTTGATTAACTAATCTAAATTAACTAATTTACTGACATTTAATTAATCCTAACATAAGTATCCATCCCCACTTTTTGTACACGTCCTAAACCCATGTATCTGTTGCTAGGCGACCAAACGCTATGCTACTGGGTGTACCAAGTAATAACGTTGCTAGGATTACCAAGCGAATACATGCTACGCTCGAAGCGGTTGTACTTATGTATTTAATCTATCTAGCTTAATTGCCTCATTAACTCAATTGCAGGAAAATATTTGCGAAATAATTGAGAACAATTAACAAATAATTAAAAACATTGAACGTATAAATAAAATAGTTGATCTATCCAAAGTGCTGCAAGGTTTAGCAGAAAGCTCATCTTTATTGCTGCACACACTATCATGCTTAGGTACAATAATGCTCAAATAAAGATCCATACACTCAATGACTCATGCTATGGGCACTCAGGGGAAAGAATTCTAACTTTTAAATGAAAAAAATGCAAGAGCTTAGTTGCTACTGAAATTGAAATTTCCATAAATGCAGCTAGTAGGCATGTATTTATAGGCGACAGACAAACACTACATTGATGGGGCCTCCTTAACACATGGCGAGATGCATCGACAAGGCCAATTAACAATAACTCATCATACCCCCATGACTGAATGAAAACTCGTCCTTGAGTTCTTTTACAAAATTGGGAAGGTATGGGATTATTAATTGACTTTTTCTTCAACAAAATAAATTGACTAAATTTGATAAAAAATGGAGTGCTCAGGTGTATGGATCAACACATTACAAAAACGGTGTGTTCAGGACACAAAATTGAACACCATGACACAACTCTTCAAAAAATTGGATAACATGTTCCTTAATGATGTGAAGCTTGTTGGAGAAGATCAAACAATCCTAGACAGTGGTGGTTCCTGAGGCTCTAAGAGACCTTCATCAGCTTCATGCACTGGCAGTGGTTGAGGTAGCTGTGGTTGTCCTGTTGCTGCTGCAACTTCAGGAAAGAGGTGAAAAGCATCCAGCAATGCTTTCATTTTCTCCTCCTTACTCCTAGAATCATGCATCATCTATGCAGCTTCTCCAATGTGGGTTGGAACAAGCACATCCCAAGGACATGGGATAGTTGGAAATAACTCCTTAACATTGATGAATGAGGCAACGAACTGTTTGCATTCAATGTCAAATGCTCTCATTGTGTTCTTTAGCTCTTGGTAGTCATTCATCCATCTAGCTAGGTCCTCAGCGATGGATCGTTGATATGTGAATCATCCTTTGAGAACTTTGAGTTCAACATTAGCAGTCTTAAGCTTTTCCTTGGTGTTCTTGTGGTGTTTGAACTCGGCCTCATATAGTAGATACGAGCTAGCCACCTATTTCTCCAATTTCAACCGTGGTCATCCAGCTGTCAACATTGTTAGGTTTTTGTAATGGAAATTGGCCAACTCCATATGTTCTATTATTTCTTCGATCTACAACTCCTTCAAGTAGATATCCACTTTGTTGTAAGCATCAATCCTATTAAGGATGGGTTGCCACATCTCTCTTCCTTGCTGGAGTTGTTGGAGGACTTCATTCACTTTAGCCTTTACCATCTAGATTTCTTTTTTATTAATTTTCTTTTACAAACCAACTTGACTCCGATAGTGATTTTTCACTCTCTCAAATTTGAGAGCTTCATTCTTCCAAGCGATAATCTTGATGGCAAACTTTTGTTGCAAAGTGTATACTTCCTCCATTGACATATTTTTGTTCTCTATGGCTAATTTCCTTAGTTTAGTGTTGACCTTAGCAAGTTGCTCCTACTGTTGATCAATGAATTCTTGTATTTGATCTCTCTAAGCATCAACATTTTGTAGGCAATGATTTTTCACGATCAATACTTCATTCTCTTAGCACATCTAATTCAAGTCCTTTTTGATTAAGTGCATTTTAGTTTCTACCACGGAATGTTTAAAGATGGCCATTACTACCTCTTCCTCAAACTTTTGAAATTGTTCTTGAAGCTATTTAATAGCTTCATCTCTTATCGTTGCTAGGCTGATGATTGCTTGTTCTACAAGTTTAGCATAAAGTTTAGCAACCTTCATAGCTGATGAGTGGTGAGGTACCCCTACACTCAACCATACGAATACGAGTGTTACACGCGTGATCTGGTCGAACTCCATAGACTAAGTGCCTAAACGCCTTATGGAACACCTAAGGTTAATCGTTTGTTGTCTTCCTAGACTTACTTGTATTTGTCACAGTTGTATTGTTAAGTAAGCCTGAGGTATGTGATTTTTATATCTTTTCTGTTTTTATCGCCTATGCTAATGAGGGAAAGGGTGAAGAGACTAATTAACTAACTTTAACTAACTAACTAAGCCTTAATTAACCTAGCATCAGCATCTGTTCCCACTTGTCGTTCACACCCTAAACCAATGCAACCTTCTGGGATTACCAAACGCTAGTCGTTACTGAGATTACCAAGCGTAACACATGTGCTCGAAGTGGTCGTACTAAATGCACTTAACTATGGGAGAAGGGTTGAAAGAGATTTAATTAACTATCGGCATATGAGTGGTGGATGGATTCAGAGGATGGTATGCATGTGGTGTGTCTTCTGTAGGAGAAGGAGTCCTAAAATACTCCCAAACTTGGTAGTGATGTTAAAGGGTTGCGTGACCCATAGAGTCACTTGGAGAAATTGGCTGCTGCACATAGTAGCCATATGGGTCTGGTTACCGATAAGGGTATTGTTGTCTAGGCGGTGGCATCCCCCATGACTGTGGGTGTTGCCACTACTGATGTTGCACAATAGGTTGTGGCAGAGTTCCACTTGGATAATATGTTAACGGTTGGTGGAACTACCTCGGGTTACCTTGGGGATAAGGTAACCTTCGGGGTGCTTGCCATCTATTAAGTCTTGGGTTGAGTGCATACACCCCAAACTCTTGTAGATGTGAGATTATTGGGAAACATCCCTTAGGATGGTCATATTGGTATATCTCACATCCACCATCATTGTCTATATCCAAATCCACAACCTCATCAATGATAGTCATTTTTCCCTTACCCTTGTCACGTGCATGGCCTGAATCTCTTCGCTTTTTCTTATCATGGTCACTACTTCATTCCTCCTTAGACTCCTCTATGATTTTCAGGACATTTTTAATTTTACTATCTAAGGAGCTAAATATTTCATCTACCTTAGCCAACACTTCCATTGTTAGCTTTTGAAGTGATAAGGTTTTTCTATTCACCAACTCTTCGAGTGGTGACTCATCCTCTTCCTCACAGAATCTTACTCCCCTCTTTCAGAGGGAAGGATCGCAGTTGTACTCTTCCACACTTTCTCTTTTTTGTAGCTCTCCTTCTTCTTTAGCTACTTGCTCCAACAATTTATGAACTTCATGGGATCTAAGTTCAGATAATCTCCCTTTGGCATATGTCCCAAGGGTTCTCCTGGTTTCATGTCTTAACCCATCTACGAGGTGGCGGAGTTGATCCCGTTGTGCATAGCCATGGCCTGGGCAACAATGTAGCAATGCATAATATCGGCCCATGGTAGCATCCAAGGGTTTGTGATTACCCTACTTCCATCCTTGGATATGCTTACGCAAGTTGGACACTCTAGAGTACGTTTGGTAATTATCGTTAAACAATTCTAGCATTGTACTCCACCTCCTAATGGTTTCCGACTCTAAGGACTGGTACCAACTCTCTGCTTTTTTTATGACTATCCTAGGGAACAACTTTAACTTCTGCCACTCATTTTCGATATTCTGCAAGGCACAGGCATCATGGAATGCCTATAAGTGATTTTTTGGATCAGCATTGTATCCCCCCTTGAATCATGGAATATTATTCATGTCCAATCTCTTGATCCAGCTATCTTTCTGGTGCCTTGTAGGTATTCTCACAGCCTCCGTAATATCTAACATACTCTGGGTTTCTAGTAGGGGTTCATCATGATCATCTCTCTCATGACATCTATGATGCCTACGTGGTTCCCTACTTTCCCTTCCTTCATGCCTTGATTCCCTAGAATGCCCTCATCCTCATTCTTGACTCTCTCGTCGAGGTCTCTCATTTTGCTTACCCTTATTCTCACTGTTGTGCTCTTTGTAACTGCGTCCTAATGTGGAAGGAGAGGGTAAATGATGTGATGAAGGGGAAGAAGAAGGGGAACCATCGCCATGACGATGTTTCTTACCTTCTCTTCAATGACTATCGCCCTGATCGTGATGACGATCAGAATGCTTACCCTTATCTTGTGCTGGTGTTCTCTTAGTAAACACTTGGTGTTCGTGGGAATTAGAACCAGGGTTGTGGATCGTGGAGCGCAAGTTCTAATACCCTACCTCCACACTATCATTAGGAGGAGGAAGATCATCTTGTGGAGAACCTATTGAGATAGGTTCATCACCCTTAACTTCTCTTATGACAGGTGAAGCATTACAGGGACCTTTGCCCTTCAATGATATGTGGCGACTCTCATGCCACAAGTCCCATTGACGTTGCACTTTTGTGAGATGGTAGTCCCTTGTGTCATAATCTTCTGCAACGTATTCAGCATAGTCATGTCTATCTGTGCAAGAGCACGAAGGAGCATGTTAGGGACTGCCCGATCTGGGGGTAACACTATGTTACCTTGCAAGTCTCGCCAATGTAGTTGTTCATCCTGATGGAGGATAAAGGTAAAATCGGGTATATACTCATCATTATGAGTATACACTACCCGATACTCTTGAGGAACTGGCAAATCTGGGTTACGTGTGTTAGACCGTCGACTGTCTCTTGTGTGATCCCTAGGTGGTGAAGTGCTTTTATGAGAAGAAGAAGACATTCTTATCTTGCTCGATGTGCTATTAACCGTTGTTCAAAATTTCTTCTAATTAACCCTAAGGGTTCATTTAAGTTTCCCAACGATGTGGATGATTTCCTATGTTCTACTTAGCGCACAAACAACTTAGTCCCTGGCAACGGCGCCTATGATGAGTGACGAGGTACCCCTACACTTAACCATACGAATACAAGCGTTACACATGCAATCCGGTCGAACTTCGTAGACTAAGTGCCTACAAGCCTTATGGAACACCTAAGGTTAATCGTTCGTTGTCTTCCCAGACTTACTTGTATTTGTCACGGTTGTATGGTTAAGTAAGTCTAAGGTATGTGATTTTTATATCTTTTCTATTTTTATCGCCTATGCTAATGAGGGAAAGGGTGAAGAGACTAATTAACTAACTTTAACTAACTAACTAAGCCTTAATTAACCTAGCATCAACATCTGTTCCCATTTGCCATTCACACCCTAAACCAATGCAACCTTCTGGGATTACCAAACGCTAGTCGTTACTAAGATTACCAAGCATAACGCATGTGCTCGAAGTGGTCGTACTGAATGCACTTAACTATGGGATAAGGGTTGAGAGAGATTTAATTAACTAATAAAGCGATAAAATGATGAATAATAAATAACAATAATTAAAGTCCTATTTAGCTTAGTCCATGCACTGCAAGGTTTATCCAAAAGTTTGTCTTTATTTCCGTACACAAACTTGTGCTCAGGTACAATATTTTCTCGAATAAAGATCCGTTCACTTTGGGACTCCTACTGTGGGCACATGGAAATTACTCTAACTCTGGAATGGAAAAACTGCAAGAGTTTTGCTAAGGTCTAGATCTAGATGGAGAAACAAGGGAGAGCCGCCTCTTATTTACAAATTTGGCAGCATGCTGCGATATCGCGTACGATACATCGCGTACATGATATCGCAGTGAGGACGCAATATCGCATACGCAATATTGCAGCCCATGGGATATCGCATCCCATCAGTCTCTAAAAACGAGGTGTTAACTTAGTGGTAAGACTCTTGATTTGGAAGTTTTACATTGTGAATTCAATTCTAATAGGCAATATTGAGTTATAAAGTTATATTTGGACTATATCTTCGAGTGTATCTTTGTTTTAATTATTTTGGGTTCCAACACCTCCCTTTCCCCTTTCCCCTTCGCCCTCCCCCTCCCCATAGATAGCCATTGATTTAATAAACATTGTGACCTAATGACATATATATTATTTTTATGTTTAATAGCATGGACCTAGATGACATCTTAGTATCTCCAATTATGTATGCCATTAGCATAATGTAGAAATATGGTTATATGATATATATAGTAACTAATTGTGGTTGTGTATATTTCTATGCTATAATTGTATCATGGGTGTAATTCCTTCCATTATGACTATTAATTAAACTAGAATTGTTGTATTTTTCTATGTTCTTGTATTACATGTAGCCTTATCCTCAACACATTATGTAGAGTAGAACATTCAAGGTGTTACAGAATCTAACATAGAAATGTGATACAAATGACAAACCATGACATGCAAGATCAAACCAACATTGAAACATCCAAATGGTCTAATTTTCCCATCAACCCATGCATATGATGACATAGACTAAATTTAAAACAAGTAAAATAAAAGAGAATAAAGATAATCCACTAAATAAAATTTAAAGATCATGGAAATTCTGAAATGATCACAACAAGTCCACAACATGGATAAGACTCTATTGTAGTCCTACTAGATCTAGAATCTTGACTTAAAAAACAACAACGTAGATGAGTTAAGCTTGAAAATGAACTCACAAGTTTCAAAATTCGTAAGAGAATGTAATGATAGTGATGTAAATAGGGTTCTAGCAATTAGTGAAAGAGACAAATAGAAAAGGAAGAAAATGGACTTTGTTTATATTTTAAAACATATAAAATATTTTTATTTTATTCTTGTAATAATTTCATAGCTTTGACCACTAATTATCCAACCCAACAACACATATCCTCAATCCATAATTGAGACATAAGAACTACAAATTAAAAATTGATTGAACC